>VTPC01090397.1:137829-158308 GCA_011009095.1 Ignelater luminosus
AAAAAGCAAGGAAACGCATCAGTCAATTGTGTTAATTAGTCATTAAACAAACTAATACGTAGGCAATAAAAGAAATCTCAATTATTTTTTATTTTTTATTTTCGTGTCTGTATAATTTATACAACAAAAAATACAGAAAACTTTGCAAAATCGATATCAAACTTTTACCATTCATTTGTAGTATTTGAAGTTCAAATTACCATCCATATCTAGCATAAGCTAAAGGAGCACCATATCCCAATCTTAAGGCTGGAGCGGCAAGAGGGGCGGCAAAAGCAGCTCGGGCAACAGGTGCGGCGATAGCAGCATGAGCAACTGGAGCAGCAGCAACGGCAACGGGAGCGGCGGCATAGGTTGCAACAGCTGGGTGGTGGATGATGTCAGTTCTGTATGTGCGACTGTAGGCGGCTGGTACAGCAGCGATGGCTGGAACAGCAGCGATGGCTGGAGCAGCATGTACGGTGGATATGGCAGAAGGAATAGCTAATGCGGAATATCCCAAACGAGCACCATGGAAGAGACCAGGTTCGGCGGCAGCAATGGCCAAAAGAGCAGACAACACTACCAATTTGAACATTTTTGTTGGTATTTGTTTTTCAGATCTGTGTGATACGATAGGCAAGAAAGAACTGATGCTGTTGTGGAAGCACCCTCGATGTTTTATTGGGAGCAGATAAAAAATTATGTGACGTCAGGAAGCTTGTGATTTTATCTAAATTGACCATCAGAATGTTATAATTAATATATTTATTAATGTTAATATGTAGAAAGTGATGATAATTAGAAGGTGGACGCATCGTAATGATTTACACAATAATAGGTAATAAATGATACAATAGTAGCAATAATTACTTATAAAAGACAATTAAGAAATCTGAATAAATTTTGTAATATCCAATAATAAAAACAAGTTTTTAATGCTAAATCATGAATCTACAGTTCGATATTCAAGTGTCACAGACTCATCAACCTTTTTCTGTATTAAGCAACACCATAGATTCAATCGAGCAGATCAGAAGGCGTCGGATATCTAGAAACTTACATAGATTCGGTAATGATTGGAGGTTTGATTTTGCAATGTTTAATCTTTGCCTCAGAGCAGCAGTGGCAGGATGACCGCGCATTTAGCTCAAAAGCGCGCCTAATTGTCTTAATTTTTAATAATTTAAGTAATAGAAACTTGCTATGCACTAACAGCATTAGGTCTTTGATCAAAAACAAATATTTTGTTCTTCCAAGAGAAGCCTCTCAATATTTCAAAAAGAAGTTTTATTTTGATTCTATAGGTATGCGACTACTTAAACATGGGAAGGTTGATTCGTTATCAACCATTCAATCCAATGAGGCAGGCCAACATATAAGTAAACCATAAGAATACGACAAAATTACAATTCCATGCAATTCTTAAAATTCTTAAAATAAGTGTCATGAATATAGGAAGCTGATTTTCTTTTATTTGATTTTGAGCCCGTTTTCTTTCATGATCAAGTTAAGCACATAAAAAATATTAGATGGAACCAAGGGACTATGTGAGTACCTTCTAAACTATTTATTGCATGTTTTCTGTATTTCTCTTTAGCGATTTTTGCATCTCCATATCTGTGCGCCCTGAGGCAGTCGCCTCGCTGGTTTAACGTCTAAGGCCGACTATGGCCTTTAATTTGAGCGAATCTTTAAGATTCGCCCTGTATTTCGATTACTACGTTTGCTTTAATATTACATGTTGAAAACGTGTTCCCATTAAAAATTTTGTACCAAATTGGATTTGCATGACAGTTTTTGCTAAAATAAAATAAAGAAAACGGGCATAATTTAGATTTTTATTTAATAAAAGTGTTTGAAAGAAAATTACCGGCTTTCAAACTTCACGATAGGTTTCTCGGAAAATAATTACATATTTCTTCGCCAAAATTTCTTTTTTATAGTAGTAATTACTAATTACATAATAATTTTAATAATAACAACTTGATTTTGTTTTTGTTTAAATCAGTATTCCCTAGAGAAATACGTAGTAGTAAAGAAAATTTCTATTTTATAATTTTCTGGATTTATTATTTGTTTGGTTTTTTGCTTGTGAAGTAGAAATTCCAACTTAATCCAATCGAATATTATAAGACTTGAAAAAAAATATAACGAATCGTTTTTTTTAATAAAAACAGATTTTTTGAGTAAATATTTGTATAAACTGTTTAATAAATCGTTATCTTTGAAAGATGGGATCGTATCAACAGTGATGGTGGTCCACAGGATATGAGCTTTATTGACCAGCCAGTAATGAATATAAATGGCCTAGTTACTTCTATCCCAAACGTTGAATTTTTCATTGTTGACGTTGTTCTGAAACTTTATTTTTAATTTATAGCTTTTTAGATATTTTATAGTATATCAACTTTAGTACAAATCTCTGTCTACTGTATAGAATTATACATAAGTCAACTGGGAAGAAAACTAAACTCATATTATTATTAAATCATACGACAAAAAATATTTTTCTGCTTCTATATCTTGAATATGAAAGAAATAATTTTTTTGCACAAAATTCGAATCATCTTCAATGATATAGAATTTTGAGATAAAACGATTAAACTACACCCTTTTCCCATACGTTAAAAACAGCAAACAAAAAAAATTGGAAAAATAATAACACACAGGTGTCTATTTTTCTGATTCAATATGAGAACTTGAATATAAGTCTATTTAAATCAAAACATGACAATTCTTTTCTAGAATCTTTAGTATGAAACTATCAAATTAATAAGGCCAGGGCCGCTACTAGCACCTAGGCGGTCGCATCAGGCAAGAGTCTGGAGTAATAAATAAAATAAAATTTACGGGAAAACATTTGTAAATAATAATGGATTGAATCAAGAAATATCAACTAGTAAAATATCAAGTAAAGTCTTTAGATTAAATTTTTTTCTGTTTAGTTATTTGTGTTATAAGGATGGAAAGTGAAGTTGAGGTAATAATCAAGCAGGAATTTCTTACAGCAACAGTATCCAAACTGCAATGTCTTTCTGTGGAGATGATTTCTTTGTTGTTTAGAAAGATATTTTTGAGGAGGTTTGACCAAGCACAGTATGTCATTACAGGCAAAAGTATCTTCAGAAAGGGGAGTTTGTTAGTTAATAACAGGATGTGGAATTTTTTGGATTATGCGTAACCAGAAAGCTACGTAGCTATTCAGAAAGGTGACTTTTTCACAGAGGGTATGCAGAACTGTAAATATTGCTGTTTGTGCTAATGCTTATAGACTAAAATATTGATATCATTGTTTGATTGTAAAAGAAAATTTATTATTTTGGCCACCTCCTAATCATACGACCCAAGGTAACCGATTTAAGTTCCGGGTAGACGGTATCAAGGTATACACATCACCCAAAATGGAACCTAGGATTTTTCTATGTAGAGTATTATACAATACAAAATAAAAAGACGATTAAGTTTTGTTAGCAAAGATACTTTTTAGATAATATTTTGATTTTTTAGACATTGACATTTAAATTAGAAAAAAGTAAAAAAAGGAAGAAAAAATAGAAATTCCAATATTCATATTTTGCAAGTATTTATTTAACGGTTGATTAACCCCACTGATAGAGTATACAACATAAAGAAATTGATTTGCCTGTGATAAAATCAAAAAGCCATCTGTGAAAAAGGAGAGGGTATAGAATAAAACTAATGACATTACTGGAAATAACCACAAGAATACTAACTGCAAATTGGAATCTCATTACTTTTAAGTACATAATATTGAATGTCAAGTTCAAGTCAATGAAAATGGTTAAATTAAGAATACAGTTAAATAACCGATAATATCTTTCATACCTAGACGCCTCGAATAAGTCAATAACATCACCTGCTACGTGCACAATTTATTATTATATCCAGTATACCTTTTTTTTTCTTTTTTATTTAAACTTCGAAACATTTATAAAATTTAATCATTTAGGATTCAAATATTATTTTTCAATTTACGAGGAAGCTGCATCTTGTAGCAAACCAAGGTATACCTACAGACAGCAATAAAATGGGTTTATTTAGGCGCATAAAATTTTATAGGTTCTTAATTGAAATATAAAGTTCGTTTTGGCATTTAGCACAAATGAGAGTCTTACAAAAATCGACAAACACGTAGTATGCATTTTTGTTTCTGAACTGTATCATAATATACAGTGTGTAGTATAAACAGCATGTTAATCGGTAACTTTACTATGTTTACTAGTCCGTCATATAATATGAAGCCCACGTGGGTGTTTTATTTGTAACATCTACATACTTGCGCATTTGTTTATTAAATCGTTTAATTATACCGTTATTTAACCTATGTAATACATAGTGCACACGTACCACATAAATATATATGTTGCTTGTGTTTATTTCATTAGCATAATCGACCATGAACCTTCCTTATAATAATAATTTAATTATTTTGCTCTTTATTGTAATTAGGTTACTTGATGCTTTAGGTGTATAACATATACTACTACTACTACTAACTATACATAGTTTTGCAAACTTCCACTACCATTCTTGTTTTTTTATACTAGATATGTTTCTAATAATTACAAATAACACATAAAGGTTATTCGGTCATAATTATTGATACAAATAAATTTTCAATTTCGTGCTGTCTTCCTCTTTCGGGTGTAGTGCACTCCCTCTCTCCCTGGCATAATATACTTGAGTACTTTTCAGATTTGTGGGTTGGATAGCAAACTATTTTCAAAGGCAAACCGTCGTCTTACAAGTTCTGAGCAATTGTATCAATGTTTTTACAGTCAGATACTTAAGTAGTTGATATCTTAGTTAGAAATACAGAGATGAGGTTTTGCAGTGTACTGCTCCAATCTTGCAAAACAAATTTGAAGGATTCTGCTTTGTTTTTCTAGGAGCTAGAAAGTCTAAAGACCAAAATCATTATCAGATTAAACAAACTTTTCATATTCAAAGATACCAATTAAGGTCTATAAAGGCAAGAAAAAAGATAGCCTACATCCTTCAGGAAAAACAAATAGCACTATTCGATTATTATGCCAAAAAAGCATCATGGGGCAAGGATGACTCAGCTTTCTCTCTGTGTATCTTTCATAATCTTGAGAACTGCAACGTCACTTAGCTACAAAAGAAAGCTTCTGTAGTGTAACTCTGAGAAGAAAAAAGATCACAAATAGAGCTCCAAAAACGTATTTTATGGTAAATAAGCCTCAGTAAAGATAACACGTAGAAAAATGTAAAAATAGAGAGAGAGAGAGAGAGAGAGAGAGAGAGAGAGAGAGAGAGAGAGTTCTAGAAAACCAAAAAGGATTTTTGTTTGATCCTTAAACATGCTCATTCTCCGAACGTAAATGGTGATTGGTAAAAACCTACCCGGGATCAGTATAAAGGCACTTTTCACGCAACAGGCCTGGTAGAGGCTTGTCTACCGTGGCCTGTATAGAAAAAACGTACATCACTGGCCGCGGTGATCAACCGTGGGTACCAAAAGAAAATATTTTCTCCGTACATATAAATGCCACTGTAGGTGTTAACCCTATCTTAGACCCAAGAAATCATGCGTTGTGGACATCATGCAGCAGCGAAGCTGACTTCTCTCCGTTTTGCGTGGAGGCATCTCCAGATGCCACAAGCGCACCCTTATTTCACACTTACAGAACTCTCGTCTGCCTCGTCATAGATTATCGTTTCATTTGTTTTGGGTTTGCCTCGCTGTGTCAGAAGGAAAGCTTCGTGTGTCCGATATTACTTGACTGCATCGCTTTCACCCCTTCGGGAAGGTTTGCAAGCTAAGCAGAATACTTCCTATACACGCTAGATTCGGTTTCTTGCAAGATGGTTTCGTAAAGAGGGCAGTCGAGCAGAAACGCACCACTGCTCTTAATGTCCTAAGAACACTCCTCAAACCGCTACAAAAGATACCCAAAAAGAACTTCTGCCATTCTCCTTGCTCAAGCCCCGGATCTTTCCGGAAACATCTAGGACATCTTAGAAAACATGCCCCTGGTCACAGAAAATCCACGTCTTATCTGATTCCAATTAAGAATCTATCAATCATGATACCCACTGCTCGGAAGAACCAAACACCAAACATCCGCTACTCGTAATTCACCAATAGAACCCAACCTCAAAGACACCCGCTCCCGCACAACGAAGCTGCACTCGTAGAAAAAGTGGAAGCGCTTCATGTGACCGTTAAAGTCAGACATCGCCCACAATCCCATCCCATCCTGTCTATCCTATTCTCGGGCGAATCCCTCTAGTTAGATTTTTTCTATTAAGGCATAAGAGGCGTCATCAATTCTCACTGGCCTTTGCAGCTTTGCAGCAGAAAAGACTGGATTTAACTTAATTTGGCATAATTTTCAAATAGAATTTTCTTAATTCTTATAATTCCAAATAGCAAAACTAACATGTCTAGTCGAAAAGGTCTTGTATACCCTCACAAACAAAAATATTTTTACAATAAAAAACTATTTGGTAAAATAGCAAGAAAAACTAAGAAAATATCTGTAGTATAAACAATTGAAAGGGAATATGTAACAAAAATCAAATTGTTGGTAAAGTTAAAAAACTACTAAACAAAAAGAAAAGGAAATTTTTGATGACTTTAGTGCTGACAGTTTTCTCCTGACTTTTTTACAAATTGATGTCACCGCTCTCTGTTAAAAAAAGGAAAGAATTTACAAATGTTTTACAGCAGTTTGAAATTTTGCACATGCCCCCTTTGCTTCAGTTGCAAAACTTACAATAGCAAAACGTGCGTTAAACGATCAAATACGCCAAATTGCATTCGGTTGGCGGCTTTAGGTTGGGTAATGTATTGCGTATAGAAGTACAAAATTAAACGTAAATAGAAACGCATTAGCATTTCAGCAAAGTAGCGCAATTATCAGATTATGACTGCATAGTTTTAGCTAGATCTAGTTTCATGTCTTATTTGATTGTTAGAATCGATCTCTTTAGAAATATTATCATCCGAAATTTATCAAGGTTAGTTCATAGTTACCTTTACTAGTAAATCTTTGCGTTATTGTCTTCAGCAACTAATTATTATGTTTATAGAGATACGTAGAGAAAAATGTCGATAACTTTCTACAAAAACAATTAAATAAAATTTTTAAATTGGAAAACTTTTCTTTCATAATTTTGTCCTAATAATAATATTATTTAGATTCTATTTGAACGTGCCTCGTATATAAACTGATAAGCATGAACTGTTATTTTCCAATAAATCAATTTATAAATATGATCACATTAGAAATGTTATTAATATAAGTTTTTATTAATGACGCTTTTCATCGTTAGTAAATATGTTTACAGGCTCTTCTATAATTATTTTAAATAAATTTAACATTTTAGTCATTCATTAAGGCGCAAAACCATAAAACGTAAAAATTAAAATAATTAACAGCCTGTTTTTACTATTTTAGGAAGTAAATTAAGGAACATAATATAAAAAGTAATTGTTTGGTGAAAATCCTTGCCGTTTTCAAAGCGAAAAGTGTAGCAATAAATATAGTCGAGCGCCAAATACACGAGTGCCAACTGTGCGGGCGAAATAAATCTGTCATTGTACGAACTCTCTGTCAAATATTGGCCGCGATCTTTACCTTACAAACTAATTTTAGCATTTCATGCCTTGTTTGCAAACAAAATGAAATGAACATGCTACCATTTTAACATACTCTCTTTCAACGAGAATTATTATTCTCTTGTGAACATTACACATTTAGATTTTGCTAATTTTACATGGGCCGTGCTATAATAAGATCATTCCATCTGACATACAACTTTGTGGAAGTCGAGTTTGTATAATCTAAATTAAACATGCAAACCGCAACTTTAAAAGGGAAACATAAACACATTTAACAATGGTAGCGATTTGGAAAAAAAGAATAAAATGTTATTTTATTTAAATATGCGTGTGGTTGGAAACTAAATTTATTTTACATTTATTTATTTAGAAAACAATTTCTATGCCGTGGGAACGTGATAACAGATGCATATTTTCAGAAATTGATGTGCTGGACGTACAGTGTTTTTCAACGAAAGTAATATCCACTATGAATTATAGAGATCCTCTTGAAAAGTTTTAGCGAGGAATTTTACTGAAATACCTTTTTTTTCTTTCGTAAGTCTCTAAGGAATTTTATTTGGGGATGAAGGGTTAAAAGCTTAAGAAGGGATTTTAAGGGTATTGATTTATTTCAATTTTAATTCTAATATATTTTTAATTAACTGAAATCAGTTTTATCCACTCTTAAAATTTAAAGAGATTTAGTATACAGGGGCACTTTTAAATTTTCTCAGATTTGATTTTAAATGATTTGTTCGAGCTATACTCCATTCAGATTCTTACTTCATATAACGCTTGCAACAGTAAAATTTCAGTTGCAAGTTGTTTTCAATCATAAATTATTACATTGTTCCTGCGGTATTTTAGATACATCTAAGACTACTACTATTTTCGAAATCTGAGAACTTGTTATAACCGAATGAGAAATTCCATAAGCTACTTCGTTCTTCAGGGAGAATTTATTAAATTATAAACAAAACTTGCGACCTCACCACTTGCTAGACTAATCGTGGTTGCATGCTTGTACAATTTCTATTTCAGATATCATCGTCTTAATGAGGTCAACTACTCGAAATACTCAGATACTTACATCGGTAGGTATCTACAATTTTTCATAGCATAAAATCAAATCAAATAATTAATTTCTATAAAGAAGATTGTAGGTCATTTCAAAACACCTACATTACAAATATTGCATTTCATAATGGAAAGAATGCGCAAGTTGCAAATTCTGGTTCACCCAATATAAAGAAGTGTATAAAGTTACTTCATAAAAACACTATTAAATATAGTAAATGCAAAATGCTTAGACAGTAAAAGCGTGATAATGTTATATTTACATATTTTGCAAGATTGTAATTTTTCTGTGTTACCTAGTTTGTAAATTTGTTATTACGCAGCATGTTAATTATGTATATAAATAACATTCGGGAATTATTAAATAAGTATTATCATTCAATTGGTTTTACTCACTACAAATGTATTTGCCGCAAAAGCCTTTTCTACCAGTTTAATAAGATTGTGAGGCTGCAGTCTCAGCAATATATAAACACAAGCTTCCGGAAAAATCCTGAAGTTTGTTCAATGGTCAATGTCCAAATGTCAATCTGTATTTCTCTTAAGATTCGTCGGAAGATCGATGTTGAACCAGCTATATCATTACGTATTGTTATTCTAGATACAATCTCGTGATCTTCTTTAAGGCTTTTAACACTATATGACGCTGTCGCTGCTATTGAGAAACGGGGGCGTTTTTGGGCGCCAGATCATCTGTCAGTGTCAAAGTAACTAACATAAGTGGAAAAACGGAAAGCAGGTGTCAGTTAGTTTAGAAAAATAAAATTCAAGTTCTTGGTAGATATGCAAACCTGCATTTGAAAAAAGAAAAAAAGATTAAAATCGAGATTTTCTTAGTAATGAATACGTTTACACCCCATAATAAACCTGTACGGTAAAAGGCAGTCGAGAAATGCAATTGATTACCATTTATTCTTTTTCTTTGACCAACTGTTCAGCTTGCAGATTGACGCTTCCGATTATAATTTAGGAGTAACCCTAACCCAGAGCTTACAGGCAAAGTACCCCAGACCCCTTCTGATTTTGATGATTGTCTGATATGTCGTACAGAATCAAAAAATAAAACACATATTCTTTTTATCTGCCCATAAACGGTTTAAGAGAGTAAAATCATCTCTTAAAAGTAGAGCCCTCTAGCCGAGAATTTGCAGTTTCACATGGAAGCACTAGATTTATTTAAATGAAACCAACTCGGAAGTACTTCTTGTAGTTAGTAAGAAAAATACTATTTTATGGGGTTAGAACCACTCTAAAGAATATTGAATAGAAGAAAGATTGCACTGTAACACTGGAAAGGGTTCTTTTTTCGTTACAGGGCATTTTTGGCGAAAATGCCAAAACACATAAACTTAATTCAAACATACCGTACTACACATTGCTTTCTCAAAAATCTTTCCCTCATAATCGAATTTTTGTAAGGATTCAATAGATTTATGGAGATAAGACAACCCAAATAGTAGTTTTTATTATTAACTACAAGAAGTGTTTCCGAGTTGGTTTTATTTAAATAAGTCTACTGCTTCAAGGCTTCTAATTTTAGAGGATGGTTTCACCCTCTTAAACCGTTTATGGGCATATAAGAGAAAATACGTTGTTTTATTTTTTAATGCTCTACAACATATCCAAAAATCATCAAAATTTAAGGGAGAGACCCGGGGCACTTTGCTTGTTAGAAGGACAAGAACAAGTCGCACGCTAAATCCAAGAAAACGTAATTTCTTCGTTACCCAAAAAAAAGTGTCTAGCCATTGTTTAAGATGTAGAGAAGATGCGTCTGCACCTGGAAAGCTATCAGCATCACTAGTCTACAAAGAGCCCCACAAGAAGCTTTTCCATATGAAAAGTGTTTACGTCTTTAAAATCTAGTATTCAGCAAAAAATCAAAATCGCGTAGCCAAAGCTTTGTCTCTCCAGCCACTTCAATTACCAGAACCCGGACTTTGTATTGTTGACGAAGAATATGAATGCAGTTGGCATCGCAAGTTGCACGAGGAAGTAGAGAGAAATTCTAAATTCGTACCAATTTGATGCTTGAAAGATGACTGACTCTTTTGTCATTTTTGGAGCTAAAATCTGGAGAAGAAATCAGCAGCATGTGCGGCCTAGAAATCTCTACCGTACATGTTTTGCATAACTACGAAGAACTTAAATTCTATTAATTTACCCTAGCTACCCTGAATTTTTGCCCCTCCAATTACCTTGTTACCTATAGGGTGCGGTAATTTCGGCCCAGATAAAAGCACTTGGTACCCTAGAAAACCCCAGCGTCGCAATTGAAGAAATTATTTATTAAATTCAGTCTAGTAAGGAATACGATGTGATGTGGAAATTTATCCTCGAAGAAGTATTTGATTTTTAGTGTTCTTATAATGTTCATAGCTTAAGAGTACATTATTGACGACGATGACGACGACGTAACCTTATATATCAAGGTAAGATCATGACAAAATATTTTTTAGGTCGCCATACACATTGGGTCTAGTTAATCTTAGCAATAAACCTTGTTGCCTCTATACTTTTTGCAAACTCACTCACCGATGAGATAGAGTAACCACGTGCACATCTCATGATATTCCCCAAAAAACAGTTGACGCACAGTCTACAGCGCCCCATTCATACCACTTGTCTTGTAGACAACTTGACAGCTTGAAAGAATTGTCTCTTTTTTGAGAATATCACGTAATTGTGAATTTTTTACTCTACCTGTTCGGAACGGTAAGTATACCTTTCAGAGTGCCTTGTAATTTTTTATTGAGCAAAGTATGGTTGTAGAAAAAAATCTGTAAAAGTCCCATTTTACACACGTGTTGCATAATCACCTGACCCGATATCAGCAAAAGAAGATAGAAGAAAGGGTCGATATGCCTGGGAATAATTGATAAGGCATGTTAAAGAAGTCAAACTTAAAAAAACATTTACAAAACCTTCTGTAAATACAGAATACGCTTATTGACGGGATATTGTCAAAAAAGTTCCTGGATGCAATAAGCCAAAATGAACCACCTCAACTACATTTAAGACTAAGCAGACCAAAGAATTTTTGATGAGAACGATGAAGCTCTGCTGGTATATTACATAAAACGGGCTTCAGGTGTTTATTTTTGCCTCATCCTGAGAGACAGAGGAAACGGATTTCTGTCGAAAAAGGCACGTTAATCATATGGCAAGTGTTGAGTATGTCAATACTTCAGGATGGATCAAGAAACCTCAATTTGTCCAATTTGCGCAATACTAAACATTAAACGCACAAAATACTTCGTCCGTAGGTCAAGCTTGCTGCTCCTCTACAACCGTGATTCCCATATATCAAAAGATGATTTTTCAATTATTTAAAAGTAAATGGAGTAGTGGTCCTGTCATTCCTCCCTTATTGAAGTAGCTACAGCTTGACAGGAGCGTGTACGAACTACTGAAGAGCCTAGTTAAAGAAGAACAATTCTGGAAAAACACTCACAATAGGTATACATCCCGAGAATCGTATTAGCAACACTGTCATTTGCAACAACGGAAAACAGTGTGATTTGCAATCAGCACCATCTCCTTCGTTGTCACAGACTGACAGTATCTTTATCTCCTCATTACTTCATCAAAAGAAATGACAAATGCACATTATGTTGAAGCTGAGAAAACTGGATTATCTGACTACCAACCGACGCCTGCCCTATCTCCACTGGAAACGCTTTTGGTAGTGGCTGGTAAGAGAAAATTCCAACAAGAAAATCATGCTGCCGTCTTAACACAACTTTCCTATGCAAAGGGTTGTTTCGGGAAGAGAAGAAAGCGACCATAACAAAAACCCTTAAAAACGAAATGGGAATCAAGTGACGAGAAGAATTCTGTAGTTGGACTCTCAATATGAAGATGAATAAGTTGCATCTGATAATGATCATGAAGACGACGACGACTTAGAGGAGGTGAGCCGAAGATGACCTGTTTGAAAAGAGAGTTCGAAGAAAATGATTTTATCTCAGTCAAGCTGATCGGCGAAGGAAAACCAATCGAAGGAAATTCTTCATAGCGTCAAAATGAGACAGCTTTGATTTTCCCAGTTGTTCCCAAGATGTCTTCTGACACAAAAGAAGGTATTACAATAATTTTTTCACCTCGCTGCCGCCTGGAAGCACCGATAGACAAATTTCACATTTTTGAAATCCCTAAAGAAATATCTTTTCCATGCAAAATGTTTCTCCAAACTAATAAATTATTTCTACAAAACTAATTCTGGGAAAATCATGCCATTTTAACGTACTGGGTTGTCTAGGTTTGGACAAACTTGTGCAAAACGACATAACAAATATATGGATGATTTTCTAGTTTTTGACGTTTTCAAATCTTGAGTTGATCGAAGGATGAAGAATTATATGCAGCTCAGGAGAATGCCTAGGCGCCTCTGAGTAAAAGATTTGAGAAAAGTAAAAGAATGATACTACAGTTTACAAGAATCTTCACACTGCTAGCACTATCATCGATCGAGATTTTTTAAATTTCTGCAATATTGTCAGATGCATTTTCTTTTGTAGAAGACAAACGCACTAGATTATTGAGATTTTAACAGAATTACTAACTGACCTAAGTTTGAAAAGATGACTATCCTGTATGGTGCACAATACTGCTGCTTTCAACTGCTTATTACGCGGCAACCCACAAATGTCAACTCATTCCAATAAGAAAGGCTGAATAATGTCTCAAGATAAATCGGCTTTAAGTAAACTAATAATTAAGATCATTAGGCAAATAACTTATATTATGGTTGTGCTACCATATGAAAATTCCTCATTGTTTGCCAAAAACTGCTTTGAAAACATATAAGAAAAGGAATCTTAAAAATTCTACATTGTAAAGAAAAATTTAAGAGGACATATTTATTCCGGAACATTTGTTTACTATTTTATTACATCAACGATGTATTTTCTTGTCTTTCGAAAATATTCTCATGTGTATTAAACTCTAAAGCTAAAATAGAGAGAAGAAAGCTATTTTCCATTTTTTTTCTTGAAAGTATTAAAATTGCTTTACCTGGAAAATTACGTGATTTTCGTCTGGCAAAAGCTCTTTTCTTTTTTGCTTGTCAAGCATTCAGACTAATTTGGCAAATGCCAAAATGCACGTAGGCATACTTAGGGTTAGTAACCAAAATATTGTTACAGTTTTATTATTTGGTGATTTACTAAATTTTTTATTTCTTAGAAAATTTATATTTCCTTTTTTATAAATCACATATAATTTATGAACAATACATAAGTTGGAACTTTATAAAGATTATAAATGACAAGTGCTTATGAAAAACGAGGTCTTTTTATTTTTATTTATATGATGCTTTATATAATAATTTTTAACGATGATGTGGGTTTAACAAAAATGAAAGTAAAACACGATTATGCTCTCGAAAATGAAGTTTAACGATAACATTAACGCCTTATTACACGCAACCCAACCTACTCATTTGTTCTAAACAAAAATAACTACAGAATGAAACTCATTTTTCCGTGTTTCTGCATTCGCTCCTACTAAACTGGAAGCATAACTACACGCTTAAGATTAAGTTGTAAAAGAAGTGTAATAATTGTTGTAATAGTCTTACCCTTTAGAAAATGCTGTAAACGAGTTTTATTGTTAATATCCTAAACAAATAAACTTCCATTATTTGCAAGTAATTAGCTTACCCTCAATAAAGTCATACGCACAAATCACTTAACTTACATTATTTTCAATAAACAGTTCCAAATAATAGGTGCTTTTGATACTGATTGATGTTTTTCTAATCTATCTTGGCCGTTAAAAAACGCTGTTAGCACCGTGTATGGCAAATAAGTACAACAAATATTAGTTGAGTTGTCTGAAGAACCAAATCAATTAAGAGAAGGAAATTAGGTAGTTTTGCACAAAATTACATTCGTTTAATTACCCAACAAACCGCATGGCACCACAGACAGGAAAACATAAGATTGTAATCGTTGCATATTAAAGGATTTTCAACATTATAATATGATAATGTTATCCTGAGGCAAATATCGTGTATTAGCTCTTCTATGTATGTAAATTATATCGTAAACCTAAATCCCTTAAGATGCTTTTTTAAGTCGAGCAAGAAGCTGGATTTCCAAGCCTAGTAGCATATTTCTCAAAATTCGCATGCAAGATAGTCATTATTTTCTTAAATACTATTCGTGACATTTTGGTGGAGGTGCCTTTTACTGATTTAGATCATACAATTTTTGTAAAGAATTTTATATAAAATCAAAAGATTTGAAATGGCGAATTCCTTTCGTCTGTAGATTTTAACAATTTCTAAAGCCAGCTTATCGTGTTATGGTTCCGGAATGAGTCATAAATAAAGAAACTTAAACCATGAAGATATTCTTCAGTACGAGGTCAAGAACAAAGGTAATGTTTAGGATTTCTAAGTACGCTTTAGCGGTTGCTGATCTGTTGATAGGAATAGAGAAAAAAATTAGGCTGATGAAAATACAAGGAAAAACGTGTTGTATTTTTTTAAACGTCGAATTAACCAGACAGAAAAATTAGAGCCAACGCTTAGCAATAGAAAGTTACACTCGATTTTTTCTTGAACATAGAAGGGCACTGACGGTGCTGTATTGGAAGGTATACGCTAGTATACGTCATATGTAACTATAAAACTAAAATTTAAAAAGCATATAGGTAAATGCCAATTCAGGAAATATGCAAGTAGGTATACGTATGTACACTGCCTCACTAAAGTATAGGCACAGTTATAATATTTTGAAAAAGAATACTAAAACAGTGGTTTCGACTACATAAATATAATACAAAAGATGAAACTGAACACAAAAAACAAATGAAACAAGAATTCTGTAGAAACAAGCATACACAAAAGTATAGGCTCATTTATGTGACATATGAGAACATATGCAATTTAATACCTAGTATTTCCTCCTTTTTGCTTTAATACTTTTAAAAGTCTATCATGCATTGAATTCACTAATGTTTTTGTGACATCAGGTTCGATTTGATTCCATTCCTGCAGAAGAAGTCGTTTGAGCTCCGTTTTACTGGAGATGTGATGTTTCTTAATTTTTCTCTCCAATTCATCCCATAGCTGCTCTATAGGGTTGAGATCTGGAGACTGGGGTGGGGTTGGTAAAGTGTGGGGTGTGTTATATAATATCCATTGTCGCACAGTGTACGCCGGATGCTTAGGATCATTGTCCTGTTGAAAATATCAGTTTTTTGATGAACAACCAGATCAAATTGCTCCTCCAGGATTGCTTTAAGTTCTGAGGCAGTGATCTTAGGAGTTTGTTTTGTTTCTCTCAAAATTGTTCTCTCATTCTATCGGCCAGTTTTCTCACTTGGCCGCTTCTGGGTTCATTTTCTCTCTTCTTATCGTTTAGACATTTCTGTACGATGTTCCTAATTGTATACCGGCTCCTTTTTAACTATTTCTCCAACTTTTTGATACGATCGGTGTTTTTTATAAAGGTTAATAATAATTTTCCTCTCTTCTACTATAGTTTCTTTACCTTTTCCGCCCATTGCAACGTGTTTGCACTAATTAAGAAGGTACACTGACTGAGTTTTTGATACTTAAGCAGATTATTTGTTTTGGAGTATCCCCTGAATGTGTTCAGGGAAATATGTAATCTAGATGTCTGTAGGCGTTCCCATAACACATCAAGTAATGTGAACGTGCCTATACTTTTGCGGACAGCATTTTGTATTTATATTTGTGTTATTAATGTTTTTAGTTAATTGCTTACCAATTCTTGTATATTTTAATGATCAATAACTAAGTAAATGGAATATTTAAAAAGCCTATGTAGCTTATAATGCTTAATATTTTCCTATTTCGAAATAAAAACGAAACTCATTCTAACTTTATTGCTGTGCCTATACTTTAGTGAGGCAGTGTATCTTTGAGGCTTCTTCCAGGAAACAAATGTCTTGAAAACAAAATTGAGCCTATTATGGTATCCTAAAGCTTAATCGTATGGCACTGCATCAGAAACAAAGCAGAGCGCTCTAAGGCTTATGGAAAATTGGTAAAACAGTAAAAAGACTGTTTGGAAATCCGACAAAGAACCACTTCCGTTTACCCAAAAAAACAGCGCAAAAACTAGAAAGCTGAAAATAGCGCCTCAAGATTGAAAGAAAGACTCTTATTTACAGACAGTCCCAAAACAATGCACCCTATTAAAACTAAGCGGTGAAAGTATCTGACAGAGCATTGTCGGCTGATCAACTAGTATCACGACACCATGAAAAGCCGTTTCATAGCCTAGATGGGCATCTCTAGGAAAAAGAAAGAAACATCGAGAGCTCACCAATGTGAAATATTCAGAGAAGCCCCAAAACATTTTATAGTTGGACAGAACGATAGAAGAAATAACAAGACTGACACATTCAAGAAAAAACCTGGATTTATCAATGAAATACGTTATTATTTAAGAGCTACAAGTAAACTTTAAGGATAATAATAAGTTCTAAAGTCAGTTCAGTCTCTCCTTTGTTCTCATTCCTATTCTCCAGCTTTAAAGGAACAGCTTACAAGAATTTGCATATCTTTTGAACCTCACTGGAATCAGTTGTTGGAGCTACGGCAAGGCACTCCGTGATGCTAACGTTTTCACTGTTTTAACTTGATGGTTGATTGAATATTCTTGCCATCTCAATGCTATTTATAACCCTTCTTGGTTCTGATTAGAAACAGCCACAAATTGCAGCAGCATAGCAGTAGTGTTGCTTTATATAGACAAAGGTTGTTGTCAGAAGTGGAGAGTGATTGTTGGCAATCATCAGGGCTAGGAGCACTTTCGAAACTGCTGCTCTAAATAGTTAATTATTGATTCTGTTGTACCATTCATGTAGGTTTTTAAGCCATGAATTTCATCATCTCCTTACAGCGCTTCTTTCAATAATTCTTTCCTGCATAATGACCCGGAGTGAATCATATCTCGCATAATATGTCCCAGATATTGCAGTTTTCGCTTCTCGACTGTAGATACGATTTCTTTTTCTATATTTGTTCTTCTCAGCACCTCGGCGTTTGTAACTTTTTCTACTCATGGTATTCGCAATATTCGACGAAACATCTACATTTCAAACGCTTCCCACTCTTTTAACATCAACTTTCTTAATTGTCCATGCCTCCATTCTGTAAAACAATATCGACAATATGTAATATCTCATAAGCCAGATTGCTAGTTCAAGACTCAGGACTCTCTCGCAGAGCACTTGTTTCATCTTCATTCATGCCGCTCTTACTTTTTCTATTCTAACTTTGATTTTCATTAATGACTGTGTGTAGGTATTCGTATTTTCTCACTTTTGAATTATTTAACCTTTTATACAGATATTGCTGATGTTCTGAATTTTTTGAAATTAACATAAATTTTGTTTTGTTTATATTTAATGAAAGTTCATATTCTTCACTAGACTCTACTAATTTCTTGGTCAACTCTTGCAAATTTTCTAATGTTTCTGCTAGGACAATCGTGTCGTCAGCAAATCTAAAGTTATTTATTGCAATGCGATTTATTTTGAAACCTTTGAATTGATGTAAAAGTGCTCTATTTATAATATCTTCAGAGTATAGAGTGAAGAGAGTTGAAGAAAGTACGCATCCTTGTCTTACACCTCTCTCTATTTAAATTTTTTCTGATATATTTCGTTCTTCTTGTATTACCGCTTTCTGAGATGATCTTAGTATCTCTTGAGTCTATGTTCTTTTCTATTAGCAGTCTCATAAGATGGTCGTGACGAACTTTGTCAAATGCTTTGCTATAGTCCAGAAAACATATACAGAGTATTCCTAAATTGCATGGAACAAATATGAAGACGTTACTCTTTGGTGAAAAATAAGAAGAAAGCAAAATTTTTTCCAGAAACGCTCCAATGAGGAACTACATTGCCTTAAAGTTTTGCTCAAGAAAGCGGTTTTTTTTTATTAAGTCCGCAACAGCTTGTGTTGCAGTAACAAGATTTGGTATGCGTGCACTACTTATCAAGACCTTTATTTGTAAACATGCACATTTTCTGAAAAAGATCCAAAAATCGTTAGAGCTTCAAGAATGTTTTTGTATACAATATGGAGAATTACTTCCACCCTCCATAAACACTTTTTGGACAAAGATAGTTTTAACAAATTAGGTGCAAATAAAGGCCTTAATAAGTAGTGCATATATACCAAATTTTGTTGCTGTGCTACACACTGTTGCAGAGTTATTAAGAAATAAATCTCCTTCTTTAGCAAAACTTTAAGGCAGCGTAGTTTCCCAGGGGGCGTTTTTGGAAAAGATTTTATTTAGGTTTTCTTCTTACTTTTCACTGTAGAATAATGCCCATGCAATTTAGAAACACCCTCTATATACATCTTGACTCATATATAGACATCTTGTGTCATGACATTAAGAGCAAATAACACTTCTCTGCTCTCAAGTCCATTTCTGAATCCAAATTGAGTATCGGCAATGTCTTGCTCAAGTTTCTTGTAATTATTCATAAATGAGAATTGGCACTAAAATAAAAATTCGAAGATTCATTTTTATCTATACTTGTAGTCTATGCCAAATTGATATTTCCTATGACCAAGGCTTAATACACCATGGTAGACAAAAAAGACTTTATTTATAACATTGGTCATAGAAGATATATTTTTGGGCACAATATATAAAGACAGACAAAAACAAAAAATATTATTTCTTAAAAGATTTTGAGAATCAGGAAGCAATAAGTCAAATGGTCAGTTTAGAGTGCCCATATTTGGATCAAAGAAATCTGTCCAAATGAAGAAACAAAAGGCATATTGAAATTCATAAAATTAGATTTGATCTTTTCTGTGATTTCCTAAACTTAAGTATATTTGAGCAAGTTGATAATCTTTTGTAGAAGTAAGTCCACACTGTGTACTTAGTGCAGCACAAAAAACAATTCCTTGCAGAATATGTGGAGAGAAATATAATCAGACGACTCTGTATTTAGAAACAACGGTGAAAGAAATCCATTGGAAACATATGATGCAATTCCAGTTCACAGGTGCCAATATGGTACTAAAAATATTTATTCTATGCTAAAGTGATTTATATTACTGCAGTATATAAGTCCGGTACAAGACTACTTTATCACAATTTTCAATCGATTAACCTCTCGACAAAGAATTATTCCTCGCAGGAAACTTAGAAAGAGTACTTGAGGTTTTTTATACGATAAGTGATAGTTATTAGCTACAAATCAATACTCCGCTCTCAATAAATCAAAAACACGCTATTAGAGAGAAGATTATCGCATAAATAACTGCAATTTTACGACCTTAAAATTTAAGATAAATTGGCAAATTTAAGGAACGATAAAACTGTAATCCAATATTGCAGCTTAACATTTCATTTGGAATTTTTCTAAAATAAAGAAATCCACACCCTACAAACTTTCCACCTACTCTGTTTAAATGTCATATTTAATAACCGACTGAATGAAATAAAAATTATTTTCCTACGTCTTTAGACACTTTTCCTTATAAAATGC
The DNA here is from genome assembly GCA_011009095.1 of Ignelater luminosus. Taxonomy (NCBI): domain Eukaryota; kingdom Metazoa; phylum Arthropoda; class Insecta; order Coleoptera; family Elateridae; genus Ignelater; species Ignelater luminosus. Next base: position 157,982 of record VTPC01090397.1, read on the forward strand.
TTTTCTGAAGCTTAATTAAATGCCAAGAAGGAAAAACAAATAAAGTACATGTCACTCACTTGTTTCTTGAAGATACAGTCGTAGGCGTTAATTTCAAGCAATACAAAATTCAATGAAACTTAGTTAAGTTCTTTTTTAATTTTCAAATGTTAGTTTAGTAAACATCCATTCAGCACGGTGTTTTTGTTTTGTTTTTCTTAACACTAGGAAGTTATAAAGAAGCAAGAAGCCTTCTAACGAGGTTATGCACACCAGTAATAATGCACCAAGGTATCAAGTAACAGGAAGTACTTATTGTTAGTTATATCAACATCAAAAGCAGAAAAA
>VTPC01090404.1:0-147136 GCA_011009095.1 Ignelater luminosus
AAAAAAAATTCTAAAGATTTTTGCTAAGCGTGCCCTTTATAAAATTTAAATAAATATGTTAGAGATGAGACCATTTTCAAGAAAGCTACCTTATTAATTTTTGATTTACAACTCGAAAATACTTTTATAGCCTCCACAGATTTCTTTATTGAGACTGTTAAAACATTCACAGATAAAACCAACATACATACGTCAAAATATACAAATGTATATATGCATCGAATCGAAACATCTCGTCACGTCCTCATTATTATTCTACCGTTTTCAACTTGAACTTAACTTTACTACCGCAGTTGCTACTGAACCTAAAAATAGTTGGAAAAAGTACAAGACGTCTTCGTCGTTTTAGACATGTGTTTTTAAGTCATGCAGCATGCATGAAACGGAAGTGACACACGCCCTTGGTTCTGCTTCCAAAGTCACGCAAGAAGGAATTATATTAAACTTTATTTACTCCCTCGCCCATTGTGTGTGCATGTGTTTATGCTGTGTGTTAATATTTTGTATACAAACTAGTTACTACCAATCGACTATTACTAACAAAACCACAAACCATTTAAACTATAATAACGAGGTTTCCAAATTCCAACTTGAAACGATTTATTTATGGTGGATACATTCAGCGAGATCTCTCAGCTCGCTTTACTAACCCCCTTTATTTTACTCTCTGGTGGTTCGATCCATTCACGTTCGCACTTTGTTTTATTGCGGCTTCCTCGTATTTATTCAAGAACCTTTAAGTATATCGAAACTGAGAGTTTTACTATTTTGATCACATTTTAGGAAACTAAATAACAAAAAAGAAAAAAAAGGAACGTAAGGAAAACCCATCCCTTAATTTATAATTCAAATTTTTAACCTCAAATTTTTATTTTTCAATTCTTAACATTCCCCTTGAAGATTAAGGTTATTTGGGTATCTATTCCTAAATAAAACCACTAAGCGTGAAAAAATTTCTGTTCATTCTCACCGTATTTTATATTAAATGAATATCAAATTACAAAGTAAAGACACTTATTTCAGAAATTGAAATTCTTATTGCCAGAATTCTAGCAACTAAACTATCATCATTCTTGACAGTTTAATCAATTCGTGCAGCTCAACAAGGTTTCTTCCTCCCCTCCTCGTTTAATGATGTTCAACACATCTACAGTCATCATTTGAGAAATTAAAGGAATATACAGAGTGTTTCTAAAATATGTAAAGATACTTCAGGTCATGCTAAACGAAAAAGCTTTATAAACGCAGATCCTCTAAAGCTCCATTTTTAATATACAGGATTTTAAAGATTTTTAAAACAGTTTACTCTATCAGTAAGATTTTTCTTCTATTTTAATGTAATTTACATGATGAGTTTGGACGAGATTCATGTACCGGATGTTTTGTGTTGAGGTAACTTTAATTTTTCTTTTATGTTTCAATCTAAGCTTGATCCACAGTTCTGAGATTGCAACTTCTAAATGGTGTCGCAGATGTCGATGTCGATCTGAATAGAATTTTTGCACATTTCTATGAAACTTTGGTCAGTATTCTAACCCATATTTTTGAGAATCAACAAATAATAGCTGTAGAACAGCAAAAACATCTAGTATGTCCCTTAGAATGTAGATGATTGTGTTCGCCTTAGGTTGTTGATCGATTTGGACAAAAAGTTATTACATAGTTCATTGTATCTAGATTTCTTTGCAAGAAAATCTTGTTGGCCAGCAACGATGAATTGGCAGAGATTTGGCCAAAATAGTTGGCTTTAATATAGAAAAATGGAACGAGCTCTCTGGCTGATTAGATTCCGCCGGAAAAGTTATTCTTAGCCATGGGTTTCCTAATTTTTTAATTTAAAAACTGTTTAACTTTCTGTATTTTTCAGAGATTGAAAAGAATTTTAATATTGCAGTAATTTCATTTCAAAATAGTAGAAATAGTTTTTTATCAAAAGATTAATTAAGGGCAAGCCCGACCTTGGACCGCCGAAGATGGTTAATAGGAAAGCGCAACCTGATCCATGTCGATATTTAGCTCTGCTAAGAAGGTTAATGAAGGGAAAATCCTCGATCTTGAGCCACCGCAGGTGGCCTATTGTAAGGTACAGCGAAGCCTGTCTTCAAAAAAAAGGCGACTCCGATGGTAGTCGTCACTAGTGGCCTCTCTCGTTTCTACTCCAAGAGAATTGAAAGTAGGGGAACACTGTGGCACGCAGCTCTAGGCCCCAATCGGAGCCAAAAACTCATTAGTTGCGGTTTATTGTTTATTTTATTTACTTTTTTTGTTTTACAAAGTCAAGGTTACATATAATTTGAAATCAAGACATTAGTAGGAAGCAGTGCAAAATAGAAGACGTCCATAAGTTCATCAAGATAGCGAGAGATGGAAAACCAAGGGGAAGACAACCACAAGGAAGACCCCCCTCTAAGAGATGGAAAGAAAGTTGGATATCATCCTCGGTAGAAACACCGTGAAAAGCCTGAAAAACAGACCAAAGGCCTGTAGAAAAGAAGAAGAGGAAGTTTTACAAATCTACAGCTATTTTTAAAATGCATTTGTTTCCATGCATTCAACTTATTATTCTTAGTTAAACTTTAGATCAACCGCACATACAGACAACTCCGCTCCATGAAACCAAACTCAAAGTTTAATAAGAAAAATACAAAATTGACTGAATCTTAGCTTCAAATCCTTTGAGAGGGCATAGCCCGACCTATGCTTGTATTTAGCTCTGCTAAGATGGTTAATGCCAATAAAGGTAAACCCGATCGGTGATCTCGTTTCTACTCCAAAGTCTGAGCCCCGACCTGAGGTGAAAAGGAAGCACGAGGAGGCCCTAGAAATATTGCAGGGGAGCTCCGCTGGTACTCACTTATTGCAATTTATTGCTTGTTTCGTTTTACAAAATGTGATCTACGTACATCGTCGAGTCCTATTTTTAAAATGCATTTGTTTCCATGTAATTTTTTAAGTTTGTTTAGAGAATCATCTGTACAATTTAGTTAGCTTTGCGCTCAAGAGCTAGAGCATCTTTAGGATTATCTTGGTTTCCCTTGAAAGTTAGAACAAAAAGCGCCCAAAATAGCAATAAATCATTCCTAAAGATATTTTTGATCTATACTTAACAATTTATAAACTGTCTCGCTGACTACTTGTGAGACTGATATACAGCATATTCAAAATTTGACAAGGTTTTAAGAAAATGCTGCCTACTCTTCAGTGGCCAGCCATGTTGGAAGAACTTTCTAAAAACTTGTATTGCTGTATTTAGAATTTTTGGAAATCGATTTTCGTTTTCCTAAAGTTTCTGAGTAAGTCACATGGCATTTGATTAACTCAACTCGATTAACACTCTTTTCAGCAAGATTTCTATATAGATATCTTCTGATACTTTTCGTGTTTGCTCGTAGCTTTCTTAAGAAGATTAATTGAAAGTCATACCTTCTTCTTTTGATTCGCATTCGTATCTAGCTCAGTTAAAAATATTAGTGGAGAACGATACTCAACTTAACAGAAAAAAGTCCGACCTTTGGACATCGCTGGTTGCCTGTAGAGATCACAGCTCAAATCGTCTGCAAACAAAGGCAGTAGGCGGTCACTCTTGTTTCTGATCTAAGAAGATTAAAAGAAGAAGAGGGCTGTAACACGGCCATGGTTTCAACTGCATAATCTTATAATATAAGATTATCTTTTTGTACAACGGCGTGACGTCGTTGTGACGTCGCATTGACATCAACGCTTGTTTGCAATGTTTTTTCTCTCTTTTCCAGTAGACGTGATGCATTACAATTCTTATTATGTACAATAATGAATTACATTTTCTCTTGAAGGTTTTTGTGCAAGAAACGTTTTGGAAACGGAAACATCATGGCGAATGTAGTTTGTTTGTTTTTGGGAAAAGAAGATTCTTCGTCTTCGGAACGGATCGCATTGATCAACTTTGGACTTTTTTGTTTTGTTCAAAATACCTCTAAGCTTCAGTTCGCCTTTTGTTTTGTTTTTACAGCTATTGGTGGTCCTATCATATGTAGAATGTTTGCTCAAAATTTTGAAAAGGCACCGGTGTGCTATTTGCCTGCCTTTTAGACTACATTTATTTCACTATGAGAGTTAGAACAAGAAAAGTCAAAAACAATTTATAAACTACTTGACTGAGTACTTATAAGATTGATACACAGGGTATCCGAGATTCGAAGATCATCGGTAAAATCTCAGAAATGAAAACTGGTAGGGTCGATTTAACTAAAGGTTTATCTGTTAGCGTTTTTGTTTATCCAAGATTGTCTCTGGTTTGCTAAATATTTGCTGAGTACTAGAATTCTTATTTTTTCTTAATAAAATCTCTCTAATAGATCAGAAAGATTAAATCTCGATTCCACTAATGACGCAACCCAAAACTTTATAAAGTTCAATGTTGACGTACAGCTAGTGGACTTTCATTATACAATCAGAAGATCACCGATAAGGTTTCCCTTCCGCGGACAGCTATATTGGACGTTGTCACGTATAGTAAGTACTTAGAAGAGTAACTATTCATTTAATGCTATTTTTTAGCCTTTGAGCACAGAATTTTGGTTGCAACAAGAAAGGAATTCAGCCTAGAGACAAAGTACTCTCAAACACGAAGACCGTCTGCAGTGTTGCCAGACTTTTAAGTCTAATAAAGTTAGTTATAACAATGCCCTCTCACAATTGAAAAATCATCAGCTACTTCAGACATTAAAAATTGTAAGGTTTGTTTTTAGACTTGTTCGATCCGTGTTTAACACGATTTTTATTCTTTGGAGTCTCTTAAAATCCATAGTTTGTTAATTCCGAAAGGACAAAGAAATCTAAATTTAACCCCTAAAACAGCAAGAATAAAATCAGGCATTAAGATCAAGCCGCTGCTAATATGTTTTCACGTCTGACCCCCGCATAGTTTTAATAATCACTGGCGGGTTATTTATACGCACAAACGCGCGAACATATTTAAACACACAGGAACACACACCCCGAACATTGACTGACATGTAAAAATAACTTTACGTGAGCTTCATTGAAGTAAATTTCTCATTTTGTTCAACACCTATTATAATAGTGAAATCACCACACGTAGAGAAAGACACTCTGAGTAATAAAGTTGAAAACGTTGAAATAGAAAAGAGACCTCTTTTAACTTAATTATCGTTGAATAACAAATGCATGTAAGTATGCATTGACAATATAACTTCTGAATCATTTTAATTGAATTCCAACTTGATGATTCAAACTATTTACGGGAACACAGCAACACAAAATGAAATTTGGTTGAATTTTGGTTAGTTAACCGTAAAACCGTTCGTTATTTCGTTTTGTTGGTTTCGATTTAGGCGGAGATTTTTATAAAAGTGAAAATTTACAAATGGAAATGAACAACTCTTGTGTGTGTTTGTGTACGTTGTTTGATTCGCGCTATTTCCTTCACAAATTGTTTGAAATCTACATTATGTATCATGGGCGTTGAACTATTATTTTTTTTATATAAAAAAGGGGGAATACTAATGTTTTCCTAGAAAGCGTTTGCAATTATTCAAAGACTACCATTGAAGTTTTATGTATTTTAAAGAAAAAATTACTTTCTTAAGGTTGATATAAAAATGAAAAAAATCTCAAATGGAATAAAACACAATAAGATATAGAAGAAATGGAAATGACATCAGTGTTTTGTGCATCTTTAAATTTGAATTAAAGGAAACTCGAAAAAAATATGTCTCGTGTACCTTACAATCTTTCAAAAGAAAATAAATAAAACAATAGAATCTGTTTCCTTTTTGTAATATTTCAATTGTTGAAAGAAAACAAATTCTTGTATCCTATTGTTATACGAGGGATGATTAAAAAGCTTGCGTGCTTAAACAATGGACATGACCATACTTATCTATAAAATAATTTGATTTCAATTTAATTAAAAGTTAAATCTAGAGCTTCGTTAAGTTTTTGTCGAATAGCAAAACTCACAAACCTTGGCAGCAAACCTTTCTATAATTTGGGCAAGTTCCACAGCTTCTATTACTTCTTGTTCGACAAGATTTAATTTGCTGAATTGAACTTCATTCAGAAAGTCCTCATATTTCGGCAATATCTTACTCAGAGCGAAAGGCCATAATTATATATTTGTTCTTCTGTCTAAATAGATTCTTCAAACCTTTGCACCCGCTTTTGACACTTTTGAACCAACCTGTATTAGTTGGTGGTTAGCAAATAGATCGAACACAGAGCAGTAGTGAATGAGTGTTGCAAGCTTTTAGAAGCTTTGCGCAACTACTCCGTAACTCTCGCTAATTGATTCAGAAACTCTCCAATATCATCATTCAAAAATGTATCAAGTTTGTGCAAGAGTTTTCTAGACTATTCCAGGAAAAGGTTTCTTCAGCCACTAATCACAAAAATTGCAGGCCTACATTTTTGCTACAGAAATGGTTGTAATTGGCTGGAGTAGCTTGTTCATCTTTGTTACCAAAAGATTATGTGATTCGTACAAGTAAGAAAGGACAAAGAAACAACAGTTAGCGCTTTCTAAATGATACCTCTTAGTTTTTTAACAATTTTAACAATCAATAGTTCTTCAGAAAAATACCGATGCTTTTGAAAAAAAAAGTTGATTATTTTTAATTGCAGCTTAGCAACTTTGCACAAAGTTCTGTTCAAAGTTGATTTGGTCAAAACGTACTAGACTAAATTTCTAAGGTTCTTGACTGGGCAAAGATTGCAGTAGCGAGATTACCAGTGATGGTTGTAAAACCTAACACTCAGTTCACGTTTGAAACTTAGAAGCCAAAAGCCAAAAGCCAAAAGTAGCATTCTTTAAAGTGATTCTTTAGTTGCATTCAATTTCTACAAAGACAAATGTGTTAAGAATTACTAAAAACAAATTGATCCCAAATATCTTTATCAGCTTATCAGTACTGTTAATTTTACCCAGTTCCAAGTTTGAATTTTCCAAGATTTTCGAACAAAAACCAAGACCAATGAAGTTCTTTTATATGTACACATCTTCTTGGTTACAAGCTTGTTAATCTCGTATGCAGCTAAGACAGGAAAAATCGTTAGACGGCATTAATGCAGCATCTCATAATGGTAAAAAAATTCAAACAGTTTGGAAGATACTCGAACAACTAAGCAACTGAAAAACAATCTAATTGTGGATGTAACCTCTTGTAAGTGTGACGGTCAAACTACCCACAACTATTTACAAAAGGTAAAGTCGGTTAGAAAACTGAAAAACTGCCGCTGGAAATATTCATGAATTCCATTATGTCTTGTTGTTGGAAAAATATTTATTGGCGTAAACTAAGAGGTACAACATCCAATGGTTGTTCTTTGGAAATTTTATAGTTTTGACGTGTAGAATCTGCCGTTACTTTTGTATACACCCATTATAAAACACCCTGTCCAGTAATTTAGTATCATAGACCGATTGCTACAGATAAACTTTCAAGATTAAATTCCAAAGATGTAAAGATTTCAGAGAGTTCAAATTTTTCCCTCTGCACGCAGAAGACACAAAGTGAGGTGAGGATCAAATTTGAATCGCTGTAGGTGGCCTGGGGAAGACTAAAGATCAAGTCTGGTATAGGGCAATGTTTAATATTAGGCTTCCGCTGATGACGTGGTGATTAAAGCCCAATTTTGGGCTACCGCTAGCGGCTTGGTGAAGAGAAGGAATCAAATTTGGTGAGGTGGAGAGCAAAATCTAATTTTGAGTAAACGCGGGTGGCTTTTTGAGTATGCATATGGTAAACAAACTTTCGAAAAGTTTTTTGGCCTAAATGGGATGGTTTTGTTTAAATCTCATTTTGTAAAGTTTCAAGCTCGTTGCGTTTCAATTTTTAATGCACTATTATTCCAAAAATATATAAACAAACGTTAGTTAACAGATGAATTCGAAAAGACCGTTTCGGAAATATCAACTAAGTAGTAGATACGAGTAATTAGAATTATTGATCGGGAAGAAGGAGTGAATTCTGTCGATTTTTGGAAGTTTATATAAACTTACGTTCTAAGGTAGATATATCAAGTTTTTTAGTTTCATAACACATTTAGAAGAGATATTGACCTGAACTGTATTTACATGAACCATAAAGGATTACTTCATAACTCATTTCCTGTATGTTTAGTAATAATAATACCGAAGCCACCTACGATAACCATCATTTACGTACTACAACTAATTAATATCCTTAAAAAATCAATAGAAATATTTAAGTTTATACAAAAACATTCTTTCATAACACAACAAAAAAAATGAATCTGAAAAGAAAACTTAAATAAAGGAAGAAAAAACCTAATTAGTTCTAAACGTTAATTAAGCCGAGTTGCTTTGTATGATAAAAACGAGCGTCGTTTTGAGCGTCCTCTCCCCCTAAATTCCCGAATTTTATAACAGTCTTAATAGCTCGTTAATAGCTGCTTAAATATCTAAAATGCATCCGGAATTTTTGCCGCCCTGCCCAACCCAGCCCCTTTAATTTTAACCTTCATTGTCTAATTTTAAACACCTTTTTAGAATATCTTTTGAAAATTTATTATTAACAATTGACGGATTAAATTCATACTAAAGCGATACAATATTCATTCCGTAATTAATATCAACGCACGCCTTAATTAACTTTTGGCTTATTATTTATTCAAAGATTCGCCTTTATGCAACAAAGTAAAAGCTACAAAGAGATTTTGCAACTTTTACTAGGTTTTGTTTACGTAATTACGAAAGATAATAATAATAATAATAATAATATAATAATAATATAATAACGATGTGTTTAAAGATAGAAGAGTTGAAATGATAAAATGTAAACAAATTCAATTTAAATCATTAATTTTAGTTAAATCTTGATTAATTATAGTTCAAAATTTAATTACAAGCATAAACTGTGTTCATCGATCTACGAATAACTAATCAACCCTATTTACTTAGCCTTAATAACATGAAGTGCTTCTATTATACGTCGAAAATTCAAAGAAAAATTAATTTACCTTTTTAGTTCTTATTAGAAAATGTCAGTTAAATATTTTCTAACTGCAACAATCTCGTTCTATAGAACTTTGAAAAGTTTCCCTATTCTCACGAATTAATAGTTCAAACTACTCATGATATTACAGGGAGTTTTGAATAAATAAAAATAAAACTTACTCGATGAAAAGCCTTCATAAATTATTAACTTTTAAGCTTTCGTATTAAATAACTCTCATGTGGAAAAAGATTTAAAGGGAAAGAAAATTACTAGGTTATTTCGTTTATGTGGTTACATTTTAGCGAACACATTTTTAATATTTTCATGAGTAGGTGCATCATTTAATAATTTGTAGTTGGAAGTTAATTAAAATCAAAATGGAAGAAAAATTTGAGACATAAAGGGAATGAATATTTATCTGTTTTCAAACGAACTCACCCTTAATAGTCCATAACAAGCATTTTTCTATTCATTTAATAACTTCAAAGAGAACTACTCTAAGATGTTCTCTTCATTCTCTATGTGAAAGAGACCAGGTTCGAAGCTCGTTGGCTCCTTTTACTTATTATTCAGTTGAGTTTATATTAAGATGCACGTAGGAATATCTTTAAAGTTACAAAACAACCTATCTGCCTACAAATAGTTTTATGTTACTTTGTTATTTTAAAGGGGACGCCCTGTATATTTCTGTATACTTCTAATTAATATTAAATTATGAATCCAACTATGTTCATAATTACATATTATGAGCGCATGTAATGTTTTTACGATATCATTTAAGGCGGTCATGAATCTTATCCAATACTTAGAATTAGGTAGATTCATGGTCACCATAAATATCAGACATTAAAAAACATCAAGTAGGCTGAAAATGTAAAGCTACTACAATGATTCGATTAAAAGTTTGTTGTAAATATCAAATTATACAAATTCTCGCAATTAGTACATTATTTTATCAGAGACGGGAGGTTAAGGATAGACAAACAAATAGTTAACGCTCGCTTTAGATAAACAATTTCAATTTAAAAATCTAGTACGTAATGAAACTAATAAGTAATAAGAGATTTTATTAAGTTTTCAAGATTTTAAAAATTTTCTATTTTTAGATTTTTTGGAACTTTCACAAGAACAACTAAAAAATAAACATCCTGTAGATATAATATTTTTTATTTCAATGAGATCGAAATCAGTCGAAAAATAGTCTTTAAAAAAGCCTAGTAACTAATTATAGCTGAGCATATTTTAATTTAAATATCAATTAGAAGGATAAACAAAAGTGTACAGGGTGTTTAAACTGCCGTGCTGTAATTAAATAGATGAGGAATTTAACAATTACTAAAGGAACCGATTAATCAATTGTTTGATTTTAGTTTCCTTAATTGTTTACAGTATTATTTCAGGATTGTTATTGGCTCGGATTCGAGTGAGGACAGGCCTGAGTTCAGGCCTGTCGGGTCATTTGGACCTGTTAAGGTCTGTCTGGTTGTTCGGGCCGTTATTTTTGATGATTTTTGTACTGCACCAAACCGAGATCTTTTTCGCACTGAACGCATTGGAGGATTGTCGTTCTGACTCGAAAAAACGTGATTTTCGTATTCACCCAGGCAAGCATCATTTTCATACTGAACCGAAGAGAAGGGTTTTTGTACTGTACACAGGTCTTTGCACGCATTTAAGAATTTATCGAGCCTACGTCCGGTCAATTGGGCCGTTGAGATCTGTCGGATTGTTCGAGTCTCTCGGGCCGATATTTTTGTGCTGACTCGAACAGACATGATTTTCGTATTGATCCGGACAAGCATTATTTTGATACTGAACCGAAGAGAAGTACCATAGCACGGGTTTTTTGATCAAGTCTTTCGTGATCTCAGACCTTTAAAAATTTATTAGGCTTTTCGTCCCTATTGGGCTGTTTGGGCTTGTCGAGCTATTAGAGCCTGTCGGCGCAGGCCCGTCAAACTTTTCGGGCCGCGTCAAGTTTATTCCGAATCGGGCCGGGCCGAGCCTGGAAATTCTGACCTGTGTAGGGCTCTAGCTGACGACGTTAAGTTTATCACATCAAAACAATCGATAATTTTTTTTGCAATCGATTTTCAATTATTGAAATTGATACAGTGTGTCCGAGTAGTATGGAATATCCTATATAGATATCAATAAATATGGAAGAATGTTTAGTTTTACATTACAGGACAATACCAAATAATTGTTTTTTAAAAAAACAAAAGCACAATGAATAAGACTTCAATTTTTTGTTGTACTCATTTGATAGAGAACGCTATTCTCTTTTTCAATAATGTAAAACTTTGATATTACACTTGCATAAGTAAATTTTGATTAAGATGCAAATGTGTTTGAAAATTTATTTCAATACTAATCGTAATCTGTTACGAATTGAAAACTCTTTACAACGCTGTACAGTTCATACAAGATGTTCACAGTTTGGTAATGACAAAGTTTTATATATTTACAAAAAACAGATAGATAGACACAAAGCATAATGTGAGTTAATGTTTATTTTTTATCGTTAATGGTCAAAAATAGAAATTTGGTTAAATTTGCTCACAAATGATTTCAGGGCTAACCTTACTGTTGTTGAAACGGAAAAACCGCTTTTCTGCATTTTACACATGATATTTGATTTAATATCCAACTGTAAAAGCGGCAAATGCCAGAAAAGTGTGTACTTGCCGCTTTTATTGTTGTTTTCGCCTGCAGCATTCTAAGCTAACTCAAATCAAGTAGCGGTAAAGATCATTTCGTATAGAAATATTTCAAGATTTCTGGTTTCATTGAATCCGGTGTGAAGTTTTACCGAAAGAAAAACAAACGCCAATCCATATTTGTTTTATTTAATGCTTGAACTAGACCATTTTCTTAACCCGCGCTTGTTATTCAAAACAATTTTATCGGAGTGTTAAAAGGAATCGAATTGATTATACAGGGTGTCTCATAGATAAAACAAGTAGGTTTTAGTGAAGTTTTTTTATTCGCTAGATACGTATTTATATAGCTCGTAAATTGTTTAACCCCTTACAGTATCTCTATTTTATATTCCACTTAAGAAGGAATTTTATGATTTCCACGAGCTTTATAAAAGTTGATTATGAGCATAAAAACGAGAATCTCATAAATAAGTAACTTTGGTCAACTGAGAACTATAAATTATTAAAAGGTAGATTGCGATCAAAATCGTATTAACTACTAAGAGAATCAATTTGTGTCATATTTAATTATTTATGATCGTTCACCAAATAATAATAATAACAAATAAATATGTTGATCGTTAAAGCCTTTGAGTGATGATAGCACTAAATAAATCAGCAAAAACAACCGATTTTTTCACGGCTTGTTTTATAACATAAATTACGATAATTCTGACGTAAATTCCCCAGTGGTGGTTTTCACGTAAAGTTTTTAATTTAATAGAAAGTATCCATTTGCCCGTTTATATGAGGGAGCAAATGACAGTGATAACCCATTACGAAAAGTTCAATTATCCATCGGATTTGTTAAGTACTACTAACTTGTGTGTTGTAACATAAATTTGCGATTTTTGCCTTTTCCCCCCGACAAATTCGACTTTCCACGCACAAACATTTTTTAAATGAAATTTAATTTTTTTGCTCCGGAAAATCTCTGCGTACAAAATGCTCTTTTATAGGATCCTTAAATGGTTCTAATGGGATAATATGTTAACATCATTTATTTCTTTTAACAAGGAAGAACGTGACATGCACTTAAACCTTCTTCAATTAAAGAATAAAAGGGCTCTAAAGCAAACCAACAAGTTAAAATATCTGATCTATCGATCACATATAAAACTAACTAAAATGCGAACCTTAATCGAATCTAGTGGTCATCTATAAATGTCAGAAATTGATTTTATCAATACTTATTTTCTCTTATCAACATCAGAGTTATAACAAGTTAATAAATAATAATACAAGAACACATGTTTCGAGAAAACTTGTTTTTTTATCAGTCTTCACCTTATCATACCAAAAAAGACTCACCTTGCAACGTCTGGAAGATAAATAAAATTCCAATTCCTAAATTTCTAGACATTTTTTTTCTACAAAAAGTTGATCTTCTTTTTCCAGGAGAAAAGTTCTTTACATTACATGCACGTAAAAAGTTAAAAACTTTTCATTCACAACAAAATTACATTTCTTACAACAAGTCCATCATATCTTACTAGAACCCGCAAAAAATAAAAAATAATATAATAATCCGTTAAAATAGAAACTTCAACAAAATAAGTGCTGCGTCAAAAAAACTAACTCGAAAAAACACGACCACATTAAAAGTTTCTCAAAGTTCAAAAAAAAAACTTTTTTTCCGGCTCCTTGTTAAAAAAGTTTTTCGCCAAACTATTAAAAGATTTACAATGAAACAGTGAAATATAGTCCAATTAGAATTTGTAAGCCGTTAGAAAAAGTAAATCTTAATACAGTTAAAAGTTTGCTTCGTTTCGGCGAAAGATACGGAAAACCGCGCTCACCGGCGGGCGTCGCGTTTATTACTCTCCCTCTGTACTTCAAAACGCGACTTTCCAAACGACGCCGCGCGTTCTACTAAAACGTTGCTGATATGCTGGCTGGCGCTTCTGTTCCATTACGATGAACTTCGAGTCATTTCGGATTATATCGGAGGAATTTGCAATGTTTTTTTATGGTTTATTGAACCTGAGGGTGGTTATTATATCAGTAATTGTTTAGGAAAAAGGATCTCTGGTAGTACAATAATAAAAAGTTTTATTTTTATATTTTTTTCAGTTTTTAGTTTGTTCAACTTGTTGATAAGATCTGATAGCAACGCTTTTTCTTACATTTTCATTTTCAACTTAACTGATATCTTTATGCACCAAAAAACATTTTTTGTAACTTTTCAACGGGCGATGATTATAATTTAGTTTTCTCATTTTTTTATTCTTGCCTAAATTTTTATACAAGTAGACTGAAGAATAAGATAAGCAAAATACACAAAAAGTTATTAATCGCTTCATCCAAAAATAAAATGTTGGCTTTTATATGCAGCAATTTTCTTGTTTTAAACAAAAAACCATCACCATATTTATGTCCGTATAACTTCATTGATATTATACTACATTTAAACACGTGCATTTACAGAAAAACAATTGAATCTATGTTGTATCCTATATTAGAAGCCACCTTAACAGAAATAGTTTTATGTCAACAAGACTGATTCGGATGGAATTTGCTAGTTACGAATTTGTCAAGATGACCTTCATGTAAGTAATTTTATTGTCTGCTTTATAAATTATAACATTTACTTTGATTCGATTTTCGGGTTAAATGATACTGTTATTAACCTTCCTGTTAATTTGTTGTTTCTGCAGAACGTCTAGAGAATTACTACAATCAAACCCTAATAATAATAATAATAATAATAATCCCTTGCCACGCAGAAACTCTTTGGCTTCTCTCCAGCCTTGAGTGACATGTTGAGGGAAGCTGGAACGACGCTCATCTGGTGGATGTTGGTGATGGTGATATTGGTGCGTTGATGGCGATGTAGTTGAAGTTGAAGCGTTAGCGGGTGGTCTTTGGAAGTGGTTCTGTAGTTAGAATGAATGGTAGATGAAGATAATCAAATTTCAAGGATGGTGATGATCTCGATGGTGTTGGATGCGGAAGGATTGTTGACTAGTAAGGATGGTAAACCACAACCTCCTACAGTTTACGCTGCGGAAGGATTTGGAAGATAGGATTGAGGAAGTGGGATAAGGCGGTGACAGACGGAAGAAGAATTTCAGCATCATGGGGTGATTGGTCCTGAGGAGCCTCCAGCTCAGGAACCAATGGTGGAATATAGGGAGTCACAAATTACCTCCCTGAGCAGGTCGTTCGGATGTGACTGAAAAATTGGAATGGATGGACTGCTTACTTTTAATCTTCAGGTCGACCACCTCGCTACGCGCTTGAGGACGGAATGACAATCAAACCCGACCAAAGTAGCAGTATGCGCAAGCAAGCATAGATGCTCCAAACTTTAAAAAGTTGCAGAACTTGTAAAAAGAATTGGTAAGAGTGATATCCTTGTATAAGTTTCTAATGCTCGAAACTAAATTAGTTTTGCTTGTTTTCTTCTAAATTTATTTTTTCATACGTCAATCAGTGTTTCAGGTACTCAAAGTTACATTCGGTGTCATAGCTTTTGATCTTCAAAATTTTTCTGCATACGTATTGAATGGTTTTTGTCAATTACATTTTTCATGTGACCAAGATCCAACAACAAATTAAACCATTAACAAGGATATTTCTGGCAAACTCACCACAACACTACCTTTTCATCATATTCTACATAACGAAGCATCCCAGTAGTCTATTAGCGATCTAGTACCAATTTTTAATTTTTTGTTGTTGCTGGCTTTTTTTCTTGTTTGGTTAAGCAGGGCTCGGAACAGATTTTCTCAATAAAAATATTTAATTCAAAAGTATTCATCAACTATGTACTATGTATATGCTCTAGTTAGCAATCAGAACAGGCAGAGGCGGTCAATACTATGGTTTGTAGATTTGCACAACCCTCACCATCATACCACTAACACATGTTATCGGCGTAATATTTGAGCTTGCATTCATAAGCTGGATAGTATAAGGCTTGGTTTGCAGAGTGTTTGCAAACCTAATAGTCACATTAAACATCTGCGCACTAGCGTACATGTAAAGACATTTTTGCCTTGCAATCACACCTGAGACTGACGGTTCGTGCTGGTTACTATTTTCAGATTCTTGTTGTTCTTTTTAAATTCTTTGGTAATCTGTCCAACGCGGATTATCTTTAAAAAGTACTTTATGGACACTAAGACAAAACCAAGATTTTGATTGTAAATGCATGCGTAACATTACACCAAGGTTTTTAGACTATAACGGTTGCCTCGTTGGTTGCAATCTGATATCGTGACGTAGCAAAATTACAGAACATCACTGTTTATCAATTGACAACAGCGCGTCATATTTCGACTTATTTCCCGACATAAAATAATCAGCTGGCGGCTTACGAGGCAACCGTGACATCACACTGTATTGAGCATAGGTCATCATCATCAGTTTAAAAGTACGAATTGGTTTGAAAATAGCTTATGTCAACAAGTAATCACAATTAGAATTTCAAGGATATACAATTAATCAGATTTCTTAAAAAGTGGCAAGTTATAAAAATGAATTTTACTAACGCACGTTTTTTGCTCTCATGTACCAGTATTGGTTAAGTCATCTCCTACCAATGGTATTCCCTTCCGATTCTCCGCACAAACGGCCACATGCTATAGTTGTGCGTCTTACTAATTTCTGCTTCTGCGCCACTTCTACGGTGGTCACTGATCAAGATCACTTTTGTTTGCAGATATATCAGACTTCGTCCTATCATCGCTAGCTGATGGTCAGGTTTCACCATTCATTGCCTTAAGGGCCTAAATTCAAACTTCGTCCTCCATTACCATTACGTATATAATAGAACTAAAGATAGATACTACCAAATAGGCCACCCACTACGATGACCGCTCAAACTATGACCTCGCGCTGTCGGGCTTCTTAAGTGACGACTTGGACTACGCTTTCGCAGTGATCACGGACATTTGGTGGCCCCTGGCCGGGTTTCGAATTTTATTAATCTTCTTAAGTCCTTGCATGCGCCACTTTCAGTGGCCCTTGGTCGAGCTTCACTCCCCATCAACCTTCTTTAAAAAGTTAAATACGATGACGACTCGGTGTATACCCTCGCATAGGCCACCTTCGGTGGCCCCTGGTCGGGTTTCGCCTTCATCAAGCTTAAGAAATTTAAATACGATAACACACGTGCCATATCTTTTTCTCCTTCGACTTTATTTCGTGAAGTATAGTCTTAAAATTTTACGGAAATTTTAAAAAATCATAAATATAACATAAAATTGTTAAACAGATGAGAATCCTTTTTGAAACTTACTAGATTTGTAATTTTCTTCTAGTGAACAACAGCTGCGTAAGATAACGCGCCCTATTAGTATAAATAAATGCTTTGTTATTTGCTTATATTTTTAAAATGGCGTCTGAAGCTTTTATCGTTTTGTCTACTACGCCAACAAAATCAAAAGAATTCTGTTAAATCAAATCGCTTAGCCGTCACCTCAATCAATTAGAAATGTTTACTATAGAACATGTTAGTGATCAATACTGTGTTTAGTCATAAAACAATGAAAAACAAAAAAAACAATTTCATCACCATAAGTATCCATTACCTTAAATTGAAGATGTTTTATACCCATTATCAGTGATTTAATTATTTATTCCTAGTACTTTTCGATCAATTCCAAAACGACGATTCTCATTAAGATTTAATATTTAAAAATGGACAGTTCTCTTATGGACTCAATTTTAGAATATTTAATGATATACAAAGTATGTTTTCTGGTTTTACTACTGATAGAAATTAGTAAGTAGCAACGTTCATTGCTTTGGGCAAAAAATAACGTCTACAGAATATAATGACCCGGAGAAACGTAACAAAACAATTTTTTTATTTTATTGAGAGCAATTAAAGTTTTCCAATCTTTGTTATCTCTTTTTCTGTATACTAATTAAACGTACTGACTCACTGAAACTTTTTACCCTAAAAAGTATTACGTTAGTTAGATATAAATACTTTTTATTATCCTTCTTTAATAAGAGCTACGGTAAATATTTTGTGCAATTTTTTGCTCATGAAATAATATTCAATTTAATGAACACTGAGAAAAGATTGTAAACCCTGTTGGACAAAAGGAAAGAAAAAACTGAAATAAAATCCTTAATTGCTTTTTCATTTAACAACAAAATATTTAAGAAAACATGCCACACATTTTAATTATTCTTGTGCAACTGATATTTTAGTATAATTAGCTCTGAGCTAGAAATTCGTTCTATTATCTGTTTTCAGTTTAAAGACAGATTTTTACGATACACATATATGTGTGATTCTAAAAAGTAAATTACATTAGCCTAGACAACATAACAAATGACTGCCAACAACTACTTTAACTTCAAACCATCGGCTGCAGTGTAATGTAATATTAACAAACAGAAAAAGAATAACAATAAATAAAAATAATAAAAAGAGAAAAATAAATTTAAAAAAATCCTGAAATAAATAAACAAATTAAATCTTTAAAAATTCTTTTGTTTTCAAACAACAGGTCATCAGCCTTCTTCGGGATATGGGAAACAACACTGAAAAATAGAGTCAATCGATTACTAAGTGCGTAGCATCCAAGCGAGCAGATCATGGATTTGCCCTTCAAGGTTTCCCTGTGAATTTCCCCATTTTTGAGATTGCAAGTTTTTTCAGCGCGTTTCCATAATGTTTAGAAAAATCAGAAAGACATTCACATAGCTAATATAAGTACCGTCAACCTGGCGCAATGTGAAAATATTTTATTGTTTGGATACCAGACTACCAGTTCAATATTATTTTGAGCCTCTAGCCAATGCTTTGATTTGGAAACAAATTAAAAGACATGTTGATACGTCTTTCGATTGTAATATTTTATTTCTTGCAGAAGAAGAATCAGCAGCACCCAGTTCTGTCAGCAAAAGCACTACAGAAGATCGTCAACCCGAACTTCTGATCTTTCAAACAATGATTTCAGCAAAATGAAGAAAATCCTGCAAATAAAATAAAAGAGTCTAAAGAATAGAAAAATTATATAAACAAATAGAAAAATAATAATAATAAAAACAGTTTATAAGCAAAAGAATTACAACAAAAGAAGAACAGGCCACAACCTCCACTCGACGCTGTTGACGTCAGCCCCTGCGACGTCCACGCGTGCGGTATCACAACTTAACTTCTTTGACCTTTTCGCGCATTTGTAGAAATAGCTTTAGCTAGTCTGTTAGCAGATTTATATTTCTGTAAAGACTAGATTAGTGTGCTTTTTAACAGAGCAGCTTTAGCAATTTAAGACTTAATTTTTCTTTTATTTCAAGATTGAGATTCTATTGTTTTATAATATTAACTTTTCATCTATTTTGATTGAGACACGCGAGCATTTTTATTTATTAAAGTATAATTTTCTTCTAGAATAAATCGCGTGGAGGTTATAAATTTTTTTATTTATCGCAGAAAGCTGGGCAATAAAAATAATAAAGCGCTAAACGCCTAAAAGTTAAAAGTTTTACAAACATTGAAATTTATTGTGAAATTCTAAATTTGTTATTTATATGGACTCTTTTTCTTTTGCTTTATTTTGTTTTTTATGGATGTTAGACGTTTTTCTGTTAAGCATTCCAGAGTCTTTGTTCTTATATTTCTAGGTTATGTTGAAATTACAATTTTACCTTCTATTACTTTCCAGATATTACATATTCATTTCCATTTCTTCCGATTGTTGTAAATTTAACTAAAATTAACTTCGTCATAAAAAAACAATTTCAAACATTATTGTCAAACTGAAAACAGATAATAAAAGGAATCAATTAATCTCTTTGATTACCTAATTAGTTAATGTGTCAAAATGAATTTTATCCTTACGTAACAATATCATTTATCAAAAACGATAAATAAAAAAGAAATTTTCTTGAATTTTTATAAGAGAAAAAAAGCAGAAAATCATTACAATGTACCGTTCATTGTTCTTGAAACAAGAATGAAAAACCATTAATGAATTCGCTTCTATTTTTTTATCTCATCTTCTTTATCTTTGTTTACACGTCCTTTCCGTGTTTATCAAATTGAATGTTATTTTATAAACATAAAATATTATTAAATAACTATTCGCCGGAGGGGATATTATGTGTAAAGAAGACAAAAAAATCACTTCTTTGTAGGAAAGAAGTTTTAGTGCTTGTGCTTCCAATTACAAATAAAGAGAGATAACAACAAAGGTTAAACAACTTCAATTTATTAATAAAACAAGAGACTGTTGCTTTGTCGCTGTTTCTAAGAGAGTCTTTATTAAATTTTTTGCAGATCTAAGTTTTTACCCCGAAGCAGTGAGTGTTGCTGTTTACTAACTTTCTCTGTACTAAAGCTACAATAGTGTAGCATTTAAACATCATTTAAAAAAAAATTAGAAACAAACAGAAAAACCGTTAACTTCCAAAACACTAGACTAGCTAACTGTATAAGCTGCTGAAAATCTTTTCATTTGTTTTTAGAAAAATCTGTAACTTTCTGCTTTGCTACAGAACAGTATGGTTAGCACATTTTTTTCTTTTTCTTAAGCTTTCAGTTTACTCACCACCAGTGAGCATTTTTAAAGCATTTCCGCTTTGAAGCTTGAATCTGAAGCAAAAGGCTACAGGTTTTGTTTTACCATCACTGACATTTTGTTAGAATATTTTGAATTTTAGTGTCATCTTAAGCATTTCTAAAAAATTGCCAAATACGATTCTGTTACTTCTCCTAAGTACATCTTTCATTAGGCTTTTCTTATGGAAACAATCTCGTTTGACATTTAAGTTCATTTTATTGTTACATATTTAAATTTACCGCCTTTAGAATGTTCGATTTTGCTTAAGTGCACCCATTCATAATTCTAAATTGACATTTATTTTTTCCTTTGGCAGATAATGTCAAGTTAATAATGGTATATACCTGATTTATTGAGTTCTTTGGTGCTGCCAGCTTTTGGTGCTTGATGTACTATCTGCGTTCTTAGGAAATCGAAGTGTAGCATTCCGTGTTCGTGGCCGATGACCAATCAACACTAATCAAGTACCGACTTTGATTTTTGATCAAGACTGCAATGTTTATTGCTCAGCTATGTTCGCGTAACCTTGAATGTAAACTATTTACTCATTTTGATTTTCTTATCAATTGCCAGACACGGACAAAACCATTCTTCTCGCCCCTCTATTTATTCAAACCAAACCTTCAAGTGAGCAGACACAACATTATTACTGTGGGATCTAAATTTTATGTCGTAAGAAGAAAAAGTTTGAAGGCGGTACTTAGTTGCATAAAATCAGAAGAGGTATCTAGTTGATAGAGATAGAGATGAGAAATAGGTAAACTTCGAGGTTAAAGATCGGTAATACAAACATAGAATTATAGTCTCCAAAGAGTAGGCTATAAAAATAAGGCAAAGACGTTGAGAAACGTCTCTAGAAGAATTCAAAAATCAAAAATTTCAAAATGCTAATCGAGAATGGAAATCTTTTTTGGGTATCTTAAGTAGACCATACAGTCTACTTAAAATCCACAAAAAGGACGTCCTACATTGACCAACTGTCAACACCATAGACCCTTCTGCATGCGTTTTTAATTTTGTTCAGTTACACGCAGCAGATGACGTTTCATAGATGTCACTGAATTCGGCTCATTCTTTTTATTATGTATTGTCGTTTCATTTGCCTCTGGGCTGTCGCGTCCAGACTCGTGAAGAATGAATCGTGTGTTGAAGATTACTTCGATCGAATCGCTTTCGGAATACCTCTAGTAGACTCAGATTCTTACATGGTGGCTTCGTAAAGAGGGCAGCCGAGTAGAACCGACTACCTTTATCAACATTCTAAGAACACTCCTCGGACCCCTACTGAGGAAATCCAAGAAAGCTCAAACACTCCCTACCATTTTCTTGTTTCAAGCCTTGGATTTGCCCAACGATCTCCAAGACATCTTAGACAACACCCCGTTTTAATTCAATTCGATAACCAAAAGCTACTACAGCTTCCTTATCCGCTAATAGAACCAAACGCCCAAATCCCCTTCCGCAGATACCAATTTTTTTTTATGCTTACTAACACCAAAAAGGCAAGGCAACCACGAAGAGACGTAAGCCTGCACTGGCATTTTCTGTTTTGCAAAAAGAAAAATTATGGTTTGACTTGGCTAAATGTATAGTGTCATTTTGTCATTTGAAATTCGATCGTTTCCATCAACTCTGCC
The DNA here is from genome assembly GCA_011009095.1 of Ignelater luminosus. NCBI lineage: Eukaryota > Metazoa > Arthropoda > Insecta > Coleoptera > Elateridae > Ignelater > Ignelater luminosus. The sequence goes on from VTPC01090404.1 coordinate 21,825, forward strand.
ACCACCATAATGGCCTTAATTTAATTTCTTAATTAAGTGAAAAAGTTTTTCTCTGGCGTGGTTTACACATTGAGTTAGCTCTGTTTGTATCTGTCTTCTTAATTATTTTATTTTCTTTACTCAGTTTTACTAGATATTTAATTCTGCTAGTGAAAGATTCTTTCAAGAAGACTTCAGAGTTTCTTTGTTTTAGAGTTTCAAACATCTTGAGCTCTTTTTCAGATTAATTTTTAATCTGTCTGCTTACACAACTAAGTAAAGGAATAACAAGCCCAATTCTTGTATCTTGCTTAATTGTTTTCGACATTCTTGAAAATCGATTTTTCACAAAGATAAATTCAATGGTGGCACACCAAGAGTTCTGTCTGCTCTAGATGCAGGAAATCAAGAAGTGCATTGTCTTAGAAAATCTAATTAAAACAAACTGAGCAAAGTTCTTTCTACAGCAGGTCTTATAGAATTCAGGAACGTACAAAATACTACTCAGAATTTCCCAGAATTCGAATATCCTGCGTAAACCAGTAGTGGTACGAAGTTGACGCTAGGTGCCTCTTGGCGTATGTTTTCGAGTTTTGGTTTGTTTCTAGTCGAAACGGGTGATGTCAAAGAGCAAAGAATTAGGTTTTGCTTTAAGTTTAAGAAAACTGCAGCTAAAACCCATCGAATGCTAAAAAAGACTTTTGATGATCAAGCTATAAGCCAAGCAACAACATTTGAGTGGTCTAAGCGGTTTAAGCATTCGGGTCGACCATCATCATGATTGCAGAAGTGCGTGAAGTTATCTCTGAAGACAGAAGGCAAGCCATTCATGACGTATGTAATCGTGTTGGCCTGTTATACGGACAATGACCAGCGAGACTATCGGATTTGGTGTGCACTGAGCTCCAACAAACGGTTAGTGATGATCGTAACTTCCTGTACAAGGTCATAATTGGTGATCAATTGTAAGTGTGCAGTTATGACTATGAAACGAAGCAGCAGTCGTTTCAGTGGAAGACGCGGAAGAAGCGCGTCAAGTTCGCAACATCAAGTCAATGCTGATAATTTTTTTAACATGAGAGGAATTGCGTACGAGGAGGTTGTGCCACCTAGTCAGACTGTCAGTGGAGAGTTTCACAGAAATGTTTTGAGACGACTGAGGGAAAATGTGAAGCACAAACGGCCTGATATGTGGAACACCGGAAAATGGCTACTGCATCGTGACAATGCGCCCGCACATACTGCTCATTATCAAGGAGTTCCTGGCAAAGAATAACATGATCACACCGTTCCGCACTCCCCGTACTCGCCTGATCTGACCCCGTGCGATTTCTACCTACTCAGATTGAAAGGCGTCGTTTTGACTTCATTGAAGAGATTCAAAAGTCAACACAGCAGATACCAAACACGCTGAAGCCTGAAAACTTCCGTGAGAAGTCCAAGGCGACTACTTTGAAGGTGATTGTGGGAGTTAGGATGTTTAAATGAGCAGATTCTTTGTTTCTGGGCGTTTTTTCTATCTCATTGACTAACCCATAATTTAATCCAGGAGTAAGCAAACTTGATAGGATGGCCGAATTGGAAAACGCATCAATAAAAACTAACTTTCAAGCGAAATCTGACCAATCTATGTAGTTTTGACATTCGATCTCTACAATATGCAAAATTCGGCCACCACGGGGACCAAATTGGGTCACCTTTTATTAAATCGTTTCATTTTGTTAATACACAGACTGACAGTGGTGGATCATTTTCAAAATCATATCGGCGACACCTCATTTGATTATTTTTTTAATTAAATTGGGTTTACCATTACCGACAGCTGTTAAGTTGTTATAAGACTTATGAGATCTCTTTAAATGAGGGATTGGCTTTATGCTAATTACAATCAAATTACAAATTGTTATTAAATTTTAATATATGAAACTAGAAGTAATTCCATGAATGGATTTAAAGTTTGTTAATCCGAATTTTTGAAAAGTTTAATAATAATTTTAATCCAGCACTGTTTGTCTAACTATCCTCGAAAATCCTTCGCATTGTTATCTGTTTGTTAGTACATACTCCATATAATGATATAAACGTATAAAATTTCCCCGAATATTCATATAATTAATTCTGCTGGCATGATAAATACAATAGAAATTGAACAATGAGATTTTAAAGCCCAAATTCGATAGATTTTTACTGTACATATAGAAATCCACCCATTTTTCTTGTTAGAACCATAAAAGGGATAACACACATTATTTAAATTATTCCGACACGTAATAATTGTTATAATCTCATGAAGAATATCCAGTAGGGTCCGTTATAGTTAAACCATAACAACAGTAAGCTGCAAAAACAATAACATTAATGGAATTGCAGAAAAATTATTTATTAGAAAGAAAGAGAAAGAAGTTAAAATTATCCTAATAAATTATTACCATCCCATTTTCTTTCATGTCAAGTAATTTTTTTTATTTTCTTGTACTAAATTAAAAAATTTTTATAAATAAAAAACATAAAAATTCATTGTGAATTTCATTTAAAATTATTTTGTGTAATACCATCCGTAAAATATGTAAATGACACACAAAGGTCTAATAGAAATGGAATTATTGAGGAGAACGTGCCTAGCTATTTTTTGAAAGCAGACAATAAAAATAAGTAAAATGATAATAACTGATGGGTTAAACGATTACTGTTATTCTCCATGTTTAATAGTTGCCATTACTGACTATAATAAAAGAGAAATGCAATTACATAATTTACAAGTAAAATGAAATATTACACGTATCGAACATAGGAAATCATTTTTAATACAATTAAAGGTCTTTTAATTAGCTACGAAAATTTTTTTAATTTTATAGTAATCAATATTATAACGCTAAACGACAGAATGCAATGCAAGAGCAAAATTGGAGATTTTTAGAAATTTTGATTTTAGTTCTGCAGATATTAGAAATCTATTAATTACTTATATCATATTAAATACCTGTGAACTATTAGTTCATAATTAATTGTAGTCACTTTCACAAAATGCTGTGTACTAGATCAATTAAAATCGCGAGATTGTCAGGATTTCGAAGGTTTTTCTCCAATTTCTGCGAAATAAGTTTATTTCTTGTAAATGTAAAGATGCTAACATCTGGTGTGCTCTTAGGTTTTTTCTTGAAAGAACTGTTATTTAGGAAAGACACCTAGCAAGCAGGGAAGTGTAAACTAGACATTTATAGAAGGAACTTTTAACAGTAAGTCTCTGGATTGTATAAAAACTGGCGTAGGCATAGAAATCCATCCTACTGTTTTTAAGTTTATGCCACTGTTAATCACAATAAGATGGAAGTGCTGTTTACTGAAATTTTTATATTAAAAAAATTCAAACAAATGGCAATAGTTTTGACTGACTATGGTATTACAGCAGAAGAAAATAATGATGCAATAAAGCAAGGAAAGCAAACAACCGTCAATCTTTGTTGAAATCTTTAACTTGCGTACCAAGAAAGAAGAACGATAAGGAAAAAAGACCAAGAAAGAAAATGAAATAGAAAAGAAAAGAGGCGAGGAAAGTAGAGTACAAAAAAAAGAGTGTAAAAAATTGATCAAAAAGAAGACCAAGTAGAACAAGAAAAAGATGGATTTCAATCAAATAGAAAACTGAAGAGAAAAACAAACATGTGAGACAGACCATAGGAAAAAGATAAGTAGAAATGAAGAAAACGAAAACAAAAATGAATGGTTAAGGAATTAATCAAAAAGGAAAACAAAGAGAAGAAATGAAAAACAGAACAAAGACCATGTAAAGAATGGAAATAAATAGAAAGGCCAAGAAAAGAGGTATGCGAAGAAAATAAGCATTGCAGTGAAAGAAAGAAGAGATATATATAAAGAAGAAGCCCAAGAGAGTTAGACTACAATTACTGTTATAGTTCCTAAAGTGATAGATACTATGAAAGAAGAGCTATTGCAATTCCATTTTGATCATAAGCAATGGAAAAACAAAACGCAAAAGTCAAAATGTAACTAAGAAATGAGTGCGTCTACTGAAGCCAAAACTCTGCGTTTGAAGCCAAAGGCATAAATTCATGGGGCTTTGAATAAAAGTTTGTCGTTCAAGTTATTATCTAGAGCAAAACATCAAGTAGTTAAAAGCACTATTACGCTCATTTCTCCGGTAAAACATAAAAATTTGAGAAAAATCATGTTCGTTGATCAGAAGTGAAACTTGGATGATTTTGATAATAACCAATACTCTCCTCTTTATAAATTCCTACAGACACAGAAATGGTTTTGGTAAGTTGACCAGCTTAAAGGTCGTCTAACTAGAGAACCAGATATTATGTGCATATCAATAAAAAGATGCCAACCTACGATTGGAAAATCTTGGGTCTCATTTCCTAACAGAACTCTTTATAATATCTAATTCTCAAGAAGTGCTGGCGAAATCAATCTGAAGTCGAGTTATTAGAATTCTCAGGCAACGGGCCCAAGGAAATTACTACTGAGAAGAACTTGCTGTACTACCCTGTTCACTTATCGAACCATTCATAAATTCGAGCAAGCATCTACAGAAAAGATCCACATCACCAGATGTGTGTGTTGTCTCTGTGCTTGTCCAGATTGATAAAGGTAGCAACTCCAGTAGAACGCTCCATAACACCAATTTGTTATTCCCAAAATTACTTTGGTAGAGTCGATTCATAGCAAATATTGAGTGTTTTTAGAAATGTATATTTTGTTACAGTTTTTATGATACCTTTTAAGAAAATAAGCTTCCTATAGCACTATTGTAAAGTCAAAGTATTAAGGCATCGAAGATTAAACAATTGATTGAATGTATGAAATAAAGTTGTGTTGGGATAAAGCGACGACGCCAACGGTTGTTTTGCAAATGTGCTTGTGGTGGTGCTAGCGGCAATGAATGCGGATGTATGAAGACAAAAGAGCAACAAAACAGATGTTGTTACGCAAAACGATCAAATTTGGGCATGGATTTTACTTTAACTTCTTCTCTAAGTGAAACCACAAGAAACTTTAGTGAGAGTAGTCAACCAAATGCAATCGTAGCACAAAGATCATTTAGTTTGGTACTGCGAAGGGAGTCGATTGTGACCTGCTTGCTGTAAAAACTTGCATACGGCGGGTGTAGCTTCAAGGATATCTTCTAACTCTAACTTCTAAGTTATCAATTTTACCAAGAAGGACCATCGCGATCAAGGGGATATTTAGATCTAGGAAATCAAATTCAAAGAGTTTAGGGGGTGCGCTCTTTGTCTTGTTGTACCACCTTGTTTTGTATCGGACCTTCAAGAAATTAAAGCGAACATCTACGGGAGAAATTCTCGCCAAGTCGCATACTTCCTCTAAAGGTCCAGGTGGGACATTTCCCTGCAGGTGACCGTTTTTTTCGGAGTCAGAGTCACATATGGTGGCGTGATAGAGAAAATGGTAAATCGATAAATCCATTACCAATTGATTGAAGGTTTTGTAAGTGTGTATTGTAACAACGTCCTGTAATAGCTGCCAAGAATGTCGTTGCTGAATAGCACGCCGGAAGGTATAAGGGTGAAAACTATTACTTTAACTGTTTTCTGATTCTGGGTATTAATTCTTAATTGTAACTGTGGATTTGCCCTGCATTACGATGGTCATGTCATCATGGTTCAAAATCCTTGTCTGTGGAGTTCCCACAGAAGTTTGTCAAAAACCAAGCTAGAGGCACTACGGGCATCCCACCTGCCACTCCAATAGGCTCTGCCTCTGAGCATCCATCTGGAACAGGTTCAGTCCAGTCCATGTTTTTTCTAACAGCCAGTCATAGTTACCGCCGTGCCATCTCCTTTTGATTTATTGCTTTTTCCAGTTAACCAACTACCTGGCTCAAAGCTGTTTCTATTGAGACGCCTCCTGTCTTGTGTAATGGCATCTCAACTAACCCACCACCTCTAATGTGCATATCTAACAGTTTTTCAAGCGTTTTAGGCACGAAGAACATGAGATTGGACTTCGCCAATGAAGTAGATCTACCTAGTTTATTTATAAATATGACACTAACAAGATTTCATTTCGTTGGGATATAAGCTATAGTTAGACTCGCTCCCTAAGTTTGTAGGAGTTTATGGCCCATTTGATCTTATCGTATGAGATTACACTTTTTATAACCGTTCAGCTCGTCCTGGTAACCTTGTTTGGGATTCTGCCAGAAAAGTGTAGAAGAAAGTTAGAGGAATTAGATCCTATAAATTTGCATGGTGAAGAACTGGCAATGTAGGGAAGTGATCTTGGATTCCAGACTTACCTGAAACCAACACATTGCCAAACTAGTAAGAAAGGTGAGTGATCAGATCAATGACAACATACGCAACCCAAAAACGCTGCAAACAAACCTTCCAGGATTCAAAGATTGGCTTGTTTGGGATTACAGAAGCCCGAGAACGACTCTTACAGTTGCAATGGAGATCTTGCTGAAACCGCAAACTTATTTTTGACATGGGATCGGAATTGGACACTTGGACAATAACTTTCAGGTAACCGTTGACAGAGAAATCTGGAACAATACTGAACAAATCATGCTATCTGATGAAGCAATCTGGTTTACAAATAGATCAAAGATTTTGAACGGCACAGGAGCAGGAACCACAGCTGGAACTTTGATTCTCTTTAGGTAAATAAGCCAAGTCTTTCGGGCAGGATGCATGGATCAAAACCTAAAAACATATAAATAAACGAGTTTATATTATACACAGACTATCAAATGGCACTTGTAATGAGGTTGTAAAGCAGACTGAAACACAGTTAAATTGATTTGGGTGTCAGCGCACAGAGAGCATGAATGCAATAAAGAACACCCAAGTGTTTTTTTAGGGAAGCTATAAATACATGGATCAAAGAACAGTAAAGTTAGATCTTGGTTGATTATCCCAGAAGCAGGTACGGGAAGCTATTCATAAATGAACCGTCGACAAAGGGTGCCAAGGAACTTTTCGTAATGAACGAAACGACAGTTCCTGTGAGAAATCACCTTCCCAATATGAAACTGTTCAATGGTGATGTGGCCTTGATATTGAAACAGTGAAGCATTGTCTCATTGTCAAACTATTGGAATTCGTTACGATGGGATCGAAGGATCTTAGTCTCTAAATAAGCTTTTTTAGTGTCCTAAATTCAACAATAATAATGGGATAAAGGTGGTGCTAAGGTAGGGGGTTGAAGAAGAAAATTTGAGGCTTAAGCCTAAACGTTCCAGTAGATATCTGTTGGGTGGTACTGGCGAAACAGAAATACCTGAGTATTTAAGAAATTGAAAATTGGAAGAGGCAGGTGATTGGATCCTAGAAGCAAGGGACGCCGTGGCAGCAGAGAGTAGAAAGATGAGTTGAAAAATAAAACCCAAGAAAATATTGTCTTGCGGAGTATATACTCTCTGAACAGCAGTATTGACGAGCGAATAAAAGACTGTTTACATGAATCCATCGAGTTCCGTGAATATAAGCCCGAAAATGTGGATTGTTCAAATAAAAAGTGTCAAGGAATCAACTGATCCCATAAATATATGAAGTTATCGTCAATCAAGCGATAACGTTAATCCGCTGTGTATATAATTTTAGAAAAAGACATAAATAATCCCCGAATCTAATAATTAATTCGATACAAATTATTCTCTTTATGTGTAATTATTCTCATGATAAAACAAGACGAAAGGAAATATAAACCAGCAATAATAAATGAATAGTTAATTTATAGCAATAATTCCATAACTAACTAATTGTAACTTCAACATAAGTTGTCTACAGTAGCGTTTAGTGGCTTTACACTGGCAATATTATTGAAAGGGATCTCGAGTTATTAGTAGTCTCTACTAAGCACCTTGTCGAATTCAGTTATCAATCTTTAATAGGATTTATAGAAAACCTCTTTTATACGAAAATGATTACAAAAGCAATTTTGTGTGATTTTCGAGCATTAATACCTTTGAATTTTAATCTTTTTACAAAACGAATGTGGCATCGTTTAAAAATGTTTTTCAATTAAAATTCCAGAAAATCTATTGATACAATTAGAGAGGGAAATAACTTGTTAATCCCTTGACGACCAGCATCAAGTTTTGGGGTAGGCTTAAACCATTAAAGGGTTCAAATATCCTAACATTCAATTAATGGGCATTTGAACTAAAGTTTCTGTTAGTTACTTGTTATGTACGTATTATGAGATAACTTCGATACTAGTTAAACTCAAATACAAGTTTGATTCTTTGAATGCTTTTAGTTCAACAATGATCACAACATAGTTTTTGCGTGTACAGTTCTGAATTTAAAGAATGTGGATCGATATCTCTTCGTACCTTAGAGCTATTCAAAGTGAACTAAATTTGCGATTATCTTTGACGACAAAAAATTCAATACATAGTGTCCCACTAAGAAGAATCTTCTCAATATTTCGATCCAGCAAACATTTTTGTTGGCTTCGAAATTCGTTAGCTGCTTTAATTATTTTTTTATTAACGTCATTCCAGAGGTCAAATGTTGCTTTCTATGATGGGTCATGGAAACAACGTGCTCCATAGTTATCTAGAATTTTCCAAACGGAAATGCCAATTTTGCTGTTGCATATAGTCGCAATAATTGCACATAGAGCTGACTAGAATCTTGCATTATCACATCTGAGCGTTTCCTCGTAACGTTCGTTTTATTTTCGATGATTCTGACTGTACATCTAAAAGCCACTGTGAGGGAGAAGCCCAATTTATTTCCTCAAAAGAATTAAAGCAGGGCAATGTAAAGGTCTCTTGAATAAGTTAATCGAGAGCAAAGCCCAACCACTACAGGCCCGTTTCAAGATAAAAGCACCGATCAATACTCTCTCACAAGTAGTTAATTCAGCTCAGATGGTCTCTTTAATTGTGAAGCTCTAGTGTGAGCAACCGCAGGTGTCCCATTTAAGTAAAAAAACCTAATTTGATTCTATGCATAATCTCCTCAAAAGAACAAAAATGAGGTTGTCAGAATATTTAAGAGAAAACCTCGATTAGTCTTCGTGCATAGAACCCTCCAGAAGATTAAAATAATGTTGAACCCAACCATGGACCGTTTCAAGGTGTAAACACTGATAGTCAGTCGATCAATGTCCTTTTATAGATGGTTTAAGAATGTTAATGGAGGGCGAAGAAAACCAAAACCTGACTGTAACGATATTTAAGAGAGAAGCCCAATTAGTCTTTGTGAAAATGTCCCTCGGGAAGATTAAGGTAAGGCGAAACCCAACAGTGGGCTGTTGTAGGTGACCAGTCTTAATATGAAAACACTAAAAGCCAATAGGTGGCTTGAGAAAGTTAATGGAAGGTTAATATCCTCGATAGACACACAGGTGTCGCGTTTAAAGTGAAAACCTCAATTTGTTTCTGTACATGTTTTTCCCACAAATAGTCAAACGACTGTGGAGATTGATTTGATCATAGCAAGTAGACCGTTTGAAGGATAATAAAATTAATAAAGGGCAAAACAAAGAATTAGGGGAGAGCAAACCCACCCGTGGGTTAGTTCTAATGCCCGTTTCAAAGTAAAAGCTGACTTAAAAAGGTTAGAGTGTAAATTCCGACAGTTGCCCACTCGATAATGAAACTTGTTTGAGTAAGAAACACAATTTGTTTTGATGTATAGTTTCTTCAAGAAGATTAAGCGAAGCAATTTGAGAGCAAAACCCCGAGTCTTTGCATAAATTCCCCGAAAACGTTATTGGAAGACTAAGCCGACTCAATTCGATCAGTATCCGTGCATAGATCCTTCAAGACAGTTAAGACAAGTGATGGTGATGAAACCTAATTTATTCTCCCCACATAATTTCTTCGGGTAAATTGATAAAAAGCGAGACAATATCCTTGCATAGATCCCTTAAGCAGTTATTGAAAGACGAGCTTTAACCAAGCAACCCATATCAGACAGGCTTGATTATTCGTGCATAATTTCCTCAGGATGGTTAAGAGTTGGATAAGCCCAATTGCGAACCACGACGCATTGGTTTGTTTCAAAGAAAATCCTTCGAAAAAACTAACAGAAAGCCAAGCAAGACTCCCTTAAAAGAATTAATGAAGAGCAAAACGTAACCATGAACCACTATTGTGTTCAAAAAGGTTAATGTAGGGCAAAGCCTATCAGCAAAGATATTTTAAGATTAATAAAGAGCAAAGTTTGATAGTGAAGCCTAATTCTTTCCAATTATAGTTTTTTTCAAAAAATTAATGGAGGGCAAGGCTAAGTGTCTGAATAGATTTCTTGAGGACGAACCTGATCAGTATCTGACTATCCGTATACAAGTCTTTCGAGAAGGGTTGATGGAAGAATTCTCGGGATGGTTAATAGAGGACAAGATTCAATCAGTGTCTTGGAAAAATTAATCGTTACATATAGGTCTTCGAGAAGGTTAAGTAAAGGCCGCCGCAGGTGACTCGTTTGAGAGTGAACTTTGATTCCTTTTCCGTGCATAATTTCTTTGGTAAAACCAATGAAAAGTGAGACTCAAATCAGTGTCCTTCTTTAAGAAAGTTATTGGAATACGAAGCCCCACCAACTCGATCATTATCCGTGTATAGATCCTTTGGTTAAAGGAGGGTAAGATCAGATTATGAAACATGGAAAGCGGCCTATTTGAAGAAAAAGTTAGATTGGTTTCCTTTGGAAGAGTTAATAACGAGAGAAACGAAGATCCTATACGAGGCTTGGTGGAGAGCAAAATATGATGGTACATCACCACTGATGTCCCGTTTAAAAGTGAAAGCTGAACAGTATCCAAGAAAGGTCTCTTGAAATGGTTAAGTGAGGATAAAGTCTGACTCTTTCTGTGTATCCTTTCTTCGAGAAGATTGTATCCTTGCATACGTTCTTCCAAAAAGTTATTGAAGGACAAAGGCCAGCCAAGCTGATGAGGATTTTTGGTTATAGGAGAACAGTATCAGGCTGTGGCAGGTGTTCCGTTTGAGGGACAAACCTAATTTGCTTCCGTGTACAGCTTGCTTGAAGGAGTTAATAGAGAGCAAATTAAATGTCTTATATTTTTCCGTAAGACGCAGCTTAGACACGACGCACGTCAACCGAAGCCAACACCTAACCTAAAAATCATCAAAAAACTCCAATGCAAGCTGTCAATTTGACAGATAATAATTCTATTGAAAATGAAATAAGCTTTTTTTCATAACCTCGTTCGTTATAAAAGTCACAAAAGAAATCTAATCATACACCATCACTAATGTTTCGTTGAAAGTAAAAGTCAATGTTTCTTCAAGAAGATTAATGAGAGGCAAGACTGAATCGGTGTCCTTGCAAAGGTTTCCCAAGAAAATTATTGGAAGGCGAAACCCAAACAACCTGATCAGTATCAGAAAAGTCTGATTTTTTCGTGTCTAGCTTCCTCAAAAACAAGAAAGTAAGCCTGATTTGTTTTAAGCATCACTTTACCAAAAAAATTAATAAAAATCAAAGAACAAAAGTACCTTTAAAAATATAATGGGGAACGAAACCATAGATTACCACTGTGTTCAAAATTATTGAAGGACAAAACCAATTATTATTTGTGTATAAGGAGATGTATTGGAAAGCTGGAGCTTAATGGTTTCCTTAAACCTTCTAGAGGATTAATAAAAAGCAAAACTCAATCAACGTCCTTGCATAGGTCTCTTGAGAAAATTTAGCTTCCTTGAGGACTTGTTTGAAAGAAGTTGCCTAATTTGTTTCCATACGTAGCTTCTTTGGAAAAGTTAATAGAAGACGAAGCAAGAGTCCCTTAGAAAAGTAACGGGGGAAAACCCAATTGTCTTCCAAAAGATTACTGAAGAATAAAGTTGATCTGTACATTTAGGTATGTAAGTGTATTGGAAACTTAAGGGAAAGCCACCATGAGTAACAACTTGCAGAGTGAAATATAATTTTTTCAATGTAGTTTGTTTGAGAAGATTAACGGAAGGCGAGGTCTATTGTTGTTCCTTCAAAAAGGGCTAATAGAGGCAAAATCCGATAGAAACGAAACATGTTCAGTATCCTTACAAGTGAACCATGGCAGGTATCCCTTATGCAAACCAGCTTGATCTTTCCGTACATAGCTTCCTCCATATAGTTATGGAAAAACAATGCGCAACCAAACACCACAGCGGAAAGTAGCCTGTTTGGATAAAAAATCCGATTTGTTTCCGTGCACAGAATCTTTGAAAAGGAAAAGCAAAAGTGCCTTGAAGAGATTAAGGAAAGCAAAGCCCACTGAGTTTGAGAAGGTTAATGGAGGAAACAAGCTGAATTGAGTCCTTTGAAAGAAAGATCTGTTTGAGAGAAAGTTTATGTTTGTTTCCGTGTATGGTTTTTCTTCCTATTTTTGTAATTTTCCTCTAAATAATTAAGATGGTGTGAATCTCAACGTGTTTCAAAGAAAAGTCCAATTACATCCGTGTGTAGTTTATTTGAAAACGTTAATAGAAGACAAGGTGAAGGTCTCTTAAAGAAATTATATAAGAACAAAGCTTAACACTGGGTCGTTAAAAGTGAAAGTTGATTAGTGTCGAGAAGGTTAATAAAGAACGAAGGATCAGTATTCATACATAGTTCCTTCGGGAAGGTTAAACCAGACCGTACAGCATCGCAGACCCGTTCAAAATCTAATTTTGTATTTTGTGTCTTCGAAAAGATTAGTAGAATGCAAGGCCCGAATTATTAGATGACAAAGCCGAACTATCCCAATCAGTTTTCGTGCATAGGTACTTCGAGAAGGTTAATATAAGACGAAGCTCTCACCAAAGTAGCTCGTTTGGAGACGAATCTTAATTTTTTCCGAGCACGATTAAGGAGAGCAAAGACAGGCAGATGGAATCTTTTGAGAAGGTTGAGGCGATGCTCAGTTTTTTCCATGTATAACTTCTTGGACAAAATCCGACTAATAATGAAGAATCAATTTTCAATATTCCAAACAGAATTATTCACGTTAACAATTTGCGATAATACCACGCACCGCGTCGACAAGCATCAACATAAATTTGTCGCCATTCACATCAACCATCTGCGAAAGTATCTACGCGTTGTGTCTACAATAACTCGATGCGATTCACTGCTGGTTACCTGATCAAGCACGACATATCACACAGCTATGCGAGAAATATGTAACACGCTGCCAGTAAAACATCTTTGCGTGTTGCTGCTCCGCCTCTAGATAATATCCGCGTTCACCCTTGCGAAATGACTGCCATCGCGTAGTCACCACAAAATTCAAAATTCATACCCTCCTAGGTTAAAGAGGTTGCCTTCGAGAACTGAAAATCCATTCACATTGAAAAGTCAAGTGAGGTCAAAGTCAAAGATCAATTTTGTAGGAGCTCATGTTACATACACTGCTTACTTTTCATTTTAAAAGTATAGTTTCATGTTTTAAATTTTCTTATCTTGAAGCGAACTTTTCTGTTTTAGAGCTAAAATACATTTATTGAAGAAAATTCTTAGAGTCGCTTAATATTTAAGGAGAATCCCTAGAAACAGGAATTTCCTTAAGATGGACGGTGTTTTCTATTTTTGGTTGTTCACGATATGGAGAAATTCAAGCTGATTTTTTGATCTGACGTGTTGAAGTGCGAACAAAAATGATAACACAATCGATCGATACTAATCTTATTTTCCGCAGAACAATAATTAACTTAATATCGATCGTAACTCCTTTTTTTCCCTTTTAGGTTAAAGTAACACTGACGCTTTAAATTTTTCGAGTTGAAATAATTGAAAACTAACCTTTAAAACGTTTTTCATCATAAAACATAATTACTAAAACAAAAAACAACATGAACATTTTTTTGTTTAACTTGAATTTAACTTTTGAAAAGATTTCTAGGTTAGAATTTAAAAGATTTCGAATGTATTAAAAGCAAGAAATGCCAAATGCAAATTTTTGAACCATAAAAATTTGAACAAGTCGCGCTAATGAATTCCAAAGTAAAACACGGAAAAACTTTAAATATTTGTACAAACGTTTTTTTATTATCTGTGCGTGATTTTAAATCGTTTTACTATCAAGCCGCGTAAGAAAAATTTGAATTTTCTCTTTTTTTTTCTTGTTATTTAAAGTAAATTTCTCAGACTTTTTAACAAGGATTTGTTTAAATTATTTAGAAGGGAAAATGGGAAAATAATCGCATTCATCGCATAGACTTTTAAATGAGTTATGTAAAGAGTTTATCTAAGGAAATTTCAGGAATTCTTTGTTTCTTTCTATTTGTGTTTTATTTTGATATTTCTTTTTTCGTGATAAGATCTACCTATAGTAAGTTGTTTCTTCTATAGTACATTCGCGTGTATTTTTATCGTTATAGTACAACATCTTGCATTTTCTCGAATAATCAGTAATTTGATAAATATTTATGCAATGTTTGTTATAAAAATTTACAAATCAAATTTAGTTCGCGATTTAAATGGTAATAAACTGAAAATTTCCAATTCTTGCTCTCAAATCCCTATCACTTTTAACGAGGCAACATTAAATTATACTGCACACAGATTTAACGAAGCACTGCTTGATTTAATTAACCGAACAGTTTAGTCAGGCAAAATTTCTGTATGAATTCGTGGAGTTTACAAGTTGCATCGTGTTGCATTTGCGAATGTAACATGTATGAAAAGCGGCTTATATACATTATTTGCGGTTAGGGTATAGGGCACGTTGTCGCGGATGCTATTAGGGTTTACATTGGCTCTTATACGTACGACGAGGGTAAAAGATCACGGGGCCTCGCTGCAAAGCGGATACTACTTGCAAGTGACATATTGTTGGAAAGTTTCTAAATGTTTCTCTCAAACTGGACAACTTGTTTCGCGTTCATGTATAAAACTATGTTTGCCCAGATATATATCATTGTCCAACACTAATTAAAGCTGAAATATTCTCTCTTAGAGGATTTAATTTGGATTTATTTCGTTTCAGAGTGTTTTATAGAAGTGTATTTAACGAACAATGTAGTAATTAGCGGGCAATTTGCTTTCTAAATCTCTACACTACATGTTGTTTGATTAATAAAGACACTTTTTCTATCAATATTTAAAAGAAAAATTACAAAAAATGATTTACAATATAAAATACTGAAATAAAAAAATAGAAATATTATCAGAATTAACTGAAACATAAGCTTTGAAAGGCAACAATTCACATTTCATTTTGTTTTTATTTTTGGGCATATCTGGGAAAATCTGAAAAAAGACAAAGTTGAAGAGTTTAGGAAGCAACGGACAATCGTTAATATCTAGAATCAACTCTGCAATCTTTTTTTCTCTACGTAGATTTTGACAACTTTGATATTGGACCAAATTATTTCCTTCCAATTTCCGAATACAAAAATCTAAAGAGCAGTATTCTTGTCTCACTTCCACTGTTTTAGGCAAAGAGAATCCGCCGGATATTGATAACTGACTATACAATTCTAGTTTGTTATAAACTGTTTGGCAGCGCATAAATATCATGGTGATGCACACGCACTTTGTTGCTTGTGTGTTTCGACCTGTCAAAGGTCACTCCAGCTTTTCGCTTTCCATACTTTACAAATTATTGTAAGCATTATATGCATGGATTTCATCTGATTTCCTGCAACTTCCTAACGAATGTATACAAAGTATTTCCCTTGCAGTTTACACTCTGGAGTCTATAATTATCTAATTTTCTGTAGAAAAGCAAAAGTTCAAAGTACTCTAAATCAATTCAACTATAGATCTAAATGTGCTATTCAAATATTCTGCTCTTCAAATAGGTTGCAAGTCTTTTTTATCATAAAGAATAACAAAGAATCTACCCCGAAACGATGTTACAAAGATTTCGTGGAAATCAGTCCCTTGGAAACATATCTTCTTCGTTGAAGCTTATTTTCATCTGCAAAAATATGTGAATAGGCAGAACTATAGGTATTGGAACTCAGAAAACCCACGACAGAAATATCAAGAGCAGCTCCACAGTTGTTCAAATCATGACCAAGTAATATCTGTGAATTCAGGATACAAAACAAGACCTGGTTCTGACAAGATAAGACTACTGCTCATACTACCAGGTCATCTTTAGAGGTAGCAAGAAGAATCTTTCCAAGAAAGAAGAGCACAAGATTTAACTCCACCTAATTTCTTCTTGCGGGAATATTTAAAAAGTAAAGTTTATGATCTTCCTTTGTTAAATGTGGCCCAAGTAAAAGAAGTGCATTTAGAAGAGACTCTGATCTTTAGAACTTAAAATCCGCATCTCTGCACTTTGTATTGATACGTAACAATTAACATTGATTTCATTAAATAGTTTTTGTTTAATTTTTGTATTTTGTATTAAAAAATCAAATTTAATCTAGATCCTCTCTGTGCCCACTTCACGGCTGTGGACTGACCACTTCATGCTACAGACCATCTTGGAATAGAAACGTTTATGGCCGCTTGTGATAAACAACAATTGGAGTCAGCTTTTTGCCTTCTTACCCGACCTACATACAAACAAGAGAACTAACTACAAACACAGGTCAGGCTACGCCCTTCCACAGGACCTAAATACAAGAACTTGTCACGCCACACCCTGCTACGGTCACATATAGCAGCTCAAGCCCAGGCTTCGCCCTCCCTTAATCCTTTTACCGAGTCTAAATACAAACACACGCCAGGCTTCGCCCTCTCTTAAACTCCTTACTAAATCTAAATAAATAAATAAAGACAAGAGTTGGGTTTCTCCCTCCATTAATATTTGTACGAGAACAAACTGCAGATACGTATCGGGCTACGTTCTTCCCACGGACAGAAGGCTTCGTCCTCCCTTAACCTTCTTACCAGATCTAAATGCAAAGGTACGGCTTCACCCTCCATTAACCTTTTTAAAAGAGCTAACTACAAATACGTATCAGGCTAGGTATTTCCAAGGACCTAAATACAGAACAAAGGTCAGTCAGCAAAGCTAGTCGAAAGACGAATTTCGCCCTCCCTTAGCCCTCTAACCATACCTAATACAAACACCGGTCGAGCTACGCCCTCCATTAACCTTCTCAAGGCTATGGTTACAGTGCAGTGTAAGCGCTTTTGCGCAAATGGCAGTTAACGTGTATTTAAACAAATTCGCTAGACCATGACCAATTAAAACAAATTTAAACAAGTACCTTCTGTACTATGCAATATAACTATTGTAGCATCCAAGGACATATCACAATACTTATATGATTTCTAAATTTGTCTAGTAAACTTCTCAAAAGGTCTATTGTATTCATTTAAATGCCGCTGTTGAAAAATATTGTTAACCGAATTGTCTACTGCTATTATCAAACATAATTGATTTGAGTGTAGAATTTTCCGTCATATAAAGTTCCTCTAAAACATCCATCGTGCTATACAACTGATTAAAAACAAATTTTTGACATGAACTTATTTTCACGCAAAATAGTTTCTACTACACCGAGAACTGTCATTCGCGCGAAAACACTGTAACCATAACCTAAGAGAACTAACTACGAACACGAATCGTACTATGCTTTTCCATGGGCCAACCTGCATTAACCTTTTTAAGAGATCTACGGACACGGGTCAAAAGTGGCCCAAAATCGGGTTTCATCCCCTTTATCCCTCTTACCGAACCTAAAAATACCAGACAAAAAAGCATGGGTCGGGCTGTGCCCTCCCACCCTCCACCTATACTGACCTAAGGTCGAAGTTATAGAATAGTAATATAATAATTTCTTCTTTTTTCTCAGAAATATTTTGTAGAATACGCACAAACTCCAATAATTTAACTGCAAATCACTAGTGTCCTGAAAAAATAGTAGAAATTAATATCCTTTGAAACTATAAGCTTTTGGGATTGTCAGTCATAATACATGCTTATTACCCTGTACCACACCAAAATCTCGTGATAACAAAAATAATAAAATAATGACATTTATTAAACAGAAGAAAAACGCGTAATTGCAACTAGTACTGAAACTAAAATTATCAACTTATATAGCAAATTTATTTCTTGATAGTAAGCATTCTACTAATTAATTTAATTAGTAATATTAATCTATTATTCCTGCCATCTATAAGACCCATTAAATAGATAACGTTCTAGGTTATCTGTAGAAAGGGAGTTTATCTTATCTTTTAGACATCTTTTAAGATGTTAAATAATTTTAAATGTTTTTCTTCATTTAAGTATGTTAAATGAATTTTACTTTTCTTTATTAAAATTAATTTTCCATTCGTGAACGCAATTAATTAACCCAAGTTTAACCAGAAAGATTTAAAAGACAACTAAGCTTCTCGAGTTATAATTAGCAAATACACTTAACTGTGTATAATTTGTTAGTATTAGATTAATATCTTTTATAATTTTGAAATCTGGAATTAATTTGAATTTAAATGTGTTCTCAAGCAAAATCAATATTAAAAGCGCCATCTATTATTGAATAGCACACGTCATCAAATAACCCAAATAACCTAACCAAGAATGAAGAACTAGATATAACCTAAAATTAACCTCATTTTTGTGATTTCTGCGTGCAAACAAGATTTTAGTAAAAAGCTCTTTAGAATAAGTATGCCATTGACTAATGCTGCAAAAATAGGAATTAGTTGGTAAGATAATTTTAATGCGAACCAAAATTTGTATTTTACTTTTCCTTATATTGTAGGGCAATACTTACTACAATTGGGGTTTACTCGTTTTATTTATCCAAAGAAAGTGTAGTTGCAAGACGCATCGAGCATATGAAAATAAGAGAACGTATGTACGCTTCGAATCAGGGGGAATACGAGCCAAGTTCACGTAAATACGCTAATTGAATATATACATAATTTTATAATAACTTTAAAATGGCACAATTGGAACAACAAAAGTTACAATTAATTCAAGAGCTCGAAATAGAAATGATGGCCGATATGTATAATCGATTGACCAATGTGTGTCATAAAAAGTGCATTCCCCCAGTTTATAATGATTCGGAAATTGCAAAAGGTGAAGCAGTGTGTTTGGATAGATGCGTAGCAAAATTTTTAGATATCCATGAAAGAATTGGTAAAAAGCTTGGCCAACTTTCTATGCAGGACGAGGAGTTGTTGAAGAAAAAATAAATTTTTTGTAGAAATTATACATCGAGTCACTTTTGTTACCCTTTAGTTGATAATATTATGTAGTAATATTCACTAATAAAATATAGTCCTTTTAAGTTGGTATTTATTTTATAGAAGCATTAAAATTTGTAATTTAGTTTTAGGTTTTCCTAATTATGCTCTTAACATGTTTATAATTAGGAAATCAAAAGTAATCTCTCTTTCATACAACAGACAGTTTTCCAATATGCTTTGTGTGAAATGTAGATCTGCCTTTTCTTATTTTTTATAAAAACTTGCAAGCATTAAATATTATTCAGTCAAAGATTGTGCTTCCTAATTTTTTGTGACCATTTCAGCTGCCACCAATGATAATCGGGATGGAATTTTATTCGTGTTTAGTTAGCAAGTGGAAGGTTTAAGTTATCATCATCCCATCCATGATGCCTTGCAAGATGTTAACAAATTCATTTTTAATTAATTTGTCCACTTTTTGATTAAAGCAAATCTGGTTACCCTAGATATAGTCTTTTGCATTTCTAAATATTCTTCCAGCCCCCTCTATAAATCCTTTATTGGTATAACCAAAATTTAAATAACTTCGTTTGTTTTTGAATTATAGGTGAAAATTGATTTTTATTCAAATTTCATCAAGTGGTTATGTTTTCTATTACTGCCGTATAACTAAAGACAAAACAAAAATGAAAACTGTTTCATCCCAAAAGTTTAAAAAATGAACTATAGCTTGTTAATAACATTTTTATTGAGTTTCTTACAGAACTTTACAAACAAGTGAAGTTGAACTCACGAAACCAATAAATTTGCCTCTGAGGTTGCCAGACATTGCCCCTCTTAACTTCTTTGTATGGGAGCTTTTAATAGGAAGATATTATCTAGAGACGAGTAGTACTGCAAAATCAGGGGGATGTTGCACCTTCCTCCCCTGGAGAAGGATAAAACCACCCCTATAGAGTTTATTTAGCTTCAACTGAATATTATTTTTTATTATTAACTAGAAGAAGTACTTCCAAGTTGATTTCATTTAAATAAATCTAGTGCTATGTAAAACTGAGAATACTTGGTTTGAGGACTTGAACTTTAGGAAGTGGTTTCACCCTAAAGCATTTATGGACAAATAAAAAAAAATATGTATTTAATAATTTAATCATCAAAATCAGAGGGGAACACCTGAGGTACTTTGCTTGTAAGATCAATGCACATCTTTAAAATAATAAATACTGTGGAAAACAACATAAACTGTGTATTGCATACATTGGAACAGTATGAGCATCCTTCATAGTTTTCTCCTTCTTCTTGTAATAAATCCTTTTTTTGGTTTTTCTCAAAATCATAGCGTGCTAAATTATGCAAGTTACATTAATATTGTTCTATCTTGATAATTATTTGAAATAAATATAAGAAACCATGACCAAAACCTACTATGATTGCCATTTAAAAGATCACCGTTTTTGTTATAATTTGAAAACAATTAAATGAAACAAAAATTTAGAGCAGTTACACTATCCTAGACATCAAAAACGAGAAAAACTTAACAAATTCAGCAGCCTAAGTTCATGCATTGCAGTTTAGGCTTGTGATTTATGAAGACATAAATTTTTACAGCACATTTATTTAAATGCACTACTTTCTTTAGTGGTAATATAGAATATTTTGTTAAATTCATTATATAAAAAACTGTTCAATCTTTTTTTTTGTTATTTTATTGAATATAACTTCAGAATACCTTGAAAGTTTTTCTTATGTGACTTTAGTTATAATTTGTTTATTTAGTTTAGTACATTTATGCAAATTAGTCGGCATTAGGGCATCCCTATTAACTATTTTATCATTCTTTAATAATGATAGCAACATAAATAAATATAAACAATAAAAGAGAATCAAACATTCAACCTCTTCATTTTTCTGCCATATCCTTCCCTTTTTGCTTGTTTCTGCAAGATTTAATTATTAAAAAAGAAACACTGATCAATTATTAAATTAAAATCGTCATTTCTGATCTGCAATATTATCAAAAACAGCATCAGTACATTATTTTCATTCAAGTTGTAGAAGCTGCTGGTTGATAACAAATACAAACTTCAATACAAGTTGTTAGATCCATCTGAAAATGATAGATCTTCCACAAGAGGAAACTCTTTATTATTTTCAAATAAAACAGGAATGGCAGCGAAATTCAAATAGTCTTTTCTCTTGTTCACAAAATCTGCTTGTACAAAATAGTCCTCAAAAATACACCAGCTCTTATTCACAGAGAATCTAAGTTACAAGCATTCTCCAAAGTTTGTGATGATGACAATCTTTTTGTGGATAGGAGAAAATACTTAATTGATAAGATTTCTAGAGATACTACAATAATAGGTACCAACTGCAGCCTAGATATTTGCAACAATATTTTCTTCAACCAACATCCTCTTAGGTACCTAAAATGGAGAAACCACCAATAAATTATCACAAAAGTATTATCTGAATAGCTAGGTGTTCCTCTATAAGTGTGACAGTAATGAAATACATGCAAAATAGTTATTTATACTCTTATGTTCCATTAATAAATCACAATTTTTATATCATCAATTCTTAAATCAGGATTACATCTACAATTATTGTAGTACTTATTTAACACGTTCAAATTCAAACGATAACATAGCCACATAACTTTGTAACCAAAGCTTCGGCCAATAACAATAACATTCATTACTACTCCAATACCTAAAACAGAAGAAAGATCAAAAGAATAATCATAAGTAGTACACGCTCTCACCAACTATAATAATATGTAGGGTAAATCTTCAGTTTACGTTCCCAAATCTGGAGGACCCCTTCCATCAATAAATAACTAAAATACTTCTATTATCTTATCTATCAAGATTATATATACAAATTATTGCAATAATTTAACTGATGCAAATCGACAACATAACCAACACAACCATGCTTGTGAAAATCAATAAAACAAGTACGTTGCTGTCAAGTTTTAAATTGCGCGCGCTATTCCCCTTATGCTCTCTGGGTTCGTTCAGAAATTACGCTAGGACTGCATTCTACTACATTAATATTGCGCGTTCAGATTTTGAAAGTACAAACGCCCGGAGCGCGATCTTTTATACCCGCCCTAGACTGGGTGGGTACTTTTTATGTTTCAAAATGCGTGCAGAATTAATTGTAGGTCTTGTCCACACAAATAGTGTAAGAAGAATTGATATTATGGCTATAGATCTATTGGAAAAGCTGTTATCCATCCTACTAAACAGTTTAAAGATAACATAATGATGAACAACCAACTAAAGCAAATGAAGAAAATATATATGAACCTACTGTTATTAAGTATTAAAGGCAAATTTAGCGTAAAAAATATTAAAGTTAGTGGAATATTGTTTAGTTCAAGCTATTTAACGGTCCCTCTTCTTTTGTAGAAAGTTATAATCTTATTTATTACATTTCGGAATAAATAATGATATTAATAGAAGAAGTAGAAATTGGTTATACAATAAATGTCTTCTAGTATAAATAAAAGAGTTTTTATTTATTTTTAAAACAGTAAAATCAAGTAGAACGAACTTGGTAACAATTGGTGATTGTCTGCCTGCGATACAATGATTGCTAATCCATATTAGGTTATTACATGAAAAACAACCCAATCACATTACTTTTTAATCATTTATCATGAATTTATTACCAATAAAATAAAGAATTATTATTTAAACAATAGTAAATTTGAATCAAAGTATAATTATATACTGGACCTTTGCTAATATTAAGCAAATTCTTCAAGTTACCTGGTAGCTACCAGGTACCATGCGCAGTATCAAATTCTATTCCCCCTACGATTGTGAAGACTGACTACCCTTTCACTCACAAAAATGACTGTGGTAACTCTGATGTGTGATAGTGGTAGATAACCAAATCGATTTAGGTATTTATCTTCTCTTAAGCAGTGACTCTGTCTGTTTTCTAGTTTCTTTTGAGTTTCCATTGCTTAGTGACCAACTTATGTTTGTTTACAGGATTTCCAGTGGCTTACCACAATAGAATTCCCTGATTTTTCTATAAATTTCCAGATTATACATTTTACATTTTCGACATTTTCGCATTACAAACTATATGGTTGTAGAATTTGAGGCAGATAGTCCCGTACACATTGAGAGTTGCATTTTTTAATATTGTGTATTGGCCATTAGGGGTACAGTTTGTGAAAATGGGCTGTCTGGGGGATACGTAAACATACAAAGGTTAGAAACCGCTACCCTATAAAACCGACGTTATTTTTATAATCGACAGTTAAGTTTATTAAATTAAATTAAATTTCTAGTAGAAAATGTCTCAAAAATCATTTTTTGCCAATATTTAGAAAGCAGGTCACTGGCAACCCTGGTTTATTTCTAACAAGACATTTAAAGTACATCATAGAAATATAGCCGAATGTCGGCAAAATGCGTTTGTTTGTTTAAGAACAAGTCCAAGTGCTCAGGAATCAACAAAGCATTACCCCAGGTGCTCGAAGAGTCAATCCAAACTTGCTCTGTCAAACAAACGTGTCAGAATGTATGCCACACAAACATTTATAATATCTATTCACTTTTATTCTGGATGCTAGTTGGCTATGAGAATCTGACAGTTTTGCTGCTGTAAATACAGCTCTTTACTATTAATGCAGGATTTCTTTTTGAAAGGACACACAACTTTTAGGTTATATCAAAATGAAAATTTAAGTTAAATGAGATTTCCATTTTAGGTTACAACTATATTTAGGTTTCTTTTTTAATAATGTAAGTTTTTCTTGAACACCTTTCAATTAGTTATCGCCTATAGATTTATGCATAAAGCAGTAGGAAGCACATGTACACCAAGTATTGACAAGAATGTCAAAAAGTATACGTATAGTGTACACAGCACCATAGTTAAGTAGAAGTGATCTTGGGTCAAATATGTTAATATATGCATGCAACAGTGAAATAAACTGTCTATTGGACATCTGAGATTTATAGTACATTTTCTTAATTGCTTTGCTTTACGTATCTTGAAAGGTATAATCTGTATCATAAAGCTTCGCTACACATCTTGGTATGAACTACTGTAGTTTTTATCATATCACATAATTTGTGCCGTCGATACCTCTATTATTTAATTCTTGATTACAAATATTCATGTCAATGTTTGTTTCTTTTATAATACTATGCTCCATACTCTTTGCCTATGTGTCCTAATAACTTTGCTTGTTACATCAGCGTATGCTGGTTACATGAACAATGCACGTGACACTCAAACCAATCAGATGCTCCAATGTCAATATTATTTGTTGTATTTCTAGGTTATTTTGGACATAAACAAATCTCATTACAAGGCATTTCTATAAGTTAAGATTATTGAATTAACAAATGAATTTGATCAACCCAACAATTAAATTTTAATCAGTTTACTTGCTTTATTAGATTTCGCTTTGAAGTATTAATAAATATCTTAATATTATACAAGACATCCCAAAAAATCGTAAATGTAATCAATCCTTCATTGAATATATGCTTTTATCAGCCCTGATAGCGTATCAGTGATGATACCTGCTGCAATATGCTAATAGTGTAAATACCAGACTGTGACTTTTTTTTTATAAATCAATTTTCGATTCATGAATTCTTGAATTGCCTAAAGCCTACTCCCAGCATCATACATAAGTAGGCTACTGTTTGCTTTGTGAAACATAAACATAAGTCAAAACGCCTCAGTCCAAAACATGCGCTTTTATCCCTTGCAGCTTAAATAACTATAATCACATTGCACTTCACTCATTTTAATTTCTTTTAGAAAACTTATTTATTATTTCACTCTTTCTCTTTTCTACTTTGGTCTTAATATCATTCATACATTTTTTCAATTCTTTTTCCTCCTTTTCTCTCAGTTGTTGGAAAATCTCGAAAGCTTACAATGCAAGATGGAATTGACTCAGCTTGCCGATAGAACACGTTTTATTACAAACTTATGATGAATGAGCACGAATTTTAACAATCAAACAAGATGCAAATAATAATCCAAATGAATTCTCGACTTCTGTGAAAATTAGTATGAAAAAGTAATTGTAATCCACAAACAAGTAGGAAAAGTGACGCTGATATTATAACCCTTAAATTTTACTGGATTATTTTCTATATTTGAATCGAGTACCCACCGAAAACTTGAGACCCATTTTGGTAAATCCATGTTTCATCAAGATATACAAATGGAACATTTAGACTAGATTTTAACTACAGAAATTTTCTCAGAAAATTAATTTTAGCGGTAAGGACATGCTCTTGATCACATAAAATTTTACGTCCATTTACCTTTTTATGTTTATAATCGGTTATTGTTGAAAGGGGCCAAGTGACATATTTTGGGGTTTTTACTTTTCTGCGTAATTTGACAATATTAACCTATCCGCACTGTTTGGTGTTGAAAGAGACTACGCGTCGACTTACTGTACACAGATAACAATAGCTGCATTAGCATATTTATTGTTGAAAGGGTACAAGCGACATTGCTTGCACCCTTTCAACATTTTATAGGCCGATAACAAATCAGGTGAGTTGATGCATGCGCGTTACACCCTATTCTATTATTCAAACGTAAAAATAATCATTCGTTTTCGATGTTTGCTTTCTATCGGTAGTGCATTATTTACAAAAATGGAAACTATTACTGAAAATATTGCGAATGAAAGCAAAACTGTGGGAAATAATGTTTCTAAAAAAAGAAAAAGAGGAGGCTTATTAATAAAGATGCTAAGAGAGGTCACAATCCTAAGACCCATGCGATTCCAGAACAACAAAATATTCTAATAAGACAACATGTTGAGTCGTTCCCCATAAAACAGGCACATTACATGGTGGAAGCAGTTTCCTATCTTGATGATAGATTGAACATCAAACTTATGTATGAGTTGTTTAAAAAGAAACATCTTAGTTCAACAATAAAATATGATTATTACTTGAAATATTTCCGGGAACACTTCAATTACTGTTTTGGACGGCCTCAGGTGGATACATGCTGTAAATGCGAGGAACTTGGGATAAAACTAAAAAGCCCTTCGCTTGGTGATGCAGCAAAACGAATCGCATGCGCTGAATTAACGGTACATAAGCGTAGGGCAAAAAAGTTTTATTTATTTCTTAAGGAAACTGAAACTCGTTCCAAGACCCAAGATAATGGTTTAGCTCTAGCGTTTGATTTCATGCAGAACGTACAGTATACGACAATAGTAATGAGGCTCAAGAATGCATTGTAAACACAGCACAAACTTGAAAGAACAAGGTTTCATGCCAATTAAACAGTATCTGTGGCATTATCGATCTATTTTATTGGATAGAACCTTATTCTTTTAAAGTTTGTGTTGTGTTTACATGCATTCTCGAGTCTCATTACTAATGTCGCAGACTGTACATCTCCGAGAAATACCCGTAGATCTCTTTTATTTGACGCAACTCACTGTAAATGTGTTTGGGATTCACAATTTTAAAACTGACCAAGTTTCTTCTATATTTATCATGAAGGAGAAGCTAGTAAAGGCCCAAATGAAGCATGTTCATTTTTATTGCACTACATCAAGAATTATGTTTCACCATCCATAGAAGAACTAATTTTATTTTGTAACAACTGCCCTGGACAAAACAAAAATCATACAGTGATTAGAATGTGCATGGCGTTAGCTGAAACTAGGTTTAAAAAAGTTAAACAGAGCAGGGATTTCGACCTTATTAAAAAACGGTTAAGGCAACATGATTAAAGTATTTTCTGTGCACGAATATACGGAACTGATTGTCACAGAAACAAGTTTACCGTGATGGAAGTTCAAAACAAAGATGTGCTAGATTTTAAAAGTTGGTGGACAAGATTCTACAAACAATATTCCATTTCTTTGGAAACAAACACAAGAAATGAAAAACAAAGCTTTTCAGTTTCACAATTTCACCACTTCATTCACGAATCTTCTAAACCTGGGTATGTTGTTGCATCTCCATTCATTAATAGTCCTTTTACTATTCATACTTTTCAACTAAATATGCCTAAAAACAATGGATCGAAAGCAGTAGAAATGCCAACAAATAAGGCATATAAGGAAAAGCTACCAATAGTAGAAACGAAAATTCGTCACTTGAAACTCACCTTGAAATTTATTCCAGAGGAGAAAACACCGTTTTATCAAAACATTATTGAAAACTGGCCATCCAAAAAATGCAAAAATTAATTTGTAGACCTACTTTAGATATATTTGTTAATTTTTATAAAATGTTCTAAAAATACTCTTTAATAAAGTTTGTTTTTCAGGGTGGTTCTTTTTTTCACTTAAATTGTTGAAAGGAACCAAGCGCCGTTAAAAAAAATTAAAAATACAAGCACCAAAACATAATTTTTGAACTTTTTACACTAGATCTAATGCATTAAATGTTTTTCTTTGAATCTTTAACAGCAAATATCCAAAAAAGAAAATTAAATGGGTTTTAAACAGTTTTTTGCTCTTTTCTCAAAACTTAGAAAATGTCACTTGGCCCCTTTCAGCAATAACCGATTCAATTATAACCCAATGATTTTAAAATTTCAAATTTCACACTTTTTAGTCAAATTGTTCACATTTTACTCACATTTAATTGCCTAATAACTGTTATTTGAGGTTATGTTTATGTGAACATTTTAAATAATACCAGCAAAAACCAGTAAATTCTTCATAATTTCACTATTAAATACGCTATAATAAGGTTTGTCATGCTTAAGTTTAATTCCTTATATACACTGTCGATTTCAATCAGGTTGTAATTCGCTAAGGTTTAAGTTAAAAGTTAAGAAACCACATGAGTTTTATGCAAGTTTTATTCTATATAATAGTACTGTTATTCTTTGTATAAATACATTATAACAATTCAAATAGGTTGAAAATATCGTTCATTATGTATAAGTTGCTAAAAGTAAATGATAACAAAAAAAAAGAAAAAACTATATAATAATAAAATAGGATATAAATCTATAAATGCCAATATTAAAAATGCATAATCAATAAAGCATTATACAAAAGCTTTTTTTTTTACTTGTTTAAGTAATATTATCTAAGGAGAGAAAATGGAAAACAAAGAAAAATTGTCATGTGAACCACAAAGATAAAACTACTTAATACGCACTGGTTTAAGTTATTTATCATTATCATCATCATTATTATTATTTATCATATAATTACAAGAAGAATAGAGCGTCATGTTGCCATTTTGATTATTACAAGTAAATATACACCTCTTTAAAAACAAAAAAGAAAGAAATACCTTATAAAATGTAAATATCAATATAAAAACTTTTTAATAAATTATAAACATTAAAAATATACTTTGGAAATAATAAATTAAAAAAGAAAATCTTTCCTAAATTTAAATTATTCTAATAATACAATGCTATGCTTTAAAATCTGTTTTATATGAGACACCTATATACACATTATATTTATTATATTTATGAATTATTTAAACATGAAACTCTATACCCCTAGGGTAAGGTAGGTAACATATAAAATTAGCAATCTACAATAATGAACAATATTTTGTAAGCAAAAACATTATTGCACATACAGTAAGAGACTAAAACAATGTAATCATCATTCACCATGCAAATTTACTTCCCTAAACTTTATTATATATAAAAAAAATAATCATACAAGCCAAAACGTCGAACCATACGTCTCCTACTGTAAGCAGAACATAAATTCAGGAAAAGCATTTTATGCTAAAAAATACAAGTAATAAAATACTTTTCGCGAAGTACATTTAGTACCAATTACAAAAAAGAAGTTTGTTCGTGTTTATATTTCGCCTGCTTTGAATCAGTTTTCAAAATCAGATTTAAAAAAACGGTAAATATAAACACGACATAGGCCTTTATATATGCTTTTTGTTCTTATTTTAATATTATAATTTAATATTACCTACATAATATATTTTTAGTATATAACAAACATAATTTATTTATACAGTTGTGTTTTTGCATTTTACGTTACACGACGACAAAAACAAGTCGGTTGTTTTCCCACCTTTTGACTTTAAAATCGTTGTCAATTACTCTCATTTTCTGTTGGACTTTCCTATTACAAGAAGAATTAATTTTTGTTTCTCAGAAAATTGCTTACAACAGCAAAACTTACCTCTATCCTTTCTAGGTCACCTGATTGTGTCAAATCTATATTTGAATAGTCTGCATCGGTATTTTGCGGTCCATGCAATGACAGTTTTTCATGAAGCTGCTCCCTTGTCCTTTGCAGTTCTTTACGTAACCTCTCCCGTTCTTCATCGCGCTGTTTCACTACGCTCTGAAAAATTCGATCACATTAAAACGTAACCTGCGAAAAATAATTAAAAATCATAAACTCACCAATAAGGTTGTAAGCTGTGTACTAAGTGTTGTGGCGATCTCTTGTAACCGATGAACAGGTACAGACGGTACATGATTGTTTTGTTTCGATGAAACTAGACTTTCATTGCTAGCACAAGACGCATACTTTCCACCAGTGGCTAAAATCGCATCCGCTTCAGATATGTTTAAGGAGTCATTCACAGCCGCAAGTAGTTGATCCGCTGCAAAAATGTTTTCCAATTTTAATAATTCATCGATTTAATCAACGATAAAAAGTACCTTGATACACAGCCGCTAGCACCAATTCAGAAGGTTCCCGATCACAGAAACTCTTGTTGTGTGTTTCTTCGCTTGCGATATCAGCAATTAATTGGTAATCTTCCCTTGGAATGCTCAATAAATCAGCGACAAGACCTTCCTTGTCAGCTAATGCTCGACGGACCTCTTCGTCCTTCCGTCTAATTTGTTCTACATATTAAGTATTAATTAAGTAAATGTTGATTAATGTAATGTGTACCCCTATCAGGAAAACTGGTAATATTAATGTTATTTCTCTTATTAGTATCGAGAGCTTTTTTATATACAGATTTTTAAGGTGCATTCAAAGTCTTAATTTTGTTTTACCTGATGGGGCCTTTAAAAAGTGATAAAAAACCAACAGGGAGTTAATTCTAAAAGTAAATGGTGCATACCTATAGGGGTGAGAACTGGCTCTGCAGTGTGTACAGGAGGAACAGCTACGTGCACCTCAGTTGGCTGAACTAATGGCCAATCATCTGCCGCAAGCTTCAGCGTTAAACCACCACCAGCAACTTCTAAAACCATTTTTATAAGCATCTTACTTGAATTACTTAAATTCTTTTTCTTAAATTCCCAACTGTGCAAGATAAATCAGTCTTGTAAAAAGCCAACTAATTTACTAAATATTCCCCCGATTCAAGATTAAACAAAAATTAAAAAGCTTACATACCATTGGCATTAGTATTCTCACTGTCTGACTGCGAAAGTCTTTTGTCCCTTTCTTCATCCATAACATCACTATTACGATTACTACTATCACCACTAGGTCCACTACTATCAGTTTCACCACTACTAGTAGTTCCATCTCCACCTACATGCTCAGCCCTTTCACTAACATCCCTAGTGCTTGGTATATCTTGTAATGTTTCTGTTTCCTCAGTATCTGGTGTGGGTTCAGATCTCTTTGATTTGCCTTCTCGTCTGTTGTATGCCTCTGCGGCATCTGATATGTGTTTGAACCATCTGAAATTAATTTTGATTAATTAATTTAACAAGTAAACACATTCCAGCCAACATT
Organism: Ignelater luminosus; assembly: GCA_011009095.1. NCBI lineage: Eukaryota > Metazoa > Arthropoda > Insecta > Coleoptera > Elateridae > Ignelater > Ignelater luminosus. The sequence continues at coordinate 52,527 of VTPC01090404.1, forward strand.
TTAAAATCAATTATAGGATTAAACAATCTTAACAAGTTCTAAATGACATTTGCCCTTATTTAAATTGATCTAATTCAATATTATCTTTAATACATCTATGAACAACTCTTTCAAATATCAAAATTACCTGGTAGCAGAATTGTGCACACTGTTGAACATCTTGTATAAAACTAAACGTGTCGAGTGTTAATAAAAAGAATCTTTCACTGTTTCATTGAACAGATAAAAAACAAATCATCACCATATGATACACCTCTTAATTATTTGTACTAATATTTTATCAAACCCCACCATTTGCACTTAAAAAATAAAACTATTCCAAAAATAAATTGATTAGCAATCGCTTTGTTTTACCAAACACAAAATAATGTTCAAACCCAGTTTAAATATTTGGGAAATTTTTAAACTTTATGTACACAATCGTATAGTGTGAGGAATATTTTTAGATCTGCTGTTAAATATCAATCTTTGGATTAAAACAGAAAATTTATGGGTGCAACTAATCAGGTTTGTTTGAAATTTGCCTGTACACACCTAACTTTATTTTCAGAATTTATGTTTACCACCATCTCTTTCTTTTTTTTGTTACTTTGTTTTGTGATGTGATAATTATTTACAGGTTTCAAACAATGCCAATTTTGTGCACAATTAAAGTTCACTTTAATCTTCAAATTAATTAACTTCATCGCACAATGTCATAAATTACAATTTCTAGAGTAAATGACGCTGTGGAACGCTTTAAATAAATAATTCTCTGTGCATCTGAGGCCAAAATCTTTGGATACGTCAACCTTATTTCCCAATAGGGCATCTATTCGAATGATTTTCATTTTTTCTTTACCCCTCCAATAACGTCATCAATTTTTTTTTATGGCAACCTCTATTTTTTCTTGCAGATTCTGATTCTCTTAGAAATTCTGCATACGGCAGCATCGATCAAGTTAGGAATTAAAAGACCGACTGATACACTCTATCTTTCATTTTTCTGTTGCGTGTTCAAGATGACCTCAAAAACATTTGTCAGTGAAGTGATACAAAGTTAAAATACGGCAGTAGGTTAGAAGTTGCCTAAGCTCTTCTTGAGAATTAAATTAAATGTCGGATTGTCATATGTACAATAAAATAATTTAATGCACGAAATTTGAAAGTAAAACACAAATATTTGCGCTAAGACAACTTAGCGTCGTTTTAGACGGCGGTAAATTTAAACATAAATTTTTGTATAAAAATTTTCATATAGTTTTGAAATAAAAAATTTTACGTAAATTTCTCAATGGCGCATGCGTGTTTAATCACATTTGCAAGCGACATCTCTGGATGACAAAATAAACACGAAAGAAATCATAACCTAAATTATTAGTTATGTTTAGAGGTTACGAAAATCTTGGAACAATAATACTAATAGCATTCGTGAAACGAACGACGCGATGAATCTTACTGTCTGGTGTCTTCTAATTTCATATTTTAGTTCTATTAGCTAATTAAATTCTTAAAATAGATCTTGTAGTGTAAGTTGTATTAGTTCTAATATAGATTAGAGAATCAAAATTCTTACAGAATTCGTCAACACATTTTTCAGTTTCTGATCATTCCTGAAGTAACTTTCATTGATAAAAGTTATATGCTCCTCCAACATGGAACATTTTGAAAAAAACTAACAAAACCAATATCAAAATGATAAAACTTAAATAATCCTGAATGAGATTGCAAAATTGACATTTGAAATGTCAGTCATATCTAAAATCACAGGCATCCTAGAACCAGTGTTACCAATATTGTGCTGCACTATTCACAGCATATTCTGAATCATTATTTTCTCAATCTCATGGTAGTTTTATTTCACTACCCAATAAAGCACGGCAGAAACTGAAGAGCCTTCCACATTGCATTGGTATTGTCCCGATTAAATAAAAGACAAAATTAAATTAGTGCTGGCTACTACAAGGAGCAAAATGTGGCAGTGTCCTCTTAAAAAATCAATCTTCAAACTTAACTTCTTTCAGATTTTTGAGTTTTACAGGGAAGGTCTTAGAGTACTTGTTCTCCAAGAGAAAAAAAAGTTTGAGGTTACTACTTCAGGCATTAGAATGTATGCTTGTCCGTACAAGCATTAGCTGTGCAATAGGTTGAAGCTAAATATCATTGTACTATGATTGTTTCAAAATAGATTCTTAGCTTGGAACCGTAGTAACCCAAGTTCCCATATTGTAACTGCAACAAACAAACTCAATTTACTAGTTGGCCAGTTTCTCTCTTTTGTGGGATTTACATCCAGACAGTTTAAGAATTAATCTCTTCTTTAGAAGACTATGGACGTTAACCAAGATTGCTAAAAAGAAATCAACAAAATATGATGACATCTGGTAACACTTGTACACCTCATGATTTAAGCTGTGGTTCTTACCAGGAATGGCTTTTCGAATCGACTGTATCCTTCGATTGATTTTAAAAATGTATCGCTGATTATTTTATTAAAACACAATTTAGGTAGATTTTTCTGCTTTTGCTCGAGGTTTCAGGAATGTATCGCTAACAGTCTGATAGTAAGCGGTCTGTAAGAGTAAGCCTAATATAGGCTGTCAAAACATAGATGAATGAGTAGCAAAATCCTATCATGAATCAACGAAGGTGATCAGACCTACTTTGTAACTAGGTTAGCTTCCTATATGAAAGTTACAAGAGAGTAAGTTGTATATTACCGTGTGTGCCTGGTGGGCAGCAAAGACCAATTATAATTACATTACCGAAGGCAGTTTGGTCTTCCATAAGAAGTTTAAAATCCTACAATTTCTTGTATTCTTTAATGATAAAATTTCTAACACAGTTTCTTGTATTTATAATGAACAAAACATAATTTTTGTTTAGGTTATACTTTGAACTGTCCTTATGGATAATTCAAAGAAATTATTGATCTACAATTTAAATTGAAAATTAAGATATTGCAAGTGATATGAGCTATGACAATTAATTTTGGCTACTTGGAAATTAGATCGAACATGACTGTAATCTGAAAAACTACTTGTGATTGGAGATGCAAACCAGCGCAAGGAATAAAATAATAAAGAAGCAAACCAGATTAAATTGCTTGGGGATGATTATGTTTCATTGCAACTACAATATCATAACCTATAAAATATTTAAATAAAAAAAATTTCACTTTAAATATTAAATGAAATTGCAGTTATAGCAACATCATTAACAAGGCTAGTGACTTAAAATAATATTGAATAGTACAGTTGACTAAATTCGTTTCATTTTCCCTTTTAAGAAAATATCTAAATTTCCATTTAAAAACAAAAGAAACAAAACAACACAAAAGGGCATTTAAAAGCCAGACAAGCACATTTAATTATTTTAAATTTACATTTACAACAAACGATAACACTTCCACAACTTCATTTAGTCCATTTTTTTAGTTAAAAAGCTTTTAAAGAAAACTCATTAAAAGAGAATTAATTTTTTTCTCTCTGTACGAATTAAAAATAACTTTTATAAAACAAGATTAAACAAAACAAAAAATAAAAAAATAAAAACCCTTTTTAGATTTTTTGTAATGATATTAAAACATCACTCACTCTCGTTTCATAAAGAATGGTAAAGTACAACTAACTAAAAGGAAAAAGGCCGGCTGCTTTCAATCCGTCTCTTCTAAATGAAAACAATTCCTGCAATCGTATGGGCAATGAGCCAAATGTCAAATCATTTAATGTTAACCACCACCAAGTTAGTTAGTTGTCTTACTGTTGGCGTAATTTTTTGAAATACTAGAAACTTCCAAAAAGTATTAAGAACTGAGTCATCGGATTCTCGTAATCATCGAATTTACAAGATGTATCGGAATTATCCGAAAGAAAAATAAAACAGCAGGAGGATTCATTCTATAATTAAAATAGAGATGTTTGAAGTTATTTAAAGAAAAATAAAAAAGTTGAAAAAATAATCAAGAAAAGTTTCAAAGAACTTTTAAATGAATGAACTATTTTTGGGCCCAGGACAAGGCCAGCAATGTTTATTTATTTATGCGTCTCATAATTTTACTACCTAAAATCTTTCCGAATTTAATCTAATCTTAAATGCGATGATTAAAAATAAATCTTTTCTCTCACAAGCTTCCTTCTAACCGACAAATCGATACAAATATGTTGTTTGAACATACATCATCTTGTAAAAACTGGGTGTTAGTATGAAAAATAAACATAAATCATAACATAAATAATTCGGAACGGCGGCGATGCGTTGGCGGTAAACTTGCTTTTTAAATGAAGACAAATTAAAAAATTGCAAGTTTCAGTTTTAGTTTTTTCGGGAGAAAATATAAGATTACAAATTTTTAGGTCAGTTAATCAGCGAGACGTTCTATAAATTTTAAATTATTTATAAAACTGGAGATTTGATGAAAAATGAGTAGGCAGTTATTTGAATTTTATATCGTGATATTGGCGCCGTTGAAACTTTTAAAACGAGAAAATATTCGAGCCGGCAAATCAACGACAGCGTAACCTTAAAAATTACTAGGTATTTATAGGATGAATTTTGGAATGATATTTTATTGTGCTCCTTTTTACAGCTCGCGACATTTTAAATAAGACTTGCATAAGGCAAGATCACACCCACGGAATGCATTCTTTAGTGAATGTCACAAATGCTCATTTATTTGCTTATTCGTCGCATAACATCCTAACCTAACCAAATTAAAAATTGAAATCGAAACTGATAACTTTATCGTTATTGTTGGTCAACGGGGAATATTTATATTATGTAAGAAATTTCCAGAATAAAATTCGCACGGAAATTAATCTAAACGTCGTGTATCACACCACAACTCCACTTTGGCGCCATTTTAATATAGCTCTTAGAAGACTTACATTTTAATGAAAGGCTGAGATAGCTTCTGATTAGTAAATGATGATAGCATTTTGGAGCCCCACCAGAGTTTCAGATTCAAAACAGTTTGAGGAAGCAAACAAAAAGAAAACAATCCGGTTTTGGAAAAATAATTTTAATCCTCGTCTCGCAACATCTTATTACTTGACGCTTACTACTTTCTTCTCTTATGAATATCTACAGGGTATAAAATTCCTCAAAATCCAAGTTGTGCAGCTTTCAGAGCCACCCTCTGCCGTTTAGCTAGTGAGGCGACTACCTCGGGGTGCACAGAGACAAGTGAAGGCAAGGTCGGTAAAAAGATGTAAATTGCGTATCTGAAAGGCAGATGCAATAATTTCTTAAGAATTATGTAGAACTTTAAAATGAGAGATTTAAGTATCTAGATGTGTTTTATTTTTTCATATTTTTATGGTTTGCTGATTGTCACTACATCTCAGTGGATCGAGTGGTTAATCACGAGATTTTCGTGTTCACGTTTCCACAAGACCATCTAAACCTGACAAAACGACAAATACTGACGACACTGCAAGTATGAGGTTGTAATATTTAGGAAAATGAAACTGATTTCCCCTGATCTATTGCAGTATTCAGCAGGCAAAATTATAGACATGATTCGTCGCCAATACCGAGTTCGTACAATAGACGTCATTTTTATTCTGTATTGATTATCAAAGATCCCATTTTTTTAGTATGATGTCAAAAAGACGTCTTCTCCCATTCTGAGCTGCAACCTCTTGACATCTTTTCAAACGTAACTGATGACCAATAAATCACATGAATTAAATGTCACTCTACTTCCTGGATATTTCTTAACATTTTTGCAAGTTTCCAAGCAGAAACTAAGATTATTTGTCCCCGTACGAATAAACTCTTTGGGCCTATTGCATTTTTGGGATAACGTAAGTATACAGTAATCGAAGGTACAAAATTGTCGAGTAAAAGCCTGGGCCCTATATTTAAAAGGTTTCAAGGCTTTAGGTTTTATTTTTCAATCATTTTAAATATCCGAACAGATTGAATTTTTTGAGCCGATTGGACTTGATCCGTAAGATCGGGCATTTTGGGCCAATTCAAATTTTCTTAATAAAATGCCGCTAGACTTTCAGGCTGGTTCAAGTTTATATCAGTTGGATAGGAACTGATCGATTCAAAAGATTTTGGCCAATATAACCGAGTTGTAGTCTGTAAATAACGGGGTGTTGCATAGACGAAAAGGTTGAGAAACGTTGGCGTTTTTTCTTGCAATGGGAAAAGGATTTGAGCTGTACAGTTTTCACTTTCCAAGTTTTGAGTAAGTTTGAAAATTAACTTTTCTTCCTTCATGCTTCCATTTCTTTGCCAAGTGTTAAATTATTACTTTGCAAAATTCTAGAAAATTTAACTTTACTTGGAATATGGTACTTTCAGTTTGAAGATCTCCAAATCCTTGGAAATTTAGTTTGCACACTTTGGGGAAGAAGTTCATCCATAAGGATTTTCTACTCGACTTAGATATCGTAGATCATGGTCTCTTTTTTATTTAGACAAAACTAGATAGTTTTTAGATTTATAATTTTGGCGAATCACCACATCAAAAATAGTTAGAGTATCATTCTTGATGCACGTTTAAAAAAGAAAATATGTCAAAAGTAACTGGAACTTTTTCCTAACGCAACCAAGGCCAAAATATTGCTAACACTGACATTTAAGTAAAGCTTGGTTATTCTATAATTCTTAAGATAATCGTATTTTGGAAACCAAGAACCATAGGCATTTCTTTTTGTACAAATTTTGATTTGTAGCATTAGATATAGCTGAAACCTCATTATAATTTACAAAATGAGCGTATTCATTATTTCTTTTTTTTGGCAATTGTTTAAACACACCTCCATAAAACACGTTAACGTAACAAATGACGTCAGACCTTCCGACTTTCAATTTTTAAGTTGTTTATTAAAAATGTAAGATGTTTTGAACTTGTTACACATGACGTCAGATTTCAATTATTACCGAAATCTACGCCTACTAGCTACCTCAGAATCGGTTTGATCTACTAAAATATTGAAAAGATCACTGATGACGTCAACAAAATATTATTATTGATCCCCCTTCGAGTATTTCTCTTCTATAAAATTGAAAGTAAACAATTTTCACATCAACTCTGTGAAAATTGGAACAAAAAAATAACACTCAGCAAGGGATTAATAAACCAGTTTCATTTTGCTTTCGTTATCGTTCAAGTTCTGATTGAATCCTATTTGTAATTTATTGGTTTTGTTTTGTTTCCTTATCGTTTCAATATACAAATATGAATAGTTAACATAAATAAGTGCAATCTGAAAATGGAAAATTTTAAAAGTTCACAGAAATGTCGAAACTAAAAATAAAAAGAAATAAACGTACCTAGAAATGATACTTCCCCTTCTCTTTTCATCTTTTTCAATTTTCGCACTGGGAAATACCAGCAAACTACCCCTCCTCTCCATACAAACACACTTATCATTATCCAGAAGACTAAAAGATTTGCGTCTTTGCAACATTTTTCCGCTTTCTAGAGAAAATCCCGACCGAAACTAACACTGTTATAAAATCGGCACTTCGTGCTGAAAGCTCTTTTAGTAAACCAGCAGTTTTAGTTAATGCTTCGTAAAACCCTCAATCATAATCATCGCACGATTCTATAAACGAATTTTCCTGGATTATTAAAGCGTAGGAAAAAATTAGAACAAAAGAGGCGTTAAGTACAAAATGATCACGTTTTCACGAATGGAAATTTATTCGGAAGCATCGTCTGGTTTTTTTCTAAATGCACCTTCCTTTTTTCTTAATTTTTCTATTTGCACCTCCCGGTCGATCTTATTAAGAGCTCAAGCACCTCTCGAGTGAAGAGGAGCCGCGAAATGATGAATAGCAAATCCGGAAGAGTCGGGAATTAAATTAGGGATATAGAATTTCTCGAAAATAAAAAATCGTAGCCAAAATAAACAAGCCCCGTTTTTATCAACGTTAATAAGGAAACTGAAAATATGAATGTGTGTAAGTGTAAGGAGCAGCAAAACCTAAATTGGTACCAAATATTTGCGCAAGAGCAATGTTCAAATTTCAATTTACAAAACTGGGGCGAAAACGTCGAAAAATATCGAAGGAGGAAACGAGAGACAAACGCACCACGTTGTTTTAATGGACGCACGGTCGGACAAACTCTGAAGATCACAAGAAAAATGTGTGGATATGCGTTTGTGTGTACAGATGCGCAAAAACGGATAGTTAATTGACAAATCAAGGTGGAATTTTGTATAAACATAAAGAGTTATAGCATAATTAAGCTACCTTAGAATAATAAATAGTAAAATTAAAGCAAACTACTGACCGCAAAAAGAAATTTAGAAAAAAATTAGAGCGAAATTAAATAATTAAATGATTATTCTGCGTAAATTTTATTCTTTCTTTAAATGTTTTGATTTATATTTAATGTGAAACAGTGCGAGTTTCTAATCGTTCACGGAATTATATTCTTTAGAACAAACAGAAATATAGTTTGTTTTTCAATTGGTTAAGGCTTAATAAAAATTTGACGACCTACTAAATTATAAACACGAAGAAGTTCCTAAAATATAAATTTAGTTTTATGAATAAATTCTGGCTCAATAAAAAAAAATCGCGGATCTTCAACCCTAATAATAATATTCAAGAAGTCCGGTTTACAATTTATTACCGATATTATTATTATTATTATTATTACAAGTAAATAAAACAAACCTCCTAAACAATTATTATAAAGCGATTCACCATTACAAAAGTTCAAGGAAACTGAAACAATTTAAAGAAAAATATCCAGTATTGAACACAATTAACCTATATTTTCTGAATATGGTACAAAGTACTGTAATTACTTCTTGATATACCTTGAACTAAACGAATGAGCTATTATACGTATCTATTTCGGTGTCATACATATTGGACGAGACACAAACACAATAGCTACAAATTGTTTCAAATATACTAATGGATTAATACTGCACTTTTGTTAAAAAAATAATAAAAACTGATTAAGACTATAATTTATTTTAACAATCTTTATAAATTAATATCTAGTTTCATCATTATTATGACTCATCAGTATGCATTAGTTGTTTTCTATGCATGTGCAATGCAATCCATATTATATTTGTATGCAATAGAATTTTAATTAAGAATGGATATCGAATTGCTTTAATTCCAATCAGGATTGCAAGATATACTATGGGTCATTAGTCACTTAAATTTTAATTTATTTGATTAACAACAGCAAACACACAAAAAACAGTTCAATAAATAATAACACAAAATAAGTTTATCAGAATTCCAATTTGTCTTAAAAGACAGTTTGAGATCTAAAAATTCGTTTTGTGTCTATATATCAAGAAGCGATGCATCTGCTCACTTGACTACTAAATTATTCTTCTTGATACTGTCAAAATTTAATTTCTTCCTTGATGTGCATTATCATTATTGTCCATCAGAGTGACACAGTTTGCCAGAATCGAAACATAAGTAATTCAAGAAAATATTAAAATCAAATCACTATGGATAAAACAATAGAAAAAATCTTCAAACAATTGGATCCGACACATACCGATCAATTTTATACCTTACATAACAAAAAAGATTCCATGATGATAGTTCTCATTTCAAAGTGTCCCATAAATGGCACTAAACGTCAAATAGGCTTTTGATCTTTGTAACTTACCTTCAGAGATATTACCAATTTTGAAACTTGGCAATATGATGCTTGTACAGATAAAACTTGCACTAACCTAAGTCATTTGGACAACTTTCAAGATTTAAACGCATTTTAATTTGTCACAAGCCGATACCTATACAGGGTGTTTTGAAAATGAGTGCAAGTATTTGGCAGGTGTATTCTTTAACAGAAATTAAGCCTATTCTACCCTATAACTGTTTGCCTTAAATGCACCATTTCCAAGATACAGGATTCAAAGTTACATTTAAAATATCTTGTTTTCTCAATATTTCAAGAACGAGGTGAGATATCGATATCTACACGCTTGTTACTCTAAGGTATCTACTATTATAGGTAGCTTTTTGTCTGATATCCCTAACAAAGTTGGGACACTTACTTTAAAACAAAATTGTTATGCCACTGAAAAATTAGAAACATGCATTTTTGGAATCAACGATCAATTTGACAAAAAAAAACCCTCTTGCATTTTTCTGTATAATGAGTCATTTTTGAGTCAAATTTGAGAGATTTTGAAAAATTTAATTTTACTCAATTGCTAAATCGATTGTTGATTCCTAAAATAAGATTTTTCTTTAATTTGTTTTAGAGTAGTGGGGATATCAGACAAAAGACTATCTAAAATAGTAGACAGGGATAAGAGTAACAACAACATTATTTAAATGAAACTTTGACACTCTAGCAAAAAAGTGCAGTTTAGAAGAAAAACAGTAATAGAGCAAAGTCCTTCTCTCAAGAAATGCACCTGCCAAATATTTGCATTCATTTTCAAAACATCCTGTATAACAATCCCTTTTGTTTCTGATCAACAAATTAGTTCACTATAGTATTGGTTAGTATAAGTGCCAAAACTCGTTCTTCTAGCACTTATGGTTTGTGCACTATGAATTTTTCTTTTATGTAGATTTAGCCGTCTTCCTCCCCCATGACATCGAAAATAAGAAATACTTATTTTAATATTTGTTGTACATATAATTGATGCACTGTAAAAATAAGTCCACCAAACAACATTTCATTATCTCTTAAAAGATTCCCACCTCATTAACCCCAAACAAATGCCCATAGAATCAAACTCAACTCTAGCCAGCTAAAAACAATCCAGTTTACCGGATTCTTATTTTAAATGGAACGCCTAATATATTTTTACATATTTGGATTCTGAATGTAACACACTAGTTTTCATTTGTTTTGTTTTTCATTCACTCGTCTTAGGTAATAGAATTTATAAGTCCCCTATTTATTTGTCAGACCTACACGTGGTATCAGTTAAATCTAAAGAAAATCCTCTATCCAATGGCATTCTTGCCCCAATGAAGTGCTATTTAAAAAAATAAGGTTATGAGCCTTTTAAAGTTTAGATCATCATCATGTTCTTATAAAACAGATTTAATTTGAATTTTCAATTTTTCTACAGTTACTTGATGAATTTGAAACAGTTTGGGCAGCATCCCTGCCATCTAGATTAAGACAAAAAACTGAATTTTTAGTAACTACAAAAATAAAAATTAGCAAAAACTGAAAAAGTTCAGAATCTTCTGCGGAATCCAAATATGTCAGAATATACTGGGTGTATCATTTAAAATAAAACATGTTGATGTCATGTCCAATGAAACCAGAAGCTGTTTGATATCTTCGAATATTGCATTTATTATCTGAAATGTATAATTCAAATTTCATTGGGATTCATTTGTAAAGAAAAAGCATCTGAGAATGCAAAGTATAACCACAACCACCTGTTTTGTTACTTTTTTTTTTCAAAAACTAAAAATACACGTTAGTCTTATTTTTTGATGTAGAATACGATTCTAAAGTAAAAAAAACTTTTTGAAAATTTTCCAATTTTCGGCGGCCATTTTGACCATGTTGCCGAAGAGTTATCAAAAAACCAAGATACCACTTGGTCTTTCGTTTTTGATGTAGAATCCAAATCTGAAGTCAAAATTTCAAAATTTGACAAAAAATGCGGACAGACAGATTCCTTGTACATACATTCCAAGAATCTAGTGCCAATTGCAATAGCAGTGGTGGAGATAGTAGGGAAGGTGTGGCCAAAAAGTAGGAAGTAATGGTATCAGTTAATTCTAATTTTGAAAAGAATAGTGAAGAGTACAAAATACAAAGTTTTCCCCATTTCTTTACGCATTCATATGTCAGAATTTGGTTTGGGCAACCAGAAAAGTGTATTAATTGAAGTGTTGATACGAGCTCTCTTTGCATGCCTCTGGAACGATTACTATAGGTACCTTTCAATTCAAATTTTACAGCTGTAAGTACAAGATGTGCTGGAAAAATGGTTGAATGCCATTTATATCAAAAACATTGATGATGTCATAGTCTAAGACAGTGTTTTGTTTTGTATCTAAAAACAGCGAAAAACATCTTGAACTTTTATATATAGCAGGACTACAATATCCTCTACTTATGTTAAAAATTTCAGCAAGGCGGAAAATGGGGTTTGGAAGTTACAATTAACTCATTTCTAGAGGAAAAAATAATAGAAAGCAAATTTTAGGAGTAATGTAAAGGAGGTTACATATTTTATTTTGTATGTTTGTAGAACTGATAATACAGTGTAGAGACGTAGCGTTTATCAAATTTATTAAAATTCTGAAAAAACTTAATTTAGCCTTAACTTATATGTGTCTAGAAAGGACAGAAATATGAACAAATTCTGAGACACGAGGGCACATGGTGTTAGGCGATTTGACGTGAAACGGCCCTTTTATGTGATGCCCTAGGTTTTAGCCTAGTTAGCCTACTGAATAATATGGGAATAGTTTTGCAAGAAAACTTAAAATTCATATTACACATATCATTAACAAGACATTCAGAAACTTTAGGAGTGATCTTCAGAAATGCAAGCAACTTCAGAAACCCAAATACCCTGTATCTCATAAATTTGGGTTTTAGAGTATGTTAGATTAAATCGCTTCAATTTTGCCTCAGAAATCTGCTGTTAACATTTGTCAGTTGTTTATTGTACAAAACAAATATAAAAGCACGTTATTCTATGGCAAAAAATAAGAAGAAATCCTACGCTGCTTTGAAGTTTTGCTAAAAAAGACGATTTTTTTTTAATAACTCCAGGATAGTAACAAAATTTGGTATATGTGTGCTACTTATCAAGGCCTTTATTTATCATCATAAATAAACATTAAAAATTACTTATTATCAAAGTTAAAAGTTTTTCAGCAAATTCCATTAATATTAACATTAACGGTGCATATCATCATGTCAGTTTTATACCTGTTGATATTATAAAGTAACATTTTGACTCCACATTGACATTCTATTTCACATCTGCTTGAATTTTCATGACTAAACTTTGTTAATTACTATGAAATGGGGCTGACTTAACACAGTGGGGTGAATAATTTTTCATATAACTTTATTTACAGTACAATTTTATTAACTAAAGGAAGTTGGCATTCTAAAAATCTTGTAAGCTATATATTTGCATACAGATCAAAATGATTGTCAGTTGTATAAACTTATCGCTTCGTGTCTTAACTAAACTATGTGTTTTTTCAACTGTATTTACATCTTTTATGCAAATTTATCACTAATTACAGGCAATTTAAACTAATTGGTTATGTTTTTAAAATCTTCACATAGGGTAAATGCACCTAAAGCGTTCGGTTGCAGTAGCTTGCCGCCTAATGAATTATTGCTTTATAACAAATTGCTTTTTGATAAATTATTTTACAACTAACTATACAGAAAGTTTTTTTTATTTAATTTCAATTTTAAACAAGTTTGAACTTCAAATATTGTTTAGGTGGCCAGGTATTGGTGCGTTTACCCTACACAAGCAAGAAACAAATGTAGACATACATGCAATAATTAGTTCCTAAGTAAAATGGAATTTTCATTTAACTATTTTCTCTTCACACAGCTACATTTAATGGCATCCCCAACATGGGGCACATTCGGTATGAATTATTATTGATTGATATCAATCCTTGCTTAGAAAATCATTTATGTAGATGTTCAACATGCACAAATACAAAAGAATATTCTAAAAAATAATTAAGAATTTAAACTTACGTATCCCTTTCTGCAGAATCTCTGGCTAAAAGATCATACATTTGACTATTTTGGGTTGAAGTGTTGACGAGAAAAAGTGAACTTTTGGCTAGAAAAGAAATGAAACCATGTATAATTTGGAATATAAGAAAGTATAAAAAGTATACTCACAGGCTGCGTTCGCCCGCACTAACAAAGTGGAAGTCTTAATAATTGGCGCAAGAGGTTGATGAGTAGGCGTGCCTGCCTGAAAGAATTTCAGGACATAGCGTTCAGCATCTCTTTGCAATAAGATCACAGCTTCTTCTAATAAAACTATATGTAAAGCTATGGGCTGCTTATTTGGCCTCCGTAAGTGCATTGTACCTTCGTGGATCAAATTATAACGAGATAAGTCTAAATTCTGCAAAAAATAAAATTTAGAAATTAAAACAGGTTAATGCAATAATTCTATTGTGTGTACAAACCTTAAATTCATTTACAATAGTGTGATCAGTCTTCTCGAAGATAGATGTGTCAAGATGCCTTTGAATGTCTTCAAGTCTAGCACGATTGCAAGCAATTTTGGCAGCCTCATTAACATAGTTTAGAATTTCTTTGGATCGATCGTGCGCCTGCTTAAGTTTACTTAATTCAGCTTGCGCAAGTTCAGGTTCCCTTTGTTTATTTTTTTTCTTCACTATCTATTAATCGTTCTAGTAATAAGGGATATTTGGATAACCTAAAAATAAAAATCAACATAAGCGAGGTTATAACATTTAGTGTTTTAATTACTTGCCTTTGCATCTCTGTAGGTAAGATTCCTTGTAAAGGCAACCTCCTACAAAGAATGTTTTTCTCACATTCGCTAAGAAAACTATCAAACCTAGAGTCTTTTTTCCGCCTTTCTTTAATAAATTCTAATGCAAGCTGTTGTCGTTCACAGAAAGCTGCAGCTAACGACTGGAAATTTTCGCCCATGGTGCCATCAAACTAAAAATTATTAAAAGAAATTACTAAAGAAATAATTAAATTTCAATTTTATTGAAACTTACCATGTTTAATAGCATATCACCAATATCCCTAATTATTGGGGTTTCTTTTCGTTTACTCTTCATTGTTGTGTTTAAATGGGAATGAATGTCCAGTAATTCACTAAGGCTAGGAAAAATGAGATTAATATCTTCTTGTTTAAGGATTTTTGATTGTTGTAACGGCTTCCTAAATACGTAGTCTAAAACCCTGAGATTCCGAACATGCGATCTTTCTGTGTGGAATAATTCTGTAACAAACAGTATTGTTAAGACTCGAGAAAATGAATCAATGTATATCATACCAAGACAATCGATTTCTTTTGGTTATACCTTGCATGAATAATACTAACTTCAGAGTACACCAGGATCACGTGATTGGTTTAAATTGTCAGAATTGTTAAATATAAAGAAAGTATAAAATCAGGTGGGCTCAGTCTACTCTGAAGTTAGATCACAGGCAGCCGCAACAAGACAACAACTAATAATGGGTAATAGGTTAACCTCAAATTTGACTTTGACATTAATGTGGACAATAGAGATAATTACCAACAAGAAGCTTTCAAAATAAACTATTCAGTGGTATCAAAATCAATAGCTGTTACATTTGAACAATTCTATTCTATGGTATTTTCTTATTAATGACTGATTCTGCATCTACCATTCTGCCGTAATCTTATTTGTCGCAGCAATATTTGGCTTTAAAATAAATTTGAAAAATTTCATTTTTAGTAAATGAATAGCCAACTTCTTCCAATTTAACTGAATCTCAATCTTTTACCATTTCTGAGATACCAATGGTGAGTGTTTTGGGCACACTGTCTCTTTATTCAGATTTGGGTTATGTCAAATTTTCAATTGAAACATTTTGATTCTAATGAAAGTAGTAAACTTCTACAAGAGCAAGGAAAAAACAAAAGCATCAAGAAACCAAAAGAAGACAAAAAGTAACCAGAGAAGAACACAAAGGTTCTTTCAATTTAAATTTGACTTCGATTCAAACACAGAATTAATTAACTCTTTGAGAGGTTAATTGGGTTGATTCGGGGCGAAAGCCACTCGCGTTCGTAATTAGTTTTATGAGAAGATAAATTGAAGGCAAAGCCCAACCTTGAGCTACCGCAGGTGACCTGTTAAAAAGCGTTGCGAGCCCGGCCCAGTTTGTAATTAGTTCTTTTAAGAAGATTATTGAAGGGCAAAATTCGACCTTAGATAGTTTGTGTAGTGTAGCCTAACCTCTGTTTGTAGTTAGTTCTTTGAGGAGATTAATGGAGGATGTAGTCCGACCCGTTTTAATATTTAGTTCCCCTAGAAGGTTGATTGACGGCAAAGCCCAGCCCGCTTTCGTAATTAGTTCTTTGAAACGATTAGGAAAGGTGAAGCCTGATCTTGGTTGAAAGGTGTAGCCGTCCCCGCTTTCGTAATTAGTTCCTTGGGAAGATTAATGAACGGCGAAACAGAGTGTAGCCCAACATGTGTTCGTAAGTTAGAGAGAGTTAATAGAGGGTGGAGATCCCAATCGGTTGCTGCATGGGTATGGAAAGCATGAGACAAACATGGTTATGTCATAATTGGTATTGTCTTGTCCATTCTTAGTAAGACAAGCTACACCGACACATCTAAATGAATTGAAGAAGAAAAGCCGTCACTATGTGTAGCTTTTGTCAAGTCAATACCTCGGTAAAAACAGTACATGCAGACCCCAATAATGGTACCTAAGTGAGATTTTGTTCTATTTATTTAATCAGGAATCAAGATAAAATGCATATTAGCAGCAATGACATGAGCTGCAATTGTTTTACAAATTGAGAATCTTACACTTATGACATCATTAACTTTTTGACACTCAACTTAACTTAGCAATGTACATGATACACCTTAGAGAGATTCTGATGAGACTGCTGCAAAACCATACAAAAAAAGCTTACAGGTTATGGTGATGTCTAAATAAGTAACTCAAATGAAAAATAAAATCATTTGAAAAAATTCTCTTTTAATTTCTTCAAGCAGTGTATTTATGGTTTTGTTATTTGATTAATGAAGAAGTGTACACTGGGAACCAACTACAAGAATTTTATTGGAGCATCAATTGTCTTGGGATTCCCCTAATATTGGGTTAGATTTAGACAGTTAATAAATGAAATATTATACACACCATTAATAACATCCTGTCTTTTCTTCTCGTGTGGATGAAGATTGGCCAGTTCTTCTTCTGGTACCGAACTCTGCCAATCGGGTGGATCTGCCTCCACGTCCATATCACTATCCCATCCCGAACCCGCCGGATGGGTCGCCGCAAACCCTGACACAGCATCTAGGGAAGTACTAGGGCTTTCTGAAGATCTGCATTAAAAAGATTCAACATAATTTTTCATAAATAATAGAATAGCTATGTAATCTTATTCTCATCTTAAGAATTTGCATTTTTTACTTAATTATCATTTATTAAACAATTTGTTATGACAAAAGACAATCTGAGATAACATCTGTTGTTATATTTACTCTTTTAAAAGTACAGTTTGAAATTTGAAAAACTAGTTGTTTTCCTCAAACTTTATGATGTGATAACAATAAAGTGATATCAAGTTCTATTAATAAAATAAATGAAAATAACCTACCTTGAAGATAAACTAGAATTTGAAGAACTACCGGAATTTGTTTGGTAAGAAAGGCCTTGTTGATCCAAGTCGACTGTTTCACTGCACCATCAAAATATTTAAAAACAATTAAAATCGCAACATTATGCTTATGTATAATAAATAAATGAAGATAGACAAAATAATTACAGAATAAATCACTGGGATGCATCAGCAATAAAATATCTCTTACCACAGAAGGTCTGACACATAAAACATAGAGTAGTGACGAGTACTTTTTTTACCCGACAAATGTTTGGGCATTAAAAACGTGTGAAAACTAAAAATCTAAACAGAAAAACACGAATTTTACAATTCGGAATGTCGATATACGCGATAGTTGTTATTTGCATTTCTATTTCTGGCCGCGGAAGACATCATTATTAAGTCTTCAAACAGAAGGAAATGTTCGTCATCAATATATTGACGTGAACATGATTGGTTCCTGACTGCTGACAAAAATGAACTTCACCTCACACGTTTTACACACACAGATACACTTCATACGTTTTACGGTTAACACAGTCGAACTTTATCTAATCTTTTTGTGTATGTACTGAGAAATTACTATTGGGATTTGATGCATGTTTTCCTTACACCTGTAGATTACGTTTTTGTTATCAAAATTATGATTAATTTGTCAAAAGGTAGCGACGCGTTGGTCCAAAGATGAATTGTTTTCTGAAACGATTGGTGATTTTCGATCTTTTTTTAAATTTTTCTAACGTCAATTCCTGGGGCGTGTCGACATTCAAATACTGTTTGAACGCTTCTAAAATATGCAAGAGGAAATCATTCTATTCAAAAATATTATGAAGGTTAACTATTATCGATTTCCATTTAAAAGGTTTCCAAAAATATCTGTTAATTTTTCATGGCCTTCTTATAAAATAATCCCCAAAGGATTTTCGTTTGTTTTGTTTCTAGTTTACAATAACCTTAAAAACGGAAGCGTTGACGCAATTCAAAGGACGACCAAACCGAACTCAAGATATTTAATGCGAATTAAGAATATACAAACATTTTCTCAGCTTCTTCGACAAGATAGGTTCTATGAGTCTGGTCAGCAAGCTAAATTAATCACCAATCATCGTACTCAAAACATTGCAAACATAATCTAAGCACTTTCAATTTAAATACAAGTTTCTCGTCGCTACATACTTGATTTCAGACATTCCCACGCATATCTCCATCAAGCTCAAATGTGATGTTACAAAAAAATATTTTTTTCAGTTTGTCTCTTATTCTCAGGAACTCTTTGTTTTTGGTGTTGTCATATATTAAAAGTTAACGATGGGCTACATCTCCGTATGAGAGTGCGTGGGTCAACTGAAAGAGCCAGGTGGTTTTCACGAAACTTGTCTGCGGAGAGTACTAAAAAGCTGTGAAATATGCCCATTTTTCATTTGAAAATGATAGACCCTTTTAGACGCGAGATCGGGTTTTTTCTCTTTCAAACATCTACATATATCTCCAGAACAACAGGTCGTATCGTAATGGGACTTTTTTTGTTGGAAGCGTTAAAAGAAAACGCTTTCAACTCGAGATTACTATTTTTCCTGATATATTGTACGTTATGGCACGTGATGAATTAGTGGTCAGCGTTCAGTGCTATTCTAACTTTGGTTTTCGTTCTCAGAAAAGCATCTGTCCAAATAATTTTTCTTGCCTATTTTGGCAGTTTCATTTTTTTGCCGTATGTCGAATAATTCTTTTGACACTCTTTCATTTGTATGGTCTAATTATGAAGAATGAGATTGAGAGTACAGCAGCTAATATCAAAGTAAGAAACACCGAAGAAGTCTATGCATGTATTTTATTGAAAAATTGTATTCAAGCAAAATCTGCTCTACGTTTTTCACTTAGAATTATATTCTCAAAACTTTTCTTTGTTTCCACTGTAGTTACTGCTGAGCCACTATTGTTTGGAAGTTGATAGAAAAACAATTTTAATTAGTCTCATACATCTAACACCATTCAGTATATTACGCAAAAGCATTTTCACTTGTTTTTTCTCAGTATAATGGCATCAATTCTTGATTGCCCAAGCAACCAAAGAAACTTAATATTTTCTGCATTCTCAGAAATATTTCTGATGGTTTCATTTCCTTGAAGTTCTGGGCAATTTAATTTTCCTCGAAAACGGGGAAATTTATTTTAGAATTCCAGTCTAAACGTCTGATACATACTACATAAATGCCTCTTAACAATTTAAACAAATGTTTTAGCCATCTAGACTAAATTTTTTGAGGTTGAAATAATGACTTTGAACCCAAACACAATTTCTCTTAACCTTCAAGAAGAAATTTAAAATTAATAACAACCTACAAATCTTTCTTGTAATACAAAACAACGCAAGGAGAGAGAGAAAAAAAAATAGTGAAAAGCAAAAGTATTTTGTTAACTGACAGGCGCAAATGGGTCAAAAATTTGCAAACGCTTGCCAAATATTCGAACGAACGGGAAAGAGAGATTCCTTAATTTTTGCTAGATGGTACATACACATGCACACACATTCCACGGTTGAAAGTAAACAAACCATCCACACGCACATGCATTACACAAAATTGTCATTAAAAATAATAACCTGTCGGTACATAATGATTTTTGGTCAGCGCCCAAGGAGCTGCTGCTGGTGGACATGCCGTTCGAATTTCTAACTTGCACGCTATCCATTTCCCATTAATTATGATATTTTTGATGTATTAAAAAATAAAACGCACTTTTTTATCAACATTTGCGAATTTAGATATGTCGACGCATTGTATTTTTCTACTAAAAAAAGGCACAAAATATTTAGTAATTTTTATTATCAATTCACGATTGCTTTTTTTATTTCGATCAAGGCTCACTTGAGAATGCAATTTTACTATTTTATTGCTAAATTGAGCACCTTCACATACTATTGCTAACAGGAACAATAAAGAAATAAATAAAAAAAGATACATTCTCCAGACATCGCTATATTTATTTCAGACGGTAAACTTCTTTAAACGAACCGCACGGAACCGCCAAAAATCGTGTAGAAGTAATAACAAAATCGAACGAATTTGAATAAAAGCGCGGCCTCCTTTTTCCATTCAAGAATTTTATAACAAAAACAATAAAACGACAATGATGATCGGCAAATTCTCTGCAAAAATATTGCAGTCTCCCGGTAAAACCACTGTCGCGATCTATATAGAAAGTGTTGGCGAAAACGCAGGCGCTACAGGGTTAACTTTTTGGACAGGACCGAAGTCAGATTTAAACAGCTAAATATAGGTGGAATTATTCAAAAAAGACTAAAATGCAACGACGATTCTCTCCTCTCTATAGTACTGGCCAGACACAAAAAGCGCATCCGAGTGATTTATTCGGCGTAATCTCTTAGCGAGGTTGAAATGGGAAAAAAAAAGGTAGAGGTAGGTTAAACAAAAAACAATAATAAAAAACAGTGTGCGCGGATAAAAAGCAACTTACTTTGTCGTGTTATGCAGTGGATCGCTGATGTTTCTTCTCTGTTTTCTCTGTAATGTTTAAATATAAAAATTGTTAAATGATTTAATTATGTAAATTAGCAAATCAGTTGGCGAAACAACTGTTTTTTATCTTCCTCGACGAGTTTTATTATTAAAACAGAAAAATTAATAAATGCTAAAAACATATTGTAGAAATTCCTATCGTGATGAGATACAATCTACAATGTGATTAAACTACTTGCAACGCACGCATTCCTTAGATAGGAATTTGCATTGCTAGTTTGTTTTTTAAATCATATATCCAGGGTTGCCGAAAAGTGTAATAATGATGAAAGCGTTTTTGATTTTTCTTACAAACGCAAGAATTTAAACACAGCTCTGCACATAATCAACGTAAACAATGAAAGTTAGCCAACTATGACGTAATTTCATACCTTTTAGATTTAACAGACGTTTCTGGATTCTTCAAGTCTAAATAATACAGGAAAGCTCTTTTCTTGCCACATCAGAATAAAGAAGGGTGGAATTAATTAATTATTTATTAAAGAAAAAATTGGTGTTGAGGAAGATTTATAAAGCTTTACATCTTCAAAATCAAACAATGCGCTATACTGGTGTTGGTAAAAAGTATTTAATTAAAGCTAGTTTGAGTGTTCCATAAAATTTCGATCCACAGATTTCATGTGAACTATAGTAATTTATCGCCACTACAAAATTTTAAAATTTAGCAAAAGCATTCAAAACTCAATTACTAGCAGTTACCATTAATTCTTCTACCTTCCTCAAGTAGATTTCAATCAGAAAACCTTTCTGTTAAAAAAAGCAAGCTTACCTGTCATACAAACACTCTTAATATCTGTCACTTACGATTATAACAATTCGACATACTGAATTGTCTATCTTTCACATTCATGGCCAACTGAGGAGACAAATTTTTTTCATAAGAGGTTCGAAGTGAATTAAATAAGAAAAAAAGTTTCCTGTAATGGAATGGAATTAGTTTTTTGTTTCTTTGATACTTGCTCGAAATGAGCACACTCGATTTTGTTGTTTTTTTTTTGAAGTAACAAATAAAAGGGGAATTTTTATTGACACTTGATAGTTCCATGTTTATACTGTATTCAAATTAACTAACTACTAAAACAACAGACAATTCTCGATTTCGATTTTCTTTTCTTTATTTGATCACACAGTATATCCATACTGTTACTGGAATTGCTTGCTTTTCAATTTGGTGAAACATAAAAAAAACATAGAAACTTACATTAAGGAATAAAAAATAAAATAAATTTTTCAGGGCTATGATATATCAGGTCATGATTGAAAACTGACAGTAGAAGAGTTCAACATTGCCAGAAGCCTGATCTGCATTAATATCACTTTTATAATTTTCTCGTGTCTTTGACAGTGCTGTTGCTTTCTCGAGTGCTGTGACTGTCAATATCGAATGAAAAAGTTGTTACATTTAACAAATTTGCTCAATCGTTCCTGAATGACAAGCAGTGAATATTGTGAATAAGTGATAACAACATTTGACATTTTAAGTTTAAAAGTTACACGATACAGAATACACCCTAATGAATAATAAATGAAGAGGTTATGTATTAATGTAAAATTTTATTTTTTTCAAACAAATCAAAATTGAAGAAACAAATGAGAATATAAATATCAAAGTGTAACTGTAGCAGTTTTGTTTTACACTTTTCGACTACCCTGTATGTAGAAGCTGTCTATTTTAGCTAATACAAAACTTTGTTCAAACGGAACAAAAAAATGAAAAATGATTAATGAAAGATAAAAATTATCAGCTATTAATAAGAATAATTGAATAAGAACAAAAAAAAATTAAAGAATACATAGGTGTAGTACTTGTTAAAATAGACAGCTGACACAATCAAAACAATAACCAGGGGAATTTTATCAATTTTTTCCTATATTACAGAGTAATTCCACAAACTTAGAAACGTAAACGTGATAATTTTATACAAATACTAAGATGAGTCAAACGCCTATGGAAATTACAATATTTATATAACGGTTATATCATCTTCAAGATTATATTGTGAATACGAAAACACAAATATATGCACATCTTGTTTGCCAACTACTGCATTCTCATGAATGGATATAAATTCTACATCGACTTACCTTTTCAGATTGTTCCTTTACACTTTCTGATCTATTTATATTTGTGGAAGTTCTTTTCTTATTTCCTGTATAGGCTGGAAGACTAACAGTACTGAAAAATCAAAAAAACAAAAATTAATTTTCAGAAAATAAAAAAAACAATGAATGAATAAACCTCAATTTTCTATCAACTTTCGCACTTTTTTTCTTTTTAAACACTTTAGAACCGCTTCTACTAGTCTGTCTAAGAACAAAAAACAAGGGATCCAAATCCATTACGTTAGTCATGTCTAATCGTAACCACACTTCAATCACTTAAAAACTAAAACAATCAGATACTTGAACACATTTTCTAATTTTTTCACAAAATAGGATTTATTACAGTTGTTTTTATGGGAAATATCCCATTTTAATGAACATAAAATCCTGAATTAACAACTCTCTATCCGTGCATCACTCAACAAACCCAGTCACCACCTTTTTGTGTTTTATCAGCCTTATCCGCATCAAAGATAAAGGCTTATCACTATTGCTAATGTTATGACAGAAAAATAATGTTTGATGTCTTGATTAACAATAATGTGGAAGTTGCGTTGTTTTTTGTTTCAATTTTTCGGAAGAGATGTTAATTCCTACAATGATCAAATTGGGTTTTTATCTCGATTGTATTCAATCGGATCATGGAATTACAATTAGAACTAGTACTGAAATCCAAACGATAAAAAAGATAAAACTCTCAATAAAATCCCTGAAATATATAGATATCAAAATTAATAATTTAAAATGACTTGAGTAAACTTGATAAAAAGTGGTTTCCATTACATTATAATGAGGTGCTTTTAAAGTTCAAGGATTTGGTAAATCGAAACGAGTATCTAAGGCAGCAAAGGAATCTATTGCGAGTAACTTAGTTTTACAAAAGTTCAAGAGAAAAGAAGTAATAAATCGTAAATATAAATTAGTAAGTGGAAAATTGGGTTAGGAAAAAAATGTGTATTTTCAAGGAATTATTATTAAATTATTTTTTATAAAGTTTACTTAAGATAAACCCTATCTCATAATAAATCAGTCTCGCTTATAGGATAAAATCCTCGTTCCTCCTTTATTTATGGATGATTTTTAAAAAAATGATAAATGATAATTAAATTTTTTTTCTTACTTGAAGAAGTTAATCCCCAAGGTAAATTTTGTGCACACAAAAAATGACATATAATATACGAGGAATAGACAATATTTTATGTCGGAGAAACAATTATTTTTCATAATTTATATGAAAAACAAAAGCTTGGTCGGTAATATGCTGTCTTGCTGTCTTTTTTTGTGACATTTGATGAAGTCCATTTTTCTTCCAAATCAACAATGCAACATAATTCGATAATATGGAGATTTTCTTGCATTATTAAATTAATTGAATAATACCAATACGAGGCCCTCTTTTCGTGGTACAAAAATGTAGTTTGCTGCTTTTGTAGGAATCAAACAAAGCTACATATGATGGCTGGGGTTTGCATTCGACTTGCAAACCAAGGTCGTCTCGATTTTGCTAGGATACTTCGCGAGGCTGCTTTAAGACATTTTTAGCTGCCTTGACAACATGATTAACTGTGATTATGAGGCAAACATATATCATCATACTGCGAGGCAACAATTTTATTCTATTTTCTCTCCTTTTCCTCAATAAAGATGATTTTTCTCCACGCTTAGCTTTGGTTTGATGCACAAGAGCTCTAATTTCGGGAAACGTTAATTGTGATCTTAAATGACTGGCAGGCACCCAAGATATTTTTTTGGTCTCTAGATTGATACTCTTAAATGTTTGAAATCTCGAATAGTGTGCGAGATTGCACTTTGATCATCATTAATTGATTTCTGCCTTTGAATCGAACACGAATTTAGTTGGATGGTTGGCAAGATCACAATTCAGTTATTGATTGGAGTTTAGGCACTGAAATCAGGAAAGTGAATTTTTTGAGAATTGATAATATTAATGCCAAAAAGGGCTAAAATGGAGAAAGAGTTGATATAATTCAGATCAACCTTAGATAAGGAATGATCGGGGATTTTGATAAAACTTTTGGATTAAGGCACAATCGCCAAGATATGTCTAGTTAGAGAACGAATGTTCAACTTTATATATGACTTAAAATTCAATAGACCATGAGCAGTCTGAATGGTATAGGGAGGTCAAATCTTTTAATTTTGTTATAGGAATCATGAAAACCAAACGAATACTAATTCAATTACTTGGAAAAAAGAATGACTTCAAACTAAAATTGATTATTATTCTAATCAAGTTTTTAGGATTCCACTGTAGATTTAAGCAGAATAAATGCCCGGGTTGGTATCGACTACTATCAAGATCTCGTTTTTAATAATAATAGAAAGGAAGAATATTTTTGATTGTCGACTAATATCATAATTTAATATTTAATATCTCGAGTCCAAAATAAATGAATTCATTGACTTAAATAATTACCTGTTATTGTCTTCCACCATTGCTGGTTCTAATAGCAAGCACTCTGATATGTAAATCGGCCTCACTAAAGCGTGTAAAAGGTGCTTTGGAATAACTGTGGAATCTTTTACACAAGAAGCGACAAAAATTCCCGTCTTCATTTCGCTGATTCAACTTACCAACAGCAACCGATATCATATAGTATAATGACGTAAAACAACAGAAACCAGTTTGAAGTGAAGTCATCATCTGCTTTTACCCCAACATGTAAATATTTATTTGGATGACTCAATGTTTTGCGTTTTCTTGCATTCAAAATGAAAATTTGAACAAAAATTTATTATCGTTGCCATTATCAAGTATGTTTTTTAAAAGGTCGATAAAATATTGTACATTCCTCGTACGATGTAATATTTAAAAGCACGTCAAGATGATAATCGATTTTGTTTAAAACAAGCTACAATAATTTTTTGCATGTTTCATGAGTTACCTAGGACAAAAATAACTTGATTGTTAAATAATAAACCGTCCAAACATGGTCGAGTAATCAGAAGAAATGCAGTCATGCAGCAGGAAGGGCAATGTCCACACCACCATCCATTCCATACTCATTCGAATCACGCGCCTTCAAACACACATTTAAAAGTGTCCTTGGATTTGGTCAAAGCAAAAAGGCACACAATGGGGGCCTCCACTAATACACTCTAATGACTTGTCAAGTTGCTGCTATATTTATTATTATTATTACTATTATACGGTTCTATCTATATTTAGAAGCCCAAATAAAAATAATGAGCCGCTTGCTGCTACTGCTACTACTACTGACCTATCTTGGTGGGCGACGTCCGTTTCATGGTCTACGTGATCTTGATGGATCTCTTGATGGTGTGTTTTAGAGGAGGACTCCTCCCTGAGAGCATCTGGACGTCTATCCGATCCTGTCCGCGTGACGGACGGGTGACCAGGTTTCGTTTCGCCTCCTGTCGAGAAACGAGAAAAAGGAAAGTTAATTTATTTTCGGAACGAGAAAAAAGTTAAAAAGCGAAAAACAAAAAATTAATTAAAATCAAAACATAATTATTATATCACAATAATAAAACTTCCTTTGTAACCTATAAATTGCGAAATGCATTCATTGAAGTGATTCATTATAATATCTCTCCGTAGGTAGGTATTAACATTTAATGAAGCTGAACGAGCGAAGACAAATATTGCAAATTATTATAATTCGACAATTATTAAATAATAAAAAGACGAGACACGTTCGTTCTTTTATTCTTATACCTCCTTACTGATTGTGAGTTATAAAATTAGCAATAAGCAAAAAATTTAAAACCGCAAACGGAATCTTCTGTAAATTTCCGGGAAATATTCTATGTTGGCATGATGCATTTTTCGTAATTTTAGAAGAATCGAACGTCACGAACATCCAGTTGCTCGAAATAAATTGTAAAACACTTATTTTCCCTATAATAAATAATATAATAGTAATAATAACTCTTACTGATTAACACCGTTCGGAGATTGTGACATAATCGAGGTTAGTCAACATTTACTTTATTTTATAATAATGTAACAAAGCAACCAATTATACAACAATTTCTAAATTGTAAAAGCTAATATCAGTATTTTTCTAAAGTGCATTATCACTATCTTATGTCAAAATCGTACATGATAAATGCACATATCTTGTATTTACCATATAAATTCATTAAGTATCCACCATAAACAATAAACATTCTTATCCTGCAATTTATTTATTTTGAACGATATTTGAGTAAACCTAAATATGCGTGTGAACAGTCATGATAATTTCTGAAAAAATGTGAAAATTTCCAAGAAGTATCTAAATCTAAGTCTTCCTTTCATCATTTATTTCTGATAAAACGCGGTCTACTCCAGATATAAACGAAGAGAATATTTTCGAGTCTATGATTCTTGATTGGTTTTAACACGAAATTCTTTGTTTTGTTCAAATATGAAAATCCCCTCCCCGTCGCCATTTCACTTACCATTATCCTCCAGACTGACAAAATCCAAAATCTTAGGGGAGTAACTAAATGAAGAGAAGATTTCTTTACGAAATCTATATATGAAACATATTGGGTTATTAAGATCTTCCAAAACCATTTTCTAAATTTTGGTTTGCTTAGAACATTCAAGAAAATCAATTTTGTAACCTGGAAAAGCTCCCAACAGAAGCTTCACGACATAATAAATATCTAGACATTTCATGAAAATAAAAAAATAGAATAACACACAGCCACAAATCTAAATAAAAATATTCTTGATTGGTTTTTACAATAAATTATTTGTATAGTGTCCAAATATACGAAGATTCCATCCCCGTCGCCATTTCACTTCTTACGCTCAAACTACCGAGATTCTAGATTTAGCGGAGTACCTCAATGAAGAGAAAATCTATTTATTTACCATGCGGGCCAAGAAATACAATCCGCATGGTTTGACTTTTATACAAAAGTAAAACTTACAACATTATCCGACTTTTCGATCACGAGATTTGACTTTGAATATCTTGATTGAACTCTTATGGTATGGTGTTTCTTGCCCGTAATTATTCCCAGAACGCAGCTTTTTTGACTTTTTTTGCCTTCCATATTTTACATCTAACTCGTTGTTTAACACTTTGTTATGATGATTCGTAACAAAAATACTCGACTCGCTTTAATTGGTCAAAATCAATCATTGTCAAGATCGGGGACTAACCAGGGATTCTTTTGCGGCATGGGAAAGAACCACCCAATTCTCCTTGAGGCTTATGGATCAAATTAAACTAAGAATGTTTTACGATTTTCAATTCAGGTTTAAAGACACTGCAAATTAGTAAGATTGAACTGAATTTTTGGGCAAGAAAGCATTATTGATGTTACTATAATATTATTGGAACTCTCAAGATAAATTTGCGTTCCAAGAGATCGAAAGAAAATGAATACCGAAAACCTTACAGTTTTCTTTTTTGCCCTTTTTTAAAGCGGAACCATGGCCGATATATCAACAATTAAGATCTAGGAAAACAATGTCAAGACCGAAACACAGTTAGATCTTGGTTTTGCGAAGTGTTAAAGATAAATTGTTAAAGTTTGCAGTTCTCGTGTTTAAGAATCTTGGTAAAAAATAGAGTAAATGATGAGCAAGTTTCAATAGCTAAAAAAACCATAAAATTTTCGGCAAAGATCACTTGGTACCTTTTCGTAATGAAACCAAAGGTCCAAAATATTTAAAAAGGGAAAATCAATAGTCCGAGCAGCAAAAAGAAAACTTCTTGATGTAAAAAGCACAAAAACAATCTCTTGGTGTGTTTAATGTTTTAGTATCAGAGATAAGACGAGAAAAAAATGTTATAATTAGCAATAGAGATAAAAGTAAATTTGAACCAAAACCAGATCACACTAAACAACCAAACCATTGAGTGCATACAAGCTTAAATTGCTACAAAAAACCAGCATCTGTTTTAAGTAGCAAAATTGCTAAATTCGTCCCAAAAGCACAGTCAAATTGAGGATAAACCCACCATAAAATAAAAATAATCTAATAACAACAAATAAAATGCTCTTAAAACCCACTTCAATTCCGTCTCTCTTTTGTTGTTAAATAATTAGGTCAAAATATAACCTTTCAACTTCAGTATTATTACTAATTTTTTTGTTCTGATAGAAAAAATTTGATAATTAAATACGAAATCAAGCTTGACTGATAATAGCAGCTGTGTGTTAATTTACATTTACATTATAAATAATTGATTGCGTAATACTTTTTTTATCGGTTATAAACAAATTGAAATAGTGTATCTGGATGATGATGATAATAAATCTCGCATTGTATCATCTCAACCAAAGCATGAACGATATAATAAAATGTCATTTACCTGTATTAATGTCCGTTGATTTTATATCCAATCCACTACTAATGGAACTGGTCAACGTATTGTTTCCAAATTTACGAGAAACTTGCACACCGGCACTTCGCACAGCACCGAAAGCGATAAAATCAAACTCATTCTGAACGATTTTACAATTACGTTTAGCTTGTTCTAATAGTTTATTCCTCCTAGTTCTAAGCAAATTCAAATTGATAGCACTGCTAGATTTTGATTTAGCTAAGATAGGCTTTTCAGTGTTTACATTTAAGGTACTACCAACCGCTGGGTTAGCATAAAGTTCTGGAATGCCCAAATTCGAAGTAGATGTACGCAGGCCAAAAGTTTTTGGTCTAATACGTTCCAAATTGGAAGTTTGTCTAATTAGACGAAAATCAAACTGGGATGCGGATTTTCTTAGTTCTGAAAAATCCTGAGTCGCTACCAGCTGCTCTTGTTGGCAATTCTTTTCCTGCGAGCTACCTTTCTTCTTTTTACTTTTCTTGTTAGACTTGGTATTTTCAGCAATATTTGGCATCGATGGAAGTATATCATGACCATTACTGCTGTTACTACCACTATTATCGGTTTTATTTTTATAAATCTTGGATTTAACTCTTTTTAAGTAAGAATCACCCGAATCTCCCGATTGTTCATCCTTTTTCGATTTTGAAACACTTTGATTGCTTATAGTCACCTTCTTGCCTTTCGACTTTTCAAGTTCTTGCTTCGAAAGTTTACTATCGCTCCTATTTAATTTTTTACCTTTTTTATTTGTCATTTCATTTATCATATCCTTTTTATTTGCGCTCTCAGAACTTGTTTGCTGATTGGGCTTCCTCCTTAAGGCCACTCCAGGAAACTCCTCGTCTTCATATTCTTGCTGTTCCTTCATCATCTTAACATTACTACTACTTTTAATATTTTTAATGTTCTCGCAACTACTAGCAGGTTTAAGAGCACCGTAACGGAAAATATCACTAAATCTTCTACTTTTACGTTCGCTCTTGTCTAATTTACAATCACCACTATCAGGATCGTAAAGTTCACCACAAGCAGCAACTCTACTATTGTTTACACTTAAATTATGATGAGGCGATTTAATTTTATCTACAAAATTATCACCAACAACAGTATTGTTGACATTCTTAACTACAAAACTGTCACTATAACGTTTAATATTGTTATTTAAAATTTCGCTAGACGACACCACACTATTAGTTCCTTCTTTATGTTGCAATAACACATCTGTTGATAATGATACGCGGCGGAAATCTGCAGGATTTTGAGCGCCATTCGTTAATTGAGTGACGTCAGCTCTATTACAAGTTGTATCAACTTCAATTTCGTGGCCTTCTTCGTTTTCATTTGACAGCCGACTTAAATTTTCGATTAGATCAGGACCCACGCTCGTGCTATTTGTGCGTTCGACTGTTTTATTATTATTACTGCTACCCTTTTTAATTCCGCCTTTTTGACTTCCGGTGCTATT
The DNA here is from genome assembly GCA_011009095.1 of Ignelater luminosus. NCBI lineage: Eukaryota > Metazoa > Arthropoda > Insecta > Coleoptera > Elateridae > Ignelater > Ignelater luminosus. The sequence goes on from VTPC01090404.1 coordinate 83,218, forward strand.
TTTGCGATTTCTACTATTGTTCGAATGTTTACGATTAGTAGTAGTATCGGTAGGATTTTGTATCTTTTTCGGGGCGGCCGCCTGTTGCGTTCCAGAGTTTTGAACAGGATTCGCCGCATCGACAGACTGTTGGGCGTTTGAACTTTTCGATTTGGAGTTTTTCCGTTTCCGGTGTGTAATCTTGCTTTTTAATGATGTCATGTTTTTGTTCCCTGTTTCCGCCGTTGTTTGGCTTGACCACATTATATTATCAATTAATATATAGTCAGACTTACAGTTTTAGAATTCCTAGTAATTAAGAATTATTAACACTATATCTGTCCACATATGTTTTTTCATTAAATAGTTTATATTTATTTCTCGAAGCACTACAACTGAAATAATTAATAATAATAATAATAATGATAACGAAACATTCTAATAATGTTAGTCTTGTTTAAAAGCACGTGAATCAGTGATTTTTCATGATTTCATAACTATTTGCAAAAACACATTAATTTTTGTTCTGTTAGGTCACCATAGAATGTTAAGAAATAAATTTCAACCTAAAAATAATCAGAAAACGATACAAATTTATACGTGTACGGTTCAGAAAAAAGATGCCCAAACTCTAAATGTCTTAAGAAATCAATTAAATTGTTTAGTTCAACTCACTTTTATAAAACATAATAAACCCTCCTCTTCACTAAGTTCAATAAACAAAACTAAAATTATTTAAAATAATCAAAACTTAAAAATTATTTTAACAGAATGACTAACTATTATCACTTCTGCTACGAAGGCTAAAAAACGACTGCAATTGACGAATCTACGACCGCAAAAATGATGCAATCTACAGTTAGTTAAGCTTTGTGGTTAGATGAAACAAACATTTTCTAATGCCAACAAAAGGAAAAGAAAAATACAATTCTTTGAATAATATCAAGTTTTAATTCAATTCTTCTCTGAAACGTATTTTTCCATTTGCATTAGGTCTATTCGAACATTAAATTGAATTATTCGAAATAAAACGATTCTGATAGAAAACAAGAAAAGAAACTAAAAAAAAGTAACAAGAAAAACCCAAAAATCTTTTTACCACAAGCGATTGATTTCTTAAAAAATCATTTGTATGTATATCTTTATTAAGTGGAATTATAACAAAACCATACGAATAACATGATTATACAGAAGACAGTTTGATACCAAGCAACCGATAAAACTTGTCAAACATGACTTATTACTTAAAAGCCCTTACGTATATAACTATTACATGGAATTATGACAAAACCATAAGAATGGCGCCATTATACCAGCGATTTCTTGATGTCTAGCTGTGAAAAGCCTTGGTCAATTCTAAAAGTCTGATATCAAGAAACTGATAAATTGATCGAGACCTTCGTATCTCCAGTACACACAATTATGGCGAAATTTAAAAAAAAGATGTCATGTATCACTTCTATCAGAATGGTACTAGGAAACGGAAACAGTTTGACCAAAAAAATTGATTGATTGATTTAAGAAAAACTAAAAGAATAGCAACATTAAATATGTAGAAGATTTCTTGACTTATCTATCCAAACCTTAATCACTTCGAAATGGTTTGGTACCAAGAAACCCATATGGCTTTTCCATACGCGATTGATCACTTCAAGGACTACACGAATTAGAACGAACGCAAAAGAATAACGTCAATAAATAGAAGATTTCTCGACTTGACTTGCCTATTTAAACTCTTAATCACTTGTATCAGATTGATACTAAAAAACCGACAAAGCTTGCCCAAGAGTCTCTCTATTGATGGAATTACGAGAAATCAAAAAAATGACGTAAATAAGCAAATATTTTCTTGAAACCATTCCAGTAGCGACATTTGTCATAATTTTCACTTGGAAGCTTGAAGAAAATAGTATTCTGACATTTAGATTTTCACCCAATAATCTCTCTCTAGTCAAAAACGTCGTTTGTTTTCTATCATGGATTTTGAGTCTGGAATTCATTCTTTTAACGTCAAACGCAATACGGAATTTAATTTTTGCTTTTGTTCCACTATTGCCTTCAGAAATACTAAAAAAGTCTATACAGACCAAATTTCTAAAAACGCCTCATGGCGTGGTCTAGCCCAAGATTCAGATCTTAGGAATCTCAAGCCTATCTATAACTTTTAGTTCGAAATGTTTTTTGAGTCGATTTTGGTAGCTATCACACTTGACTTTTTGAGCCAATTAAACTTTTCGCGTTCTGCTAAAAACGGCTTAGTCCGGTCGGGCCAGAAAAATTACTGTGCTCCAGACCTTTTAGATAGTCTTTTTCTGAAATCTAGTCATTAAACTTCATCTTGCAATTTTTGCTAAGGAACCATCACTCCCGATAAGATGAACAACTTGGAGTTGGGGCACAGCTTTGGTAATAGTAGTTACTTTCTCCAAGTTCCACAGACACTGCGTGGCGGTTAGAATGTTATCTATTTGGATCTGAGATTTTCAATTGTTGGAAATAATCCATAATAGATGCAGTTAGAAAAACCTTGGTTTTCTAAACTTTAGAAATCAACCCCACAAAAAGAGATTTAGTTGAAGAAATCGAGGTAAGATATTTCAAGATGAAAAAGCATTTTAGAAAACTTAAAACAATGTAAAAAGTCCGATTGTATATCACGTGTGCCTGAAGTAACACAGAAACAAAAAAATTCTTAAACGTTTCTCGTATATTCTTCCATATTCTCTATCTTTCTGCAAATATGCTTGATGTTGCCCAATTACAATAATGCGTCTGTTATCAATGACACCAATTTATCTCAGAAAAGGTAAATAAAAATTAGATGAAAGAGGTAGTAAGCAATTTAACTCCGAAAAACTTCCGAAAGCAAGCAAGCAAACAAGCAACAATCTCAACCTTGCCCTTTCTCAAGACGCTACTATAATGGAAAAATTCTTATTGTTGGCAAACACTTTAATGGACTTTTGGGGAAGTCAAATTTATCACTAAGATTTATAACGCTGTTTCACTTACTACAAACACGCGTACATACACGCATATACAGACACACATTAAGAGGGACGCGGCGCAATGTTGGAATTTCCGGTCCAAAACTTCCGCTAATAAAATTTAAATTATGTTAGGAGACCTATTTTAAAATGCATTACGATGTGCATTCATTTACATGCTCGTAATAATTCGATAAGAACGTTTTTAGGAACACATCCTACTACCCTAATTTTTTGCTTACAAAATAAAACGAATGAAGTCAGAATTAAAACAAGCTTTATTTTTGGAAACTTTTTGTCAATTGCCAAATTAATTCGTGAATATTAAATAGAGAGGTTGAATCCCCGATGTGATCCCAATTATGAATTTTTAAACACATTGTCAGTTTGAATAAATAATTAGGTAAAATTAACATTACTACGTCCAAAGGTGTTGAAAACGTGTATTAATAAAGAGGGCGAGAAGGCACGCAAAAAAATTTGACATTATTTTCTCGTTTGTACCTTTTTTTTAAATATAATGAATGCAAATGAATTCCCAAAAAAAATTAATTCGCAAATTGTACGATTTTGATACTGAATTTCTAGTTAATTGATGTTTAAACAAGATTAACGAACTGGTCGTTTTAAAATTTTAATTAGACTGTGTGTTGTGTAACAAATTGTCTCGAGCTTTCTTCTTTTCTAATAAAGTGTTTTTGTTTCTTTCTTCTCGCGCTGCTTTTAGATATTTTATTAAGTTAAGTAGTGTGATTATTATTATAAATTAACAGCACATACTTTCTCAAATTTTTAAATTTAACACACCGGAAAGTTTGCAAACATTTGAATGTTTATTATACAACATAATAGTTCGAAAGTAATGCTTCAGTAACAATGAATCAGATAATGACATCATCACTAAAGCTAAAGAAGTTCTTATAAAGCAACATTTATATTCGTTTTCCAAAACAAGGTACTATTTAAGTAAATTGCGAGAAATTCTGCTTTACTGAGCAAGTGGACAAATTATTATTCAACATTTCGAATATAGCATCCTACAACATAAAGTTACAAGTTGTAAATAAATTGAAAATATGGAAACTCAAATTCCTAACGTCAAAAAGTTGCGACTCTTCAATCTTGATTCTTCTGAAAAAAAAACTGACAACAAAAACAGTTGAATTACAAACCTCAAACAATTGAGAAAATATATTCAGTAGAACACTTGAGAAAGAAACTAGAAAGATCCCCAAATACACGGGTATCTTTTCAAACTTGGAAAATGTATGGTAAGTAGAATGATATAGAAAAAAAAATCAACTATGATTCGATGTTGTGTTCGCAAATGAAGCCTATTTTGGGTCTAGCAACCTACGAAGAAAGCTTCTTAGCCCTTCTAGTTAGCATCATGCATTACTGTAACGCCAAAATCGATTAAGACAAGATTCGGTTTGGCACTAATTACTTTTGAATCGTTTCGATGCTGTTTCGAACACTTGAAACGTGTTCTAAAACTTGGATTCGTTTGGACAGTTTCAAAACAGCTTAGAAACGCCTTTGAAGCACCTCTGAAGTTTTGGAATTGATCTAAACATATTTGGGGTTAATCTAAATGATTTCTAGATTCCTTTGAAATATCTTGGAATTGTGCTGGACAATCTCAGAATTATTTTTAACGTCTTTGGAACGCATTAAGAACTACTTCGAACAATCTTTTAACTATTTGGACAGTTTCAGTTACCTTTTATAACTTTCGAATTCGTTTTGGACAGTCTTGAAAAGATTCGTTAACTGTCTTAAAACATTATTTTGAATTATTCTAAACACATTCGGAATTGATCTACGAAGTTTTCGTAACTGCTGTCAACTGCTTCGAACGATTTTATACTAACATTTTCAAAACAATTATGAATTGCTTCTTTCAGTCTAGGAACTGTTTTTGACATCTTTGGGTTTACACTGAATGACTTCTAAATTGTCTTGAACGATGCTAGAAATGCCATAACGGCCTTATAACTATTTGGACAATTCCAAAACAGCTCTAAACTGTTTCTTGCAGTTCTAGAATTGGATAGCAAAACTTTGGAATTCCTTGGAATAGTTTTAGATTAGATCTTGACAATATTTTGAACATTTTTGGGGCTACTTTAGAAATGCCTTTGAAGCACCTCTGAAGTTTTGGAAAACGATATAAACAGCTTTCAAATTACTTTGAAGTGACTGCAAACTTCTTTAGGTGACTTTGTAATTGTTTTAAACGATAATAGAATTAATCTTTGATTAAAATATTTTAACTCCGCAGAACTCCATACCACTACCGCCTTAGAATTGAGCGAGTCTTGCAATTGCTTTAATATTTTTGGCACTACTTTAAAGGCAGCTTTAGAATTCCTCGAGTTTTTACAACTGTATTGAAGTGTCTTGAAAATATTTTGAACATACTTGGCACTATTTTACTTACATTGAAACTGTTTAGAAACATCCACGAGATTACTTTTAGAACTGTTCTGAACTATTCCCAAATTGCTTTTAGACGACTTTAAAACGGTATCAAACAGTATTGGGCCTTTTTTGAACATATATGAGGCTGCTTCAGGCAATTCTAAAGTTGGTACAAAGTGCTTGGAATAGATTTTATAACTCCTTTAGGAAGCTTTGTAATTACCTTAAATTGCTTGAGGCTATATCAAACGGTCTTGGGCCGTTTTTGTACATCTATGGGACTGCTTAGAGCAGTTTCGAGATTGCTACAAACTATCTCGAATAGGTTCTAAACTTCTTTAAAAGGCTTTGTAATTGTTTTAAATGGTCCTAAAAATCGCCAAAAACCACCTTGTATAAATTCAGAAGTGCTTCGAGCAGTTTCAGAATTGCTCCATCTTTCCTAATTTGCCCGACAATAAAATAAAACAAAGAGTACAGTTTCACAATCAACTTCGATTTTTTTATTATTATTAATTTTATTAAGTTACAGACACGTGTCGGGTTAACCCAAACAAGTTTATTTATCAAACAATATGGATTTGTTCAAGATGTGCTTAAAAAGCTTTCGTATTGTTTCCGCCAGTTTGGAAACTATAATGTACGATCTTGGAATTATTTTCGATAGTTATATGTTCCGAGCTTCTTTAAATGGTTTGAAATTGTAACGGATAACAATTCTATAATTAGTTTCAAGGGTTAAAAACGCGGCGAACGATTTAGAACAGTTTCGAACACTACTTGAAATTGTTTGAAGTCTTATTGAAAACACACTAAAGCTGTTCTAAACATTCATGGAAGCTTTGGACTTGCCCAAGATGGATTTAAATCAGCACTAAACATTTATGGGATTGCTCTAAACTGCTCTGAATCGGTTCCAAATTACTGTGAAGAATTTTGGACAACCCTGTAATAACTTTCAAGCGGCATAAGAGATATGGCAAACGATTTTGGGACTGTTTTGAACACCTATAGGGCTTCTTCGGAAAGTTTTATCGACTATGGATGGATCTTGTAATGTCTTCGAACAGCAGCCTTATTAGCGATGCACTTTACGGGTCTTGAAATAATTTTGTACGCCCTTGGAAATGATTTTGAATAGTATCAGAATTGCTTTCGAGTCTTCAGACATCGTTGAATATTTTTTGCTTTGGTTTGAATTGTTCTGAAGACATTTTCAATAGTCGTCAGTTACTTGAATGAACAGTTTTGCAACCACATCGGATTATTGAATATTGAAAAACTCTGAAATTGCTTTTGCAGTCATAGAAGTGCGGTAGACGACTTTGAAGTTCTTTTGGACATCTGTCAAGTTGCTTTGAAGAGCTTTGAAACTATTTTGAACAGGCAAAGGATCTAGACATTTTAAAGGCGACACCAAACACTTTTGTTTTTTATGGATAACTTCATCAACTGCTTTGGAAGAATTTTTAGCTTTTCTTAAATCATTTAAAATCTATTTAAAACAGTTGTTTGTGGATGAAAATGGACTTTATTGAGAAATGTTCATTAAAATCGAGACACAATTTGGGAAGTAATGCAGCTCTTTGATTATGTAATGGTCTTGATTCAGGATTAACATATTTTCTATAAAATATAAGAATTTGTTCAACAAAACCCAAAATAACAATTTTTTTCTTGGAGATTTCAATGGATGTTGTTTCAAAACTAATAAAACAACAAAGATTCACTTAAAAAACAATTAAAAAAGTTTAACAAAGATGATGATTCATACAAAGACAAAAATCATTGTAGGCGACCATTTAACTTTATATCAAACAAAAATAAATTTCATGCATGTAAAAAATTGAAGGATTTATTTTGATTTTGCTTATTGTATAAGTAACTAGAAAATCTTTTAGGAAGTATTGAGAAAAATGAAACAAACGGAAGAAACATTGAAGTTATAAAAACTTTCCAATCGCACCTCGTACTACTCGCTTACGAAATCAAACAAATGCACGCCCAATAATAAATAAAAAGGTTTATGACACAAAATAAAATTCCCTTGCGCTCACCATGAGGCAACTTCATTTTTATTGCATGAGATATACCGTTCATCAATGTCAAAAGTAAGGTTAGTGCAAAAGCATCTGAAACTCATTTTGTATGCAACCGAAATCATGGCCATCTATTGTAAAAAAAATATAATGTATAAACGAATCTACATTAAATACACTAAGTGGGTGTTGTTGCACATTGTTAGTTAGAAGTGATGTAGCAAAATTTTCGAATTGATTTGAAATAACTGTATGTCATTATAAACAAAAGCAATAATATGCTTATATTAATTAACAATTGAGACGGTCAATCAGTTTATAGTGAGATGGTGTTTAAATCATTCTTTATTTTAAAACTGACACGTCATAATGGCATTTTTATAAGCAACTAATTTGCAAACTACTCTGTTGAATTAATTGATATTACCTTAGATTAATAAATAGCAATCTCAAACTAAATGACCAAGACTCTCTCACATACAAAACAAATAAAAGAAAAAAAAAACAAAAAACAAAACCTTTCCCACTAACACAAAATTTAGCAACATTTTTCTTCAACATAATTTATAGCGCCTTTTTCTTTTAACAATATTAATTATATAAGAAATTTGCATGTTTTTTTTTTCTTGTCCAGAATTACAATTGTGCACTGCAATAGCTATGACTTAATTATGCCACAAGACATTTCTTAATAATGCGAAAACCAGGCGTTTATTCTTCCTGTTATTACCACATGATTCATAACGAATTTTAAAATTTTTTATCCACTTTTAATATTAATCAAACATTTCTCCCCACATAAGGAGATTTAAATAAACCTACAGAAATCATCATCCTAATCATTATATTAAAAAAGTACACTTCACTGTCCAACACGTAACGTATTATAATTATTACTGTTTTATAATACAAGAATCAAATTTGATTATTGATTAAAAATTTCTTATCGAACTCATAAAAATTCCGATCTCAATTAAAACGCGCGACAAGAAACCGATAGAACCGTTCTTCCAACGAGCACTAAACTGAATCCCACGTTCGATGAAAAACAAATATCACACAATAGACAATAAAATTCATTTCGATCGAAATGCATTTTTTTCCTCTTTATTTTCATTTGTTGAAAACGCAAGCAAAAATCACGACCACTAAGCAGGAAAGTTGAAACGCTACTGGTTATTAAAAAAAAAGTCGTTATATGTACATGAAACAACTCACATCCGTTGAATACCTGCGACTACGTAATAACCTTTAAATATTTATATTTATTTTTTCGTTTGACACCTGTTCCATGCATGAAAATATCATTGACATGCAGAGGACATATTTATTTATGATTGGGGCTTATCCAGACGTGTAAAATAATTTTTCATCGAAACGTTTCATTTGAAATAGAGAATTTAGCAAAAATAAGATTTTCGAGTTCAAGTTCATAACTTCAAATTAAAAAATAACAAATTTCTAGTGAAAATTGACAAAATATTTTTAAAATTGACCTGCCAAGGAAAAATTAATTAATAAAATTAAAAATTTCAAAAATGTGAGCTACAGAAAAGTCTTTAAAAATGGAAAAAAGACTTTATAATGTAGAAGTAAAATCCTAATTTTTTCGTGTTCATTTTCAACTAAACAAAACCCAAAAACACTTAACCTCAATCCTAATTAGCTTAAATAAAACAGTGATAATTATGTATTGACCAATTCTCTTATGCAACTGCCATTACTCAACCTAATTCAATTTAAGCTTCAATTTAAATTCTTACAATTAGTAAAAACCCGAGCGAATACACTGATAGGCCATGACGACAGAATAGCTGCCTTTTGAATGTAGTAACTACATTTACAAACTGCAAAAAATTCGAAGTTTTTTGAAAAAATCATCTTCCAATAAAAAAACTCGCCAATTCACCACCAGATGGCAACAACGATATAACATGCTTTAAACTACTTCGAACACCTTTAAATTTTGAACTGGTGTCATGGTGTGATCAGTCTTGGAAATACTTTCAATTGTTTTAGGCAAGTTTCGAACAATTTCTAGATCGATTTTTTGTTTACGCAAATAGAATTTGCTCGTGATGGTTAAATATTATTAAGTTACATTTTTTTGTCTAGGAACAAATCATGCAAACAGATGTACTGAACTGTTAACGGGTGGGTATTAAACTCTCTGATGTCAATAATATTCAAAATAAACCTAATAGATGAGTAAATCTCAAAATTTGCATTTGAAGAACAAAATCTAGGTCCTTACGGTTGTGAGGTCATTTAGATCAATTTCTTCTAAAGCACTAAATAGTTACGCCGAAAACTGTTAAGTTCTCTCTTGGGCATATGAACGGAAGTCACAAAACCACAAGATCCAGTTGTATAAAATTGAGAATTTTGATGATTCTCATAAAGATTTATTAGATATAAAGTTTGCTTATGGAATAAAATCGAGAATTCAAAAAATTTAGAAAATCCACCAATAAAAAGCTTTCGGAGGCTTGGACAGCTAAAACGAAAATTCTTGAACGTCTTGGAGCAGACATGTGGACGATTTTAAAAATTCCCGTTTTCTACTTTGTTTTGGCTATTGAAGCAATTTCAAAACAAGCCATCAGCTTCGATCGTAAAGGGGAACTATCCATTTGTTGTGTTCCAATAAAGCAGTTCAAGAGAGGTGTATCTTACTATCAAAGATCCTAAATTGATCTCAAGAATATAATACAAACAGAAGTGATCAGACTAAACAATGATGAACTGAATGAAAAATATTTTTGGTACTAGATCAGTTTCGACAAAAATCTAAAAATGCAATAACCATAGAAATGTTTCAGAATAGTTGTTGACTATGGTTTTGACGTAACAGAACTGTTGTTCTGTAAAAAAACCCAGAGAGAGTCCCTAGGTGTCTGAATAATGAATACCAAGCTTGTTGACGTAAAATGGTTACAAACAACAAAACATTCGAGTTGGTCTCATTGGGAAAAGATGACTCACATCAAAATTCATCTTAAAATTTCACTATATACGAGGTCTGTTCAAAAAGTATCGCGAATTTTGAATTTCCGCGGGTTACGTATATTTGATTTTCGGTTTTTTTTGTGGCGTTATGTTGGTACTCATGTCCCTCACTTATGCCGACAAGTTCGGCCATTTTGAATGTTCAGTGAATTTTTGACAGCTGTTTTGCTTGGACGTGTTTTGGCTCGTCTTCGATTTTTGCCTATTCCAAAAAATGGATCAAAGAATCTGTATCAAATTTTGTGTGAAAAACAAAATTAAGTGCGCGGACGCATTCCGAATGTTGACTGTGGCATATGGTGAAGCTACCTTGGACCAAAGCAACGTTTATCGGTGGTACAAAATGTTCTCAGAGGGCCGAGAAGATGTGAACGACGAAGAGCGTGCTTTTGGTTTTGCTTACAGTTTTCTTCGATTGCAGGGGCGTGGTGCATCATGAGTTCTTGCCACAGGGTAGAACGATCAATAAGGAATATTACCTGCAAGTTATGCGCAATTTGCGCGAAGCAATCCGCCAGAAACGCCCGGATTTGTGGAAGAACAAAAATTGGCTTTTGCACCATGATAACGCCCCTGCTCACACATCGTTGCTTGTGCGCGAATTTTTGGCCAAAAACAACACACTAATGATGCCGCAACCACCGTAGTCCCCAGACCTGGCCCCCTGTGACTTTTTCTTGTTCCCTAAACTGAAGAGGCCCATGAAAGGACGACGCTACGCTACGATTGAGGAGATAAAGACGGCATCGAAGGAGGAGCTGAACAAGATCACAAAAAATGATTTTTTGAAGTGCTTCGAGGATTGGAAAAAACGTTGGCACAAGTATATAATATCTGATGGGGATTACTTTGAAGGGGACAAAATAGATATTCATGAATAAATAAATAATTTTTGAAAAAACACAAAATTCGCGATACTTTTTGAACAGACCTCGTAGAATTATATTTGTGCTTGCTCAATTTAACTTTTCTAATTTCATTCCTTTTCTTAAATCTAATCTCTCAAGGTAGAATACAAAGAATGGAAGAAAACTAATTTAGATTTCAACACGATGGTTGCCTTGCACACTTTTAATCTCTTTATCGTTACATAGCTCGAATTAATTTCAATTAAAAATGGAACGGAAACATTCAAAGTATCTATTTTACAAATATTCCCGGAGCCAGTCTATGTAAATATTCATTTAACTCATCTAGTTTGCACGTACATAATTAATGCGCCAACCAAATCCTTTGAACCTCTTGCTAAAGGACTCCTCGGTTCAAACAAACTCTGCGTTTTATGCGTGTTTATTAAATAATTAGGTCGCAGAAATTATATGCTGACCTTTAATTAAAAATAATTTCGATTATTTTTGATTTGATTGAGTAAGTAGGTAGGTACATGCTACATATAAACTATTTCTAAATAATTTAGTTTAGTATAACGTCAAGGAAAAGTTCTCCACCTTCGAAATTATAGTACGATACAAAACTTTCAAATTCTTCTCTGCAAGCCAAGAGTGCGGGAATAAGAAAAAAATAGGAAACTAAAAATAATTTTAATTTACTTCTATTTTTACATTCAAGGCCTATTCCAAGTACTTAGTAGTTTGTTTAACAATAAATAAACTTTTCTGGAGAAAACTCAACTATTAACCTGTGCCGTAAGGTTATAACCACATTAAAAGTGGTGTATATTTAGACCAAAATTGCTTGTTTAGAAAGATTTAACAAGAAAAACTGGTCTTTTTAAAACATATTTTGTCCTCCTTATTACAACAATAGAAACAAGAGTGGTGTACTTTTTAAAGCAACAAGTAATTAGAAATCAGAAAAAAACCTAGAAAAGAAGAATATTTGAAACACCACTAAAACCTTAAAACTAATAATACACGACATTACAGTTTGAATGGACAGGTAGGTAGGTGGTAGGCATATGGTGCGACGTTGCCATTAAAATTTAGTGGGGTGCAGATGTTCTTTAAATTGCGTTCCGTAAATCCATAAAAACGTAGGACAAGTGGGGCTATGCAAATAATATGAGAACTACTATGTGGGGAGGGTTCTTCTTTAAGAGGTATTATATGGTTTCATGTTGAATGGGAGTCTTTGAATAAAAGAGATATAAAATATACAAGTGCTGAGAATAGAAAAGATTACAACACGTTGAAATGGTACATGTGGAAAAATTTTAAATGAAATAAATTCATATCGGTTGTTTGTCATTGATTAAACAAAAATTATACATAAATACAGTGTTTTTCTTTTGGTTTTCCTCTTTTGTCATTTGGATTGCACAATTTCTCAAATGTGTTTCCCATTCTTGAAACGTTGACGCTATATATCAAATGGGATTCGTCATTTAGTTCAACGGGAATATAAAACAAAATGTTCCGAATGGGATTTTTGATCTCAACCAAGTATACGGGAAAAAAGCATACAAAATTGTTGTTGGTCAAAACTAGAATTACAGAAATGTCTACACATATTTAAAGTTCAATAAAATCATTGAACAAAATACGTTTGAAATGGAAATTCAAATCACAAAGCAACCAGAAAACAAGAATTCTACAATATAAAAATAAGATACTCACGTATTTAAAACTTTGAACAAGACTTTTTGAATTGATCTTTAACACAAATGTAACGAAGGAAAAAAGCAAACTTACCGTTCGTTAAAACTAAGATCGTATACATCGAAGGCCAAAATTTTGAAGCTCAACGACAGCAATTTATAACATCAAACAACATGTTGCAAACAGAAATTCCGACCTTAACCACGAATATGATGAAATCATTTGGAAAAATGTTCCAAACGACCATTTTGATTTTAACAACAAACATAATAGAAAAGAAACTTTTAAAATTGCCCTTAGTCAAAACTAGAATTATGGAATAAGAGCACCAAACAACATTTAGTTTAAATATTGAACAGTATCTTCTCTCTCAATGGAGATTTTGGCATTCACCATACTCACAGTAAGGAAAAAAACACAAAAGTGTCATTGATCGAAATTAACATCATAAGCATGAATATCAAAATATTTGAAGCCTATTCATTTGGAATATTAAACACAATGTTCCAAATGAAAAGAGTCAAAATCAAGATGATAAAAATAAGATGCATAAACATGTATATTGGGCAAAACATTCCAAATGATAATCACAAAAATATAGTACGAACGAATAGAAAATTGCTATGGTCATAAACCATGGATATTCTGTGTATCTCACTTACCTGGATTTTTACCTTCTTATTCGCGAAAAAGGCATGTTCTGAGATTTTTGCTAGATTTAAAAAGTTATCGCTGAACCGGAGGTCAAACTGGTCACTTTCGAACCGCTGCACCAATACCTTTTTAAGTATTGAATAAAACGTTCCTAATACATATATTTTTTGATCTTAACACGAACGAAGGAAAAGTTACAAACCTCTTGATCAAAATAACAATTGTGGAATCGAAATGCTAAGAAATTTGAGAATTCAACAAGAGAAACTGAAATACTGAATGTTCCTAATGAAAATTGTTAGCGTGACCAGTAGTGTTTCTCAACCTAAACAGTCTAAAAGAGAATAATTTTGTTATGATTCGCATAGACAGAAAACGGTTGAGAAACCCTTACTTAAACAAGTCAAATTTAAGATTACAAAAGCTAAAATACTCAATCATCTCAAGTTAGAACGTTTGGAGCAATATTGATCAAAATGTAATGTAATGTGCTGTAGTTTTCAGTTGAGCCGAAAGAAAGTAACCATAGCTCTCAAAACTATCATTATAAACCCATAGATAGACACAAGACTTTCTAGTACTTAACAGAGGGGAAAAATTTACTGAAGAATTAAATTTGGAAATGATGCCAGGAACAGCGGGACCATATCGATCAAATTCATAAAAAGTGTTTGCGTAGTTTCTTTAAAAAAATTCTAAATCAACCTTTTCCATCTCGCCTTTGTCTCTGTAAAGCATAATTTTCTCTCCCTAATATACTTCTTCTAAAATAATTACTCAAATCCAGTATCAGAACGATTTTCTAGAACAGAATGGACTGTAACATGTATGGTATGGTATATTTCAAATCGGTCAAAAAATTACCCAAAATAGCATTTCCTCGATGTTCATAGTAATATGCTATTCTAAAATCACTTGTGCGTGTTTCTTTCGAAGATTGTGAAAGGCGAAGAAAAGATTGTTAGGATCCTTTATTTAAGCCTATGGGGAACATTAAGATAAAGTAATCTAATCCAACTCATTTCAATTGAAGCTAAATAGCTCAATTTAGGGTCAAATAAAAAAACTTTCCAACGGTATGCTTTCGGCAGCTATAGCATGATACAATTTAACTGAAATGCTCTTGGTTGAAATGGTCGAACTTTCTATTGCCATCTAGTGGTTTCTTTTTGAGATGGTGTCATCTTTTACAACTATTGCTAAAAATATTCTGACAAATGTGTTCAGCAAATATCTAAATTAGGTCTAGCTCTAAAATTTTGGACAGTTCGAACCAATCTTGGTAGTATAGAACAGCGATTCTCAAATTGCTCTTATCACTACCGATAGGCTCACTGTAAATTTTTCCAAATAGCAAAGCCAAAAACTTTGAAGGACTTCTCAATAATGTCATTAGCTGTAACAGATCAAGAATGGATTATCACTTAGCAACACTAAGATTTTCTAAATATTGTTTCGGCGAAAAAGCTATTTCTGTATTTTTGTTTTCTTGGAATAAACAGGTATCGAAATTCAAAAACTGCTCACCATCAATGAATAACAAACAAAAACATAAACACTCCGAAGGAACAAGCAAGTTGCAATGAAGGACGTTCAGATGCACACAATTTGCAAAATTCGTAAATATCATCAAAGCGATAGAAAAAGCCAAGCAAAACAATTTATTATTATGTTTATTATAAAATATAGTTCACTATTAATAAAATACGCTTTTCTAAGAATAGAACAAACATATAAAATAGTTATAAATGAAGGTTTTCAACTCTCTCGCTCTCGCTCTCTTTCTTCCGAGAGCAACAATTATCAAACATTTGTTCAGATGACATTTTAACCTGCAACTTGTTAAGATTCTGTTTGTTTTATTCGTTTGTTTTTTATGCACTTAAAGTTTACGAATATGACGTCAGGTCTAAAACTAAAACAAAACAAAAGAATGATTATTAAATAATTGCTAAAAAGGTGTCTCTCAGGTTTTTGTCTTAAATTCGATTTTCCTTGCATGATAAAACACAAGATATTTCTACTTTCAATTCTTTTTATGGTTTCAATGCATGTCCCTGAATAACAAAACAATTCTACTTTGAAAAAATAAATTCATTTATTCATCCAACACAAAGAGGAATGTGTGTTTCTAAATTTCATGGAAGTTAATTGAGTTAAATTAAAAACAAGATCCCCTACCAAGTTTCAAAAATTTTTTTAAGGTTTAAGCCCAGAGATGGATTACTACTCCACCGAAAAAAATTGAAACTCATCCACGTGCTTTTAGTATAAAAATTATTTAAAATTCAAATTTGCCATCAAGTTCGCAAGGTTGAAGGCAAAAATTAAAAATTCAAATCACACCACCATCTGTTACCAACTTAAAAGAATATTATACACACACACATTTATACACCAACAGTAAAATTTGAATCACCACACACCACCACACCCACGCATCGAATAGATTCCTTTTATACGTAGCATTGCAACCGCACTTTTCTGTACTCAAACTACAACTGGACGTTTGCTGCACGACCGGATATTAATAATCCACATTTCAGACAGGTAATCCAGGTAGGTATACCCGGCGTTAGTAATAAGTTCTTCTCGGAATCCGAGACATAAAACTCGTGAAGTTCGACTTAAAAACTGAGATAAACGCGAACATGAAAGAGAGCGACGATACAACACACTACTCTAAGATTAAAAACACAAGAGAGGCACAATGTACAATTACACTCATTTACACGATAACGAACGATTACGTCGGAGTAGCGAATGACTTCAGAGTTCATATTGGTCGAAGAAGTCGGGCTAGAAAGAGAAAGTGGTAAGGCATGTAGTTGGTATTATGTTCTTCTTGGTCGTTGTTTTATGCTCCCCATGAGTTCCCCTTCGTTGCAACTATAGTTTTGTTCGTTCGATTTAAACGCGCAAAGAAACAACGACATTGACACGAATTGTAAGCGAGGTTATAATAAAATTAATACTGTGTGTGTATCTAGTTGCATTGAAAACAATAAAATAAAAAATAAAAGATGATCATCATTTCAAACGTGATTGTATAAAAAAAACAATTTAATATCTACACTAATTGAGTAAAAAAAAAAACAAAAACAACTCAGTTTCCATGATTGAATAATCTCAACCGGCCTTCGTTTTTATTGTCATTTGTTTCCGGTGCATTTTTAATTCAATTTCGAAATGTAATTAATCGCCGATTTAATTTCTTTTAAAATACAATTCGTTTCGGCCATAGTTAATTTTTTGATATTACTCATAACAACTGATAATAAAGCAATACTCGATTGTTTTCGCAATAAATATAGTTATTATAAAATTTCTGATCGATAAATAAACTACACGCACAAAAAAATATAATAATTTTGTCAAATAAAATAATAAATGGTATAGGTCGTGGGAATTGGAACATATCCTTGATAAAAATGGATTTTACATCAATATTTTCAGGATTATTTATGCGCTATCACGCTAGTCGATAATTAGGGAAATAAATCTAAAAGCGCTATTTTGTTTTGTAACCAGGAATAAAAAAGAAATGAAGGAATAAATTTGAAACAAACGAAAACCGAACGCGCTTGGAAGAGTAGTATGAGCGTCTGAACCAACGGATATGAGGTATACAAATACACACACGCATACACCACACACATGGCGATGTTCTTTTATATCACATATCGCAAACATGTGCTCGATGTTTTTATATCAGGTTCTATCTATTCAGTCAGGGTCAATACACACACAGCAACCAAAGTATGTAAACAATCAATTTCCGACACAAGAAGAAAAAATAGAAAAGATTACTATCTCACTACTACTATTAAAAATTAAGCCATCACTGATTAGCTATTTTAAACGAGCAAAATTGAAAACATCAAAATCTAAAGATTTCAAGTTAATGAAATCATTAACAGCAACTATCTATAATAACTACCACTACAACAGTGCTTTGATTGGCTTCTTTCTGTGTGATAATTACTGTGATGCGTATGACCCTTTTTGTTCTTAATGGCTCCATCGTTCATTCTTCTCTTTATTATCGAATGAAATAAATGTTTGTAATGGCGTTCCGAGAAACAGCCATTCATCTAGGCATTAATAAACCATGTCTCACAATGCATTTAAACTCGTTAACGGGTTTGCATACCATTCTCGATTCTTTACCGTTCCTTCGATGGCACCCTAAGTAGGACATCGATAAGAAGAAACTTTACGTATTTTCCAAGAAATACACTTGATAGAAGTGATAAAATTTAAATGGTAAGTATTTATTTTAAATATTGTTGATTGCCATGGCATGAATACTAACTAAATGTATTCAATAATATTCATCAAATTGCCGACTATATAAAACTGCCAGAATTCAATGGTAATCATTTACATAATTGCTTCGAAGTTTCTAAGTGTTGCAAAAATTATCATATGAATCATCGAAAACTAACCTTCTTATACATACCAAGATAAACTTGCACAAGAAAAATCCATTAGAATTCAATAGCATGGTTCAATCTTAGTTAAACTTCGAATGGAGACGAAAAACAACAGAAACAAAGAGATATCGCTTTGGCCAATCAAACTATAGAAATCAACTCAAGTTTTCTCAGTGAAAAGAACGTCCTGGTTCGATAGATCGAATTTTTCAATCTATACGGCATGATCAAACGACGAATGCAACGAAGTTTGGACGGGCGAGCATGCTGTTATATAAAAATTGAAGGTGTTTTTTCTGACAAGGAAAAACGCAAAATGCAACAACTGTTTTTACCTAGGGAATAATATCTAACCTCAAAAGCACTTGAGATCGGCATCTTAAGTTGCCTATCGGTGCAACAACGATCCAAACCTTCCTTTAATATATTTCTAGTTGCTCAATTATTTTGATCAAGATTATTAAGAGCATCTCGTTTGCATAACTCTACAACTTTTTAGCTGATATCACTCATTCAGTGCTTTTCAATACCAATGCGGGCCTGAAACATGTTCTTGTTCCGTCTCAGTTTTGACCAGGACTTAACGGAAGGCAAGGTTTAATTTCTCTCAGAGTTTTCTCAAAAGTAGTTGCTCGCTTGAGTGTAAGAGACGCAAACACTGTCTTCTCCAAAAATATGAGAATTTTGCACCTTTAGACGATCCTTTTGTTCTTGTTATGGACTCAATTCTTTAAAAATATTTTTAGATTAGTTACTAGAGATTTAGGAGGTTCCTTAGGATTGGAGATGGGAATTCAAGGACTTTACTGTGTTTCCGTTTAAACATCAACTACAAGGTCATACGGCACGTGGCCAGACCCGAAATAATTATTTTCTGATTTCAGACTGGAACTCAGTCGGCGTTGGTAAGCTACAGTATATAGCTAGCTCTGTATGCGGCATTTACACTATGTGTATCGATGCTATGTATAGTTACCGCTTAACATTCTATTCGAAAGTCTAGTATCCTAAATCGAATAAAGAATTTCTCCTAGAAGAAACTTGAAAAGCAAAACCAAGACTAGAACTGTACCAAACATCTTCATTTTGAAATGTTCATTCTCACTTTCAGTCCTTTTGAACGAACGCAAGTCTTGGCTTTAATTTTCTAAACACGATTGAAACATCAGGACCAGATGCGACTCTTGCAAACCAATGCTAACAAAACAGCATCAAAAGATCGAGCATCCGAATAAAAACAACAAAAATCGTAGGAAAAGGAAAATTGCTATTGGGCCACTACAGCTGGCCTGTAGGATGTTAAAGTTCAACTTTGAGCTACCAAAGGTAGCTTGTGGAAGGCAAAGTCCGAGCTTAGGTAGTCTGTTGGAGAACAAAACCGACCTTGGGTCACCATAAGTAGTCTGTTGTAAGGTCCGACCTAAGTTACCAAAAGCGATCTTCTGTTAAAGAATGAGGCCAAACTTCGAACTACCATAGGTAGCCTGTTAAAGAGCGCGCCCGAAATCAGACCATTGTAGGTGACCTGTTGGAGGACGAAATTAACTTTGAGCCATCGTAACCGTAACCTGTTGAGTGGCGAAGTGCAAACCTACTAGAGGACAAAACTCACCTCAGGCCATCATAGATGGCCTGTTGGAAAGTGAAGCCTTTTCTTGGGTTACCAGAAGTGGGTTACTGGAGAGCGAAGCCTGAGCATGGAAAGGGGAAATTCGGCTTTGAACACAGCAAGTAGCTTGTTGGAGAGTCCCTTAGGGTTGGGGATCTGCGAGACTACTGCGAAAGCACTGGACAAAAACTCGATTATATGGGCAATTCAAGAATTCTATTATCTTTCCTTTTGGGTATTAACTATAAGGTTGAATACAAGGTATGGATTCGAAACCAAGGCTCGAATCACGTCGGTACGGTATAGTTTCGCTCTGCCTGCGCCATTTACATTATGCAGAGGGTATTTGGTAGCGGGAGTGGTTACTGCTCCGCTACCCAATATAAGCTTTTTTTCCAAAGGAAGCACGAAAGCAAATCGAAGACCTCTACGACCAGAATCGTGTCGAGATTCTTCAATTTGTCAATGTTCATTCTCAAATTCAGTCTAGTTAACGAACCTGAGTCTTGGTCGTGGTTTTCGCCTTGATGCTCGAGACACGAGGCAAGATCAGGACCAGAAGCAAAGAAGTACTAATCGTAAGTCGACAAAATAAGAAAAGCCAAAAATATGTCGCCATGTGAAATTAGATCTAGTATTCTGTCATATTGTTGGAGTTAGGCAATACTTTAACAGTTACCTGAAGCTTTTTGTTTTCAAATATCATGTAACAAGTTTGTCTTTGGTATACGATACAAGTTTGTAGTCAGTTGAGAAGAAACCAATAAAAACTGGGTTTGGTAGGAAGATTAGCGTGCAGTCGAGTCTAAATTAGATTTTTTGTAATTTAAGCTGCGTCCTCACATCGCAAAAACAAAATTTGCTTTATAGTTTACAGATGACAACTAATTTATTATGAATAATTATAGCAACAAAAAAAAAGGTTAATTCCACTTCGTTTTTCCATCAGACTGTTTGCTCTGGTTTATTTTACAGTGCCCTGGGAAAAGAATGAAATTTTATGCAAATGCGTTCATCCGTCAGCTGTGATGGTCTATTTGAAAATTGCGCGGGCGTCCTAGTGTATACTTTTAAGAATAAACCAACCCCCACACCAGCTCTCGCACACACATTCGCATGCATAATATGAGAAAATCTTAAATATATAACCCAGAGCGTTAACATTTCGTATGATTCTGCCATAAAACAGTCCGAAAGAAAACTCCCATAAAGATGTGTTTTGGATGTTAAAAACAATCAAGTCATGTGTCTCTAATAAACGGTGAAACCATATGCTAAATTAATTTATGCCGGCGTCTTTGCTCCAGATCTAAGAAATACGTCTCGCGTTAAAAATAGTAAAAACGGTGAAGGACCACGCAAGAAATTGAAACTAATTACGTCGAAACTCGTTTCGCTCATCGAGAAAATGTTTATTGTTCTTAACGATATACAAACTAAAAGTCTGTTTGAAAAATTAACACGGCTGTTCGGCTTTTATTAACTCCCGCTTTGAAAAGCCAAAAAATATTTATTCGCATTAAACTTCAGCCAATTAAAATATTTTACATTAGAGAAGAATCCAATGCCAACTTCTTTTATTATATAGGTATAATATTGAGGGAAGAAGAAAAAATTTCTAGAAATTATTTTAGAAGTTTCTTTCTGTCGTGAGCGTAAACTTTACTAAAAGGTCAGTCCATTGCTTCCATTACCTTTTAGTAATGCACAAAGAGTAAATGTTGCACAATCGGTATGGCTTGCACACAGTCTGGCTATTTCTGGAAGGTCTCATCGCATCGGGAATGGCGCATTCTTCCTCAATCGATAACACAGGGGGAGTTGTACGACTCCTGAGGGAGACGTTAACTTCATACAGGATGAAAACACTACTGTGGTAACGAATAGGCATAATTGAGACCTTTAACGGTGCTAGCTAGGGAGGGGAATGGAGAAAAAGATAAATCCCAATACCTAACTTAATACAATAACCATGCAAGAAAGACGGAAAGAAAAAGGTTTACTATTAAAGAATTGATTTAGTTAGGAAAAGTGTGTAATCTAGTGGAAAAGCAAAAGTTCAAGCACTTTGAGAGAGAAACCGTCGTCGCTAGAAAACAGATAGGGGATAGTATGCTATATAGATAGAGGAACGTCGAAAGTCCGAAGGGAAATAATTAAATTCAGTAGGGTTACTTTTTCGAAGGTCTAGGCCAGACACGATGCAGTAGTCGCGTGCAGAGACCGTTATAGACGGAACGAGAGGAATGAAAATTCTGTCGATAAATCGTGTCGAGTCCATCTCTTCTAAAAATAAATACGAACTTGAAAAATTGAATTTTTTCTAAACCTAACAATTTTATATTTTGTCTTCTCAATAAATCATAACGAGATCATCAATTTCCTATAGCAAAAAATTAATAATCCGGCGAAATCGAAAAACATACGAGCATCATAAAATTGATATGTTGAAAACTAGAATAAAATAATTTTAATTCGTCGACTTTGACGTAGAACCGCAAAAGCGATAGAGAAAATAGGTGGCGTATTTGGAATTTGCCTATAATTACGCTATCTGACGTCTGAGAACTACACAGGCAAATTACAAATAAATTTCTTGAAATCAATTAGTTATTTAGTATACGTAAGAAACTGACAAGTTAAGCAATTATTCCAACGGTCTGTCGACAGGAGATAGCGTTGTTTTTACAATTTAGAAACACCAGAAAATGTTGCCGGGATAAATGAACAAAACGATTCCTCTATGTTGTCCAATTATTCTCAACTTGGTTCATTGCCGACTACAATAACATATAGAGGTCTAAATTTAGACGTTCGGAGTTATTCAATTGTTTGGGTCTAAGTTTTACCAAACTACGGATCTAATGCTTAATTCTAGGTCTTAACACATGCAGCTGTGCAAATGTTAATAAAATTTCGTTCTAGTGGCAAAAAAGAGGATCAATACTTTGTCTAAATTCAAAATCGTGTTACATACTCGATATTTAGAATAGCTTATAATATGTTTCACCAGATTTGTTCAGAAGCAAAAAAGACCAAAACCAGCACGATAGTGCCGAGGCAATATAATAACATCACAAGTCACCCGGTGACCCGTTGAATTCTCAAGTCCAAACTTGAGGCACCGCAGGTAGTAAAACGAAATCCGACTTTGGGCACCGTGGAATGATCAACTTCGACTACTGCAGTAGGAGGAACCGACTTTGAGCTACCAAATGCGGCTTACTAGAGAGCAAAACCTGACCAGCATAAATGGCTTATTGGAAGATAAAATCCGACCTTAGATCGTTGAAGGTGGCCTGTTGGAAGGGCCAAACCAACATTGGGCCATCGTAGAAGCCCTATCAGAAAGTGAAGTTTCGACTTTGGACACCGCACATCTGTAGGAAGACTCCCGTTTTGTGGCACCAAAGGTGGCTTGCTAGAGGACAAAGCCTGAAGTTAGAAACTTGTTTGGGGGGGGGGGGTAAAGTTCGATCTTAGGTCGCCGAAAGTAGCCTGGATATCGTAGGAAATCTGTTGCAGTGCAAAGTTCGAGTTTAGCCACTGTAATGGCATTCGCTTTACAGACGGCCGGCTCATATTCGATTCGGGACAATTTTTAAAAATAACGTACACTCTCTAATAGTCGTTTCTCGAAAAAGCAACGACCCTAGACTTATCGAGACGATGCCACAGTGGTTAACTATACTATGCGGTAGTTGTTAACCCCTAGTCGTTAAACGATGAACCAAGGTGACCAGTTGCATGGGGGAAAAGTAGTTTGAACAGAGGGGACGAGTAAATAGGCCTGCTTGCTAGGCGTAATAAGCCTCCCCACGTATTGCTACTAGGAGAGAGTAGCCGGAACTCGCGCCACTATAGGAAGATCAAGTTCGATCTTGGGTTTACTGAAGGTGAACTATTGAAGGGCCGTAAGTGAATCGTTAAGAGGGTCGAAGTTTGACTACCGTATGTAATCTGTTAGTGTGACGAAGTCCGATCTTAGACCACCGGAGGAGGCCGAAGTCTGACTTTGGTGTCAAGCTTTAGTATCAAGTCCGACTTTAGCCACAGTAGGTCTCAATCTTGAGCTACTAAAGGTGGCTTGCTAGTGAATTAAATCCGAACTCGGCCCATCTTTTGGAGGACGAAGATAACATTGGATCACTGCAGATGGTTTGCTAGGAGATAAGTCCAACTTTGACCATTGTTAAGTGGCATGTTGGAAGGTGAAGTCTTTTTGCGACCACCATTAAGTAGTCTGCTGGTACGCGAAGCTTGAACTTAGGCCACCATCCAAAGATGGACCAAGTGCGACCTTGAGCCACTGTAGGTGGTCTGTTCAAAAACAAAGCGACTTAGAGTACCGCAGGTAGCCTGTTAGAGGGCCATTTTAGGTGGTCTGCCGAAGAACAAGGTCGACTTTGAGCCATAGCAGATGACACAAACCAATAAAACTATAAAAAATTGCATACTTCCCAATTGGAAGATATCCTTGGTAATCAGTTTCGAGAATCTCAATCTACCCAAAGGCAACAATCTTTTTTTTTACTTGCATATAGAGGTGTCCTTTATTTCTGCATTTGCGCAAAAGATATCTGCGTTTGATAACAAGCATGCCAAAAAATGTTTCTTGTTGATGTTACAAAAAAACAACTAAGCTCTGATGTTAGGTATACGTAAAAGGCAGAGTCAATACATTGAAATATTCAAATCATTAGTTCCATCGAACTTCCTTCTTCCAGCGATTTATGATTTAATAAGTGCAAGAAGCTGTTCTGATCAACAGATTTATAAATACTGCATCCTGACAGAGTCAAAGAAAAATGGTTCTTGGGGGTCAGGCGACCCAATCAAAACAGCTCGCGTCATACTCTATTACTCTAAATCCTACATGAATCAACTATAATTCTCTCCTTAAACTCGTATCAAAGAATTGGAGAGCCATGAATCTCCAAGAAAAATCATTCTATAGCAAGGCAAAAAGCCCAAAAATTTGTTATTATAAATTTAAATAATTGTCAAGAAAGAAACTACGTAAGTGTAAAAACCTACCCGTGTACAACTAAGTGAGCGGTATGTTTTTTGGCTGTTGCCGCCATTTTGGGATGTATTTGGTCCCTCTTTCTTTCAATGTACCGATTGAAAATTGTCACTTACCGCTGATGGACACAAGGCACACTGTCTGTGAATTTTTATTTTTTTCTACAGTTAATGGCCAAAAAAAGGAATTTGGTTAAATCTGCACACAAACAATTTCATGATTTCAGGGCTAACTTTACTGTTGATGTTGAAACGGGAAAACGACATGGTATTTGATTTAATATCTAACTCTAAAAGCGGTAAATGCCAGAAAAATGTTTACTTACCGCTTTTATTGTTTTCGCCGGCATATTCTAAGCTAACACAAATTAAGTAGCGGTTAAGACCCGTTTTGTTTCATTTTCACTTCAGAATAATATTAAAAAAATAAACAAGTGTAAAAAAAGAGTTACGCAAGGGTAAGTGTTGGGTCCTCTATTATACAATTTGTGTGAGATAGAGATAAAATATTTAACAGGGTATCTAGAAATCCAACTGTTTACATAAGGAAGTTTCGATCTACCTGTACTATCTTCTACGGATAGGGTTCAATTCAAGAATAAACAAAGATTTTATGAAAAGTTTGTAGTTTTTTACGGCTTCTTTCATTTCTAAAAATAATTTAGTTTACCTCAGCAAGACCAGAAGATAATTTTATAACAATGAAAATAAATCATAAAAATTCAAAAAGTAAACAAAAATAGTATAAGGAGACGATCGAAATTAATGTAACGTTACTACTAAAAGCGTCGTTTACTCTATCTTTGCGTAAAAGCTCTTCTGTAAACTTAAATGTTGTACTCGTTTAATATGATCATATCATCATTTACTAGAAGCTTTTACGTTTAAAAACAGTTACAGGACTATTTACTACATTTATATAAAAAACGAATTAACTCCCAAGAAAAATAAATTACCGAGTTGCGGAATCATCTTCACTTTCCTTCTTTTTCTCTCAAGTATTGTTTATTCTATTATCAGATTTTAGTACCGCGGAATAACTACCCAAGTGTTTGGCTAGTTAATCCTGCCAAGTTATTTCTTCCTCCACTACTATATAATTATCTAAATAATGGTAGAAATATTTGAAATTCTTTAAACAAAAATGGAGACAGATGGTATGTATTTAAAGTTTGCAATAATAACCTAAATTTAGCAACTTGTGAGGGAATAATCCATCGATCGTGCAAAAAAAGTTCGTCTCTCTGACGTAAAACGGTTTTGTTTAATTGTACCTCGACGAATAGCAAAAATTGCCCGGTTTGCTTGCCGTTGCTTTTACGTGTTTATTAGGATGATTTGTTTTAAAATGTAAAAGAGAGTTGGGCACGTGTACAAGTATCAGAATCATAAATTATTGTTAACTAAGAAGATTCGAGCGTGCCAAAATTCGAAATTTATTACATGTTTAATTCGGTTATAATTTACTCACGGTATAGTTTGTGTATTAACTTCGATATTATAACATTAAAATTAAAAGAAGTAGAAATTTTGGCGGCGTCTGACGTTTTTATCTCTTCGAAAACATTGCAGCGTTCAACTTTTCTCTCTTCTTTAAATTATGGTTTCCATTAAAATTGGCTTTTAGATTATAAAACTGTTATTAGTTATTAACACTTGAACGTAAAAATATTGCTTCGGTATTGGAAATAAAATTGAAATCGATTTAATGCAGAAATTTATGTATTTACTCAGCATTAATTAAAATTCTTGCTTTTGTTTGCCGTTTTTTTGTTATTAAGCAACAATTGAATTGTAAAATATTACTTTACTAATATTTTGAGGTTATGTCTAGAATTCAACTATTGAAATGCAGGAAGTTTTACGTCAATTCCACTCGAAGTAAGTCAAGCTCAATATTCTGCTTCATCCAAGAGTCTAATAAATATAAATTTGCCTAGTTCTTTCGTTTTCTCACTTTTATTTGGCATTACAATGTTCTAGTGCTCCCATCATTATAACAGGATTATAGTGATAACGAATCCCACCGAAGGTTGCTCTAGAGATAAAAAATGAAAACGTAAAAATAAAGAATTTACTTACTGCGCTCGATTCTGAAAAATCCATGGAAGCAATTACCGTTACTTTTATGTACACTTACCTTCAATCGGTTAAGCTTCCATGGATAATTATAGCGAGTCTATGACTTCAATTAAAACTAAAAAAAAATATAAATGGAGTTGCGTTTGAAAGAGGTCTCAACTGCTACAAATTAGTTCGCCATCTCCCAAATAGCTTTGAACGCCGTAGGAACATTCTAAACAAGTTTAGAACTGCTTCGACCTTGCTTGGTCCTATTTGTCATAATTTCCTAAATAGCTTCAGATTGCTTTTTGAGCTTCAGTCCGTGTTTGGTAAAGATTTTGCCGCAAATCATATCCTCAAAGAAGAGCAATCACTTCTATGAGCATTATAAGCAAGTTGGAACTTTTTGAGCTCTTTATTATGACATTGGGCAAGATTGCAAAATTGAAATCGAGTTAACTTTGAGATTTATACCAAGATTTGAATTTTGTTCAAAGAATGGAATCGGAAATAATTGACAGACAGTTGCTCAAAACAACACGAACAGGTTCAGCAAAAGTTTCCAAATTAATAACTTCAGCTCTAAAGTTTTTTCTGATCGCTGCAATAGAATCGTTCGAGTACAGCAAGAATGGGTTTCAATGACAATCTGCTTTGATATATCGTAGTACTACTAATTGGCGTTTTAAGTATCACCAAGAGTACTCCTCGCATTGGTGGAGTTTAGGAGCAACTCGTATGTTCTGTCAAGGATGACGTAACATCAGCATATCATAACAAAACATGTCATATTCTAATGCAGTTTATATCAGTTTTATTTAATTGTTTATCAAGAAGATCCCATCAAATCCCTATAAAAAAACAAACATAAATATAAAAACCTCGCCAAGTGTTTACCCGAGTTTCTTTAGACAATAGTTTTACATTTTGTAAAGCAGATAACTAAGATAACATTGTCTCTTTCCGGATGAATAAGTTGGAGAATTTTCATCCTCTATAATCTAAAAAAAAGTCCGCGACCAACAAAAACAAACGTCCAATTTGAGAAAAATAGTAGTAGTGTTGAACAAGCGATAAGATTTTATTTTTACAAAGAGAAAAAGTTTGTGTTTGTAAATAGTAAAGAACAGAAATTTCCCCTAATAAAATTGTCCCAGGAAGTCTTAAAATGCGCACTTTAATATTGACCTCGTAACTCATATTTTACTAGACGTAATGTGTTTATCCAATTTTTCAGCCCATACGCACTCATACTAACTACACACACACATATACACTCCTGAAAATTTACTCTCCGTAAAACCATCACCATTAAATATGAAATGATATTTTTAGACGCACCTTTCAAAACCACGGCTGAGAGAGAAAAAAACGTGTTGGCAACAAGTACAAAATTGATTTGAATAATGTTGTCTATCTTAATTAGTTGTACTTCGGTTTTAGGCTAACATGAGATAAATCGAGTCTGAGTTTTATTATGGGAAAAATTTTTTTCTTGTTTGTAATTAAAAATAACATCCATCAGGAGCAATTATTAAAACGACTTGTTATTTAATAGCTGAGAGCACAATCAGAACAGGAAGCTTCGCTAAATAGCTTTTTATATTAGACATAATAGTGGATTCTCGTAAACCGTCGGTTAAATAAGAGAAAAGTTGGCTACATTAGAGATTAATTTATTGAGTTTTTGTTACTAGATATCCCCAATTGTATTAACGGATTGAAACATGAATAAATGAAAAAGAAGGGTCAAGAGCACCATATAGAGAGATCTTCCAAATTAATCTGTTGGGCTAGACAATATTTAACAGTTAGCCTTGGGCTTTTGAAAATTTATAATATTTGTCACCAAAAACAATTATGGATTTTGGGAAAAAGCCATTACATTGATTTTCTTTACTTTAGTTTACGACTAAAATCACCAATTTCATAAGAACATCTTTCAAATTAATTTGCTGATACGAGCTAGATTATAATAGAACATTTTGCGCAACATTGTGCTCTTGGAAGTTTATAATATTTGCCAAAAATAATGAAGGCTTTTGGTAAAAGAAGAAGAAGTCATATAGAGATAGGAAGGAAGCAAAAAATCTTGGGATTAATCCTTCAAGATACGCCAAAACTATTCTTGGGTCTTGTTTCATACAATCGTAGAACGAAACCAACAAATCAGACAAACTAGAATAGACGATAGTTTTTGCAATGTTCTAGCTAGCACAATTTAAACTAAAAATAAATATTTAATACCCACCGTGTCAAGAATATTATCTTGCCCCAATTACAAATTGATGAAATTCGCCTCCACTTTGCTGGAAAATATCCCATTTTAAAGTTCATCTCATTCAATTAAGATTTTATCGAATAATTGCTGCAACAAAACGCAAAGACCCCTCTTGGTAATTTTCTTAATGAAATATTACTACCTGTACTTAATGTCTTTCCTTTTAATTAGCGTACGCAAACCCGAAACGATAAAGTGTACAAAAATAAAACTCCATTATGGGGACGAAAAACTTGCGAGAATATAAAGTTTTCTCTCCATCTTCTCCATTTTTCTTTTAATATTCACCTTGAAGGTTTTCGAAATCTCATGACTACATGTATAATTGCAAAACGTTTTGTCTTTGAAACCTCTTATGTTTTCTGCTTGTGTTTCGATGGGAAAAGAAAATCCGACTCCGATTTCTCCGCGCTTTTCGTCCCGTAATATTTTTCCACGGTCGAAACCAAGTTCAAGGTTAAAACATCAGTAATAAGAAAAGGTCGTAAATTGAACAATAAAACGAAATAACACTGTATATTGATTTCCTAACCGTAAATACATCACATCGCGGCGCCTCCACCCATTTCCTCTCACCAATTTTGTCGCCGTCATCTAAATCTAAGAGATGGAAATTCGATGATATTATTCCCGATAAATATATGGATCTGTGTGCGTGTTTTTGTGTACATATGTGTGCGTGTGTTTTGGGTTATGTATATGTGGATGCGCGGCGTAAATAGGCGTCCTGCACGTCGTGTGACGTCAACGGACGCCGATACAACCGCCGTTCATTCATCGTTTGCGTCAGGCGGCAGATTGTTTATTTTATCTCAATTTGACATTGTTTGGCTTGTTATTGCTCTGCTGGCATAGAACGTTTTGATTTTTAACGCAAAAATATCTTGTACCGATGAGTACTGCCAGAAATGCGAGAGGCTTTTGTTTTATGCTTTTAATAGCACCGGCGATAAAAAAGTGTTATCTGTAGAGAAATCGGCCGAGAAAAAAATTTTTTAACGGCCTCGTTTAACCTACAAAGTTTGTTACGAGATTTGATTATTTGTATTAGTAGCTCCTGATGATCATTGACCTCAAAAATAAATTTAAAATTTTTGTCGAATTCTACGCATTGTGAGTGGTCTTGGGAGTAACGAATGGAATTGTTTGAATGATTTGATAAAGATGTCAATATTTGTTATAAATAAATCGGCTTCTGGTGTAACTATTATTGGGTAGCTGGATGGAGTGAAGTTTGTATTATCATAAAAGATACACACATTTACAGACAGCGTGTGCCTTGTGCCATGTGGAATAGACATATCTCGTGCTCCGAGAATAGAACAAGACTTGAAAATTTTGTTTTGGCGCCACGTGAATGATGCTTTCCACATCGTTTGTTTCGAAAAATACCAAATTAAACAGACATTTACCGACTGACTATACTAAGATCCGATCTTACAATTTCATATACGCTGGCCAATTTAAAATTTGTGCCTTTAATTTAAGCTCATTTTAAAAAAAAATGACGAAAAAGTATTAGTAATAAATAATAATATACAAAGGAAGTTTTCTGCGTTATCTCCTTAAATGACTTACCATCATACAGACTTAGCATCATAAAGATATACTTACGGTAACATTGAACTTACCTGAAACAAAAGAAGAAAATGTTAATTACAATGCACTTACATGATAATCAATGATGATTACGTTTTTGATATTGATGTTACTCCAGGAAAAACAAGAAAGGTATAAATTTAAGGGTCGGTTCACATTAGACCGTTCGTTCATAATCATATTTATTATTATTATTCTTAAAATTTCCGGAACGTTTCTTTTGCTAAAATTCGAAATCACACCTATGGATTGAGCAAATAAGACAAAATGTGACGAGAAGACATCTGGGAATGCAGCAAAGCATAACCACAACGAACTCCGTTTTGTTGCTTTTTTCAGACTTCGGCAGCCATTTTGACCATGCTCCCGAGGTGATATCAAAAAACTAAAAATACACGTTTGTCTTATTTATTTGATGTAGAATACGATTCTAAAGTAAAAAAAAATTTTGAAGATTTTCCAATTTTCGGCCGCCATTTTGACCATGTTCCCGAAGAGTTATCAAAAAATGAAGATAGTTTTTGCTGTAGAATCCAAATCTAAAGTCAAAATTTCAGAATTCGACAAAAAATGCGGACATACATACATACATACAGCCATAGACAGACTTCGCAAATTCAGTAACGACTCCTTCGGAGTTCGTTGAACACAAAATCTGTGTCTAAAAACAAAGAACTTGATTCAAAATCAGATTTAAAAAAGAAAACTGATCCAAGACAAAAACATCATTTCGATCGGAATCCATTACTGCATCAGAAGAACGAAAAATCAATTGAACAGGCGTAAACATCTGTGGCAAAAGAGATATTATCTAATTATATCAGTATCAAAGGGAATGAAAGAAGTTATGCATCCCAAGAGGATGATTCACAGTCAAAATCAATTATTGCAAAAAGAGAAGCGGTGGAATCACAGAAGTCTCTTATGACAGATAAAAATCAATTTCGATCAAAATCTATTACCACACTATAAGAACAAAAAAAGATTAGTTTTGTGGACGAGAAATTCTCCAAGAAGAAAGATCTCTGAATAGTAAATCAAAACGTGCTGGTTTCTTAGGGAATGAACAAAATCCATATTCCAAAAAGGTAACTGAAAGTCAAAATCAATTATTGCCAAACGAGAGTGAAAAATCATTTGGTCAGATAGAAATATTTGTGGCCAAAGGTTTAAACCAAGAGAGTTATAAAAGTAGAACGTGATAGTTTCGTAGGAAATGATACCAAGATGACTCAAAGTCAATAGCAATTACTGAAAAATGAATCAGTGGAATAGCGCAAGTCTCTTAAGGCAGTTAAACAACGAAATAGTGCAGAAAACAATAAAAAATTCGTCTTCATACTAGAATCTAAAAAAAAAATTCTGATCAAAAGCAAAAATCAACATAATCCATCGTTCGTCGTTTAGACAGAAAAATATGTATCTGTGGCAAAAGAAATATTATCGAGAGAGTTGATAGTTTAATGGGCAATGATTCCAAGAAGATATAACTTAAAGCCAAAATCAATTATAGCAGAACGAGAATCGGTAAAATGACTTAAGTCTTTTAAGACAGTTAAGACAACAAAAAATTGGGGAAAACAACGCAGATTTTGTGTTCAAAACCAAAGTACTTGATTCAAACTAAGATTACTACATTATGGCATGACGTAAATCTCTCAGGACAGTTAGATAACGAAATCTGTGTCCAAAATTTGATTCAAACAAAATGCGTCTATTTCCTTAATGTGTATCCAAGCATGGACAGAGAGAGCTGAATAAGATCTCGATTACATAAAAATATCCTCAATTCTATTCTTTACGTGTCCTCCCTGTATACTAACTCAAACTTTTTTTCCTATTAATATATTCCATACTATTAAATTATTCATTTGTTTCTGCTTACTTTAAAATTTACGAATATAAATTCAGTTTATTATTTATTTTCCCAACTATCGATCCTAGGCGACACTAAAATGCTTTTGGGTGCAATGTTTATATAGCAAATATCGTGACCATCCTCAATTATACGAGCCGTAGTGCTTTCTGTTCGTTCGAAACCAGAATCTTTTCATTCCATTAACTTATTGGATTTATTTCCGACTTGTGAATGAATCGCCTCCGCCTTGGGGAAGACATACTATCAATAGTAGTTAAAGTGATAAGAGAAGACCAAGAAAAAAAAAGAAACGATAGCACGACAACGATCCCCGGAAGAATTATTATGATTGAGGAAATGGGCGTCTATTTTTCCGAAGACCTCATTAACAATCTACTACATTAAATAAATCAGTCCCGACTATTATCATTGATTTTTTTTCTTTTAACACAGAAGATTAAATCACAATATTGTGATCTAGTTCTCATGCACATGAATATTACATAAGCGTATGAACAGTTGATTTTCTTCCGTTTCCTCCACCTCTTCAAACTTTTATCAACTTTTATCTTATTCTAAAGTCTTCCATTCAAGTTTAGATTAGAAAACTGACCGGGTGTTACTTTTTTTTCGTTACTAGTGATTCATTCTGTGGGTGGTATTTGCAAATGTCAGAGTAAAATGTCAGTAAGGTGTAGGTGTACGAGCTATTCATGCTTTTTTGCCAAAGACAATAAATCATATTCCGCTATTAGGTTGTTAAATGACAAAATAAAGGAGGAATAATTAAATTCGAGGTAATTTACTACAGGAAGGACAAATCAATATATTTTACAAAATGTATCAAGGTTACCGCCGTTAATTGAGAAATAGTAGTACGTACATAGCAGAAAAAATAGATCACTCGAGGAAGTTCATTTTCTTACTATTCACTTCTTAAATGATCCCATTTAAAATATGAATGACTCTTGGATTTTATTCCGGCTGGAATTATCAAAGCAAACTGAGGAAAATTTCTTTACTGCAGCATTTTCTTACGTAAATGGAAACAGGTAGATATTTAAATTACGTTTATTAAGTAGGATGACATTTCTAAGATGAACACGGTAGAAAATTGCGAATTACAAATGCGCGTCCTTCTAGGCGTAAGATATCTTCTGAAAGAGAAAACTCGTGCCAAGGGAGCTTCCAATTTATTTATTGCTCTTGTTTTCTTAAAATCTCAATTATTAAAGTGGAACAAAAAAAGATTAATTAAAAGCGACCCACTGGGAAAAGCAATAAAATCAAGTTTATAAAGAACACACAATGTTGTTTCGCTAGAGAAGAAAATTATTTTTGTTTTAAATAAACAAGTAATAAAAATAGAAGTGTTGAGTTTAAAATACAATACAACCACGATGAGTCAAGTTATACAGCTACTGGGTATTACGTAATATTTACCGATAGCAAAGTTATATGGGAGTACCGCAAGGTTTACATTAAGGTCCCTTATTTTTTTAATAATTGCACAAATTTACAAATTGAGCGCAAGCGAAGGCGATCACTATGATTCAAGACAAATGAATCAGGATCAAAGTATTTATTTACAATAGTCTTCATAAAAAAAGACTCGATAAAATGACGTCATGCTGGTTCACCAACCAATCAAAAAAAAAGCATTATGTGCAGAATTTTTTGGGATTCCCTAAAAACTCATCTCTAGCTAGTCAAAACACCTAAATGAGAAAAAAAATCAGAAATTAATTTAGAGTATCAAGATTAAGATCATTCTTGCCTTAGAATGCATCTACTAAATCTCGTATCCTTGGAGGTCTTCATTAATTGGAACTTATTTGAGTATCAAAAACGGACTTTCTACGTATTTTCTAAACTTCAGTAGCTACAAGTCGATTTCGCATGTACCCTACTAGGTATCTACTGCCATAGCTCAGATCTAACAAACTCGTGTGGACGTTAGCGTCCAGAGATTGTTTGGAACTACTGAGTAGTTCCCAAATCTCGTGGCACGCAAAATGCGCAAAAAGGCGGAGCTTGCTGCACAAGAAGAGAGAAAGAAAATTGTAAAAATCATGCATGTAGGACCGCCCGGCTAAAATTCGTCTTCTGCGCATCGAAGGTCGCGTGACACGACATTTGGAAACCACTCTACAGCAATGCGTTAAATTAGATAACGTGCAAAAGCAAAATCTGACAGGGTCGTAGTATAAACACTTTGTAATATAATCAATAAAATAAAAAGCCAGAAAGGGTTCGACAACGATCCCCGTATCAAAACAAATGACAATCGGTAGATAAAACTGTTGGCGTTCGCCTAAGCATCGGATCTTGATCTTACATAAATCTAATTTCTAAAAAAATTCCAAAAATCGAAAATTCTTGGCTTAGAGCCGAAATGAAGGAAAATGACATATGCCAAACGATAACTTACGATTTCCTGTAAAGACTAGAAGAGTGTAATATAAAAAGATCTAAATGTGAACACCGTTGGACTCTGCCTTCAACGAATCACTTTCGGTGGCCCAAAGTTAAACTTTGCCTCCAACTGACCTTCTTAAGAGTGCAAAATACGAATGCGGGTTAGGTTTCGCCTTCGATTATCCTTACGAGAGCCTAAATAAGACCAAGAGTCGAACTCAGCCCTCTAACGCGCCATTAACTTTCTTGCAGAAGCTAAATACGAATATACCTTAACGAGCCTTCTCAAGTGAAAGAACTAAATATGA
Organism: Ignelater luminosus; assembly: GCA_011009095.1. Lineage (NCBI taxonomy): Eukaryota > Metazoa > Arthropoda > Insecta > Coleoptera > Elateridae > Ignelater > Ignelater luminosus. Next base: position 118,466 of record VTPC01090404.1, read on the forward strand.
AGAGATTCTGGTCTCCGACGGATCACCCAGCTGGGCTTTTCCCTCCATTAACCTTCTTACAAAAGCTTAATGTGAACACCAGTAGGGTTTTGCCCTTGATTAACCTACGAACATGGATTGGACTCAGCCCCCCAACGAATCATCGGTCGGATTTTGTCCTTTATTACCTTTCTTAAAAACGTTACGACAGCTAAATACAAACATCAACGGACGGATTTGGACTTCCATTAACCTTCTTACGAGGGTTAATGCGAATACAAGGCCGAGCTTTGCCCTCAAACCGGCCTTTGCACTTCACCGACTTTCTTACGAGAGCTAAATATAAACAGGAGTCGGATGTCACCCTCTCAATAGGTACAGTACTGCCCAATTTATATTTTTTATAAGTTATATTTGAATTTTATTAGTTTCGCGGTAACAAAAAGTAATGTCGTGTTCCTATTTAGCTGTAACGGTATTGTCCCTCTGTTAGACGATGAGTTAGATGTTCAAGAAGAAAACCAAAGAGCAGACCAATATTTTTAATGTCGTTTACTGGTTACCTGAGAACTCCCGAAATTTCAACCGCTTGATATGCTACTGGAGCGCAAAACAGCGACGGGGATGGGATTTCCCTTTTTTACGAAGAAAATCGATTTATGTGCATCCCAAGAGCGGGAAGTCAGAACGACAATTATTTGATTGATACTCAATACTTTATGAAGCGGAAAAATGTTTAAATCCATATATATTAAAAGTTAATCGAAGAACTCGCTCCCTCCGCGGCTTCTGCGCAAAATTCCTCCGGCGGCAGAGTCGGAGTCGACGAGGGCGTTTGAAAAAAAATTGTTCGGGTTATTCTTTCTAACGCATCGAAACGAGCAATGTATTTCCGAAACGGGTGATCTTATAGAGATAGGCTTTGGTAAGCGGTTGCGGTGGGGGAAAGGCTCGCGGAAGATGCGTGCGGGACAGGTCGCATCTTGTTTTTTTTTGGGTAAACGTCCATATCGCGGGAACAGCCGTTCCTATAGGGACAGCCCGAGCCATAATAGTTTAGATACATCCCACATCTCAGAAACAGCTGATCTTATGGAGATGGATTTGGTAGGCAGGTGCGGTGAGGAGAAAGGCTTGCAGAACCGTATTTTGTTTTTTTTGCCGTGTTCGAGAACCGGACAGGACGCGTCTGCAAACAAAAGCGAGCCCGACCGGTGGCCACTGAAAGTGGGCACACTTTTTGCTATTTCGAGAGACTTAAAGGGCCGGAGCGCCGTAGGCGCGACGCGCAACGCCGCGTTAGCGCCAGCTCTAGTCAAATATAATTGAGGAAAGGCTGACAAATCTCCGACTATTTTTCTCTTAAAGTATGTAGCCAAAAAAGCTCAGAATTAATCAATGATAAAACCTTTAAATTTTAATTTCAAATTAACGTCTTACATTCCTACATAATGTTGTAACAAAAGTACATCGAAGTTTTGATTAAAAATTTTGCAACTTTACACCTTTTCTGAAACCTAATAAACCAGGCTAAAAGACCATACTTTACTGACCTTGATTCCTACATAAAAACCGACGGAGAAAAAAATACGGCCGGCATAAACAAGGAAGTAAAATCTAGCATAAAATGGGATTGTTCCTCCATAAAATGCAAATGTAATTTTTTAGATATACCGGAAGTTCGACGTTATATGTATTATTACGACTACTATTCTCTGTCAAAAAATAAAGAGCAGGCACGCATCTTCCAATCCTACTACTACCTACTTTTCCCCGATAAAAATGTATCTGATTCTGTTTTGAATTACACGCACATACACACACATTTCGCTTGTGTCAAGAGAGTTTATTTAAAAGCCGAAGGAACTAGATCAGCGATTTTAAAATTCGATACACGTGTTTGTAAAGAGCAAAAAAATGGTGGCGCAGCAGACTGGGTAGAATACAGAAAAATAGCGGTATTTGCAAAAAAATCTTAAATTCCGAATAATTAAGTAATTAAAACGGAAAGCAATTAAAAATATGATACATGACTCATAATTGTGAAGGTTGGCGAGAAAACGTGTGGGTTTTCTTATATTTTAGACAATGTTGTCGTTTGAACTCGAACACATAAAATCTATAAATCACAAGAATAGATTTTTCAGGTCCAACCGTCACCTATCTGTCTAAATACAGAAGGAAGTCCTTCAATTTCCTCAATTAAGTCAAAATATAGGGCAAAAGTCGAACTTAAAATGTGTTTACAAAACACCAAAGAAGTAGATCAAACAGACAGGCGCGTGTGTTGACATAACATCCAGGATGTTTACACCCGTTGATTGCTACTAACCTGTACTAGATCCCCAGGTAGGCAACTTAAGCAATTTCTTGAAACTACTGGATCTTTTCAAGCTGCCCGAACGTGTGGTGTAATCCTGGGTCTCCATTAAAAAGACTCATGTGAACTCTTAACACTATTTTTACTATTACAATACGGATGACACTGTGATTTTTCTTCTTCCACCATAATAACTAAATGGGCAAAATTCTTATTATTGCTCCATTTTAACACCCGATGATTCAAAATGTACAATTTAGAACACATTGCATTAGATTTTATAAATATTAGGTAGTAAATGATTCTCTCACGTACACACAAACGTAACACAGACAATTATTATTTTATCTAAATGATTCAATTGTTCTTAGCACCTTTCGTTATTTTTTTAAATCTACGCCAGTTCCTCTACTTATTAATCTTGTATTAGTCTTGTTTGTTTTCTTAATAACGCCTGATAATAACAGAATAATAGATAAGAAAACTGTGCTATAATTTTGTTACAGTCTACTTACTACAAAGTAACTTAACAATATTCACCTCTAAATATTCAAATTTGTAAACAAATATTAATTTGTTGAATAGTTACATATAAATAAATTAACCTAAAAGATCAATATTCAAGTATCTTATTTTAATCTTTGCTGATAATGCAAAATCCAATTTAATCACAAAAAGTCTTTAAAAATTGATTAACTCATAAAATGTCGTTACTGGTATTAAATACTATCTGATGACGTCAAAAGTTAGTACCCCATATAAATCGTTTTATTATCTCCAAAATCACATTTATTTCTTCCTGTTTAATCTGAACATACTTCTACGTTTCGAATCCTACGGCTCGATTCGTAATTTCGAACTAATAATCTGTTGGTTATTTAGTGTCTACGAGTGTCTTAGAGTAGAGCTACCGAGACCAATCGGTTGCTTTAATGAAGGAAGATAAATAATCAGCGACATGCTCTTTGCATGAAACATCCCTTCATCGTCGCTGTTTTAATTTTAATCATCAAAACTGTTTCTAAGTAACAGAAGAATGTTAAACAATAGAAAGATTCTATTAGTAAGCGTGTACACAAATTCATCTATGAAAATCTTAAATTAAAAAAATTGAATTAGATTGAGGTAGTAGAATCAAAAGTAGTTCGTCAAAAATTACCGAAGTCAATAGATTTCTTGTATCAATAAATAATTGTCAAGCAGCAAAACAAGACACATTTTGCTATACCGAAGCACAAGAATTCCTTCCTCGTCACTGCTTCAATGTTGCCTATAGAAATATTCTGTTAAGACAACCGGATTGGAACGAGACACCAAAATCAGGCCCCCATCATCAAAAGCTATCCAGACATGCTTAACAAATCGTAAGACTGCTAACCTCGCAGCTGTTTCAATTTCGATCACCAAGGTCAATGAGATCAAAATTAACTGGGTCTAGTTGGGTTCGATTCGTTAATGACAGAAAGCAAAAGCCAAAGGAAAAAAGTATAGCGGACGAAAAAGAGGTTTTACTGTGCAAATTACCAAGAAATCAAGGTCTGATAAAAATCAGCTAGAAGAGAAACGGCAGCAATGAAACAAGGCAACGGGAGCAATCTGGATATTGTTAATGTTTCAAGGATAAAAACAGAAGCAAATAATTAAGAATTTTTCTACTTCAAATGCCATTAAAGGTTCATTCAGATCTAAGTAGAAACTTCTTACCAACTCTTATCACTTTCGAAGACACGTGCACAACTCAATCCGACGAGGTAGCCAAGACCGAATAGACGGTTAGAATTAGAGAGATACTTTTTTTTTCCGGTAAGTTTCCAGTCATTTTTGAGCCAAAATGGTTTTCTTTCCTGTTCTTCTGTTTTGCTCAATATCTGATTTGACGAACTGAATCATGGAGATGCGGAAATTACAACTTTCTTTCTTCATTTTGCTCACGAAAGATCAAATTTTCATTTTAAGATATTTTCCTTAGAACTTTTAAATTTCAGGTCTATTTTCCTCTACGATCTTCATGATATTCTTTTCCACTATATTCCCTTTTGGGTTTTGGGTTTTGGCATAGTCAAAATCTTTTTCCTCGATTTGTTTTTAACCTTTTTTGAACCATATAACTTGTTGTTTCATGCAATGCTGGAACAGATTCGGCTGTGATGGTGAACCACAAAATATTTAGTTCAAAGATGTTTTGGGTCGTATGGCATAGTACCACCATTGCAAACTGATGATACGTTTCTGATACTTGTAGTTTCATGTGAAGAACCAAAGAGATTGGAAATTGCTCGTGTTTTAATATCACTGATTAGAATCAAGATATTTTAAATTGAATCGGGGATATTTCAGAGCTAGAGAAAACCTGGAAAAAGAAGTCAAATCGAAGAAAATTTGACTGATTTTTTTTACCAAAACTCGAAAACCGAGAATTATTAAAAATGTGCAACACGCTTCGTTGTTTCTTCTATTTAGTAGTTCTCCTTCGGAATTTTGATGAGACGATTCAATTTTAATTGGCTTTCATGATTTATTACTATTAGTATGACCGTGGCAATACGTATTTTGTCCAAACATTAATCGGTTTTTTCTCTCTGCAGTCAATAATTTAAGAAAAATAAAATTAAAACAAACAATTCGGAAAATTTGAATGAAAACAAATTCCAATTTTATTAGACAGATAAAAAGATTGTGGAAACAACTATGGGTCACTTAAGAAATTATTATTGAGACTAAATATAAATTTCAGCTACTTCAGAATAAATTAAAAATTTCATTGAAAACAAACAGTAAAATAAGAAAAATAAAATCTTAAAATCATGTTTTGCGATTACATAAAGCGTTCAATCTATAAATAAAGGCACGAAGGTTTTTAAAACGTGCATTTTTCGTGATAATAATATCCTGTGTACGGTTCTCGTTATTTTTTCTTTTTATCTTGAAACAACTAAAACAGGATTAAGTTAAATTGGCACTAATTCTGGTCGAGTTTTTTAGGAAGGAAGTTGTTGCCAATGGAGGATGTGGGTTGTTGCGTATATTTTAACGTAGCAGCAAGCAAATGAAGGGGGAAAATCCATACTCTTGCTGATTTTCTTTTCGCTAAATTTAAATCATTTCAAGACATCTTTCAAGAATTTATTCCCACGATGATAATAAGTTAAGTCTGATTCAAACAGGTTTTCTCTTCTTTTCGAAATCTTATCCAAAAATTATTTTTAGAATTCTTTTAAAAAACCATAAAAATTTATGTAGTGTAAAAAAGAAAATCCTTTTGATTAATAGTCAAAACTAGATCTTTTCTTGTTTTTCATTTATATAAATATAATTTAGTTGTCAGGTAACATAAAAGTAAAACAGGCAAACCGCAAACCTAACAGGAAATTAAATTCAGATAAACCGTGTTTTAAAATATTTCATAATTCGTACAACATGGAAATGCATGCTCAAACATTTTTATTTTCATTTTTTTTGGGTCACCCGCATTTCTTTTACATACTCGCACACTTACGTAGTTCAACATTCATGTTGTACACGTAATAAAAAATGAATTTCTAAATTCAAATTGCATTTTCAGTTTCACCTACATGACCTCAACTATACCAAAATAACAAAACGAACAGGGCCATATATTACATTTAAGAGTTTTCATTTGCATGGAATTTTAAAAATTGAAGGTAATTTATGATGTAGTTGTATCGATTTGATTACAGCGACATATAGTACAAGTTGTCCTAGGATAAACGTGCAAGCCATAAATTGAATTAAAATGTTAGTAAAAGGATTCAGTAATGAATTTAATGGAAATCCTTACAAATGCAAATCAGATGATGGCATTATTATTTTAAGGATCATAAAAACAGAGTTGGCCATGAATATACAGACTGTCTTGTTATATCTCGTAAACCGTAAGAGATACGAAGCCAATTAAATTAGAGAGAAATTGCTCAGTTTGAAAATCAATCTAATGGTATTCTTGCTTTTTTTTTAATTTTCGCGGCTTACTAGATATTTACTAAAAAAGAAAAAAACTTAATACAGAATGTAAAAACGGTGGTTTCGTGATCGTCTTTTGTCTTGATACGAAATAGAATAAAACTAGCAGGAGACATAAAAAACCATGCAAGATACAAATACCAAGATAAGTAACTTAATGAAAAGAGCAAAATCTTCTCCCGGTAATCTTCAATTTTCCTCTTCTAGTTTTTTCAAACAAAATGCAGATGTTTGTAGCAGGCTTGGCAAGTCCAGTCCTCTTCGGTTAGTTCACCAACTTGAACGCTGTGGATTAAGAGTAAGCTCTTTTTGACAATTTGCCTCATTGTTGCAGACACCCAAACCGACCCTAAGAATACATCAAACGTTTTTGATTTTGAGTCTGTAGATTTCTTTCGTTTGTAGATAAGTGTAGGTTTTTCTTTACCTATGAAATGAAAACGTCTTGCTACTTAGTTCACTTGATCAAAGATTTATATTTTATTATTTTGTTAATGAATAAATCAAGTGTACCATATCAGAAACATTGATAAAACTGCTGTAGAGAATCGTGAATTTGTGTATAAACTTGCTATCAGACTCTATTGCTTAACATTTTGCAGTTCAAGAGCCACACAAACTAAATCAGCGACGAAGATGGGATTCTTACATATAAAAATAAAAGAAAAATCATTTTTATTCATGTTTTTTTTTGTTATTGATACATTGAATTCTTCTGGAAAATATTTTTATATCTTACCAAGGATAGATCGATCGAAACGGAACGTGCATGCTAACCGCGAATGTAACTTGGTAATAGCACACACACCCCGTGTTTGATTTAAATTGACGAAACATTGTGGACGTCGACTTTTCGGACAATTATTGTAGTAGGTTAGAAGAATTAAAAATCTTGGTGAGTAAAATTGCGTTTTTTTTTGTACTTTACAATCTACAACTGAAAATCTCCACAACTCCTTCAACACTGAGACAAGCCAAAACGATCTTGGTGAAATATCAATGTATGTTGTTACGAGAAACCCTGTTATAATGGTTTTCAAGGTATCTTTTAGGCGAGTAACACAAAAACTTTATTCCCAAAGCACAAAATAAAGTTTTTAACATACACTACGGGTCTACGACACGCTGCAATTAAAGGGGGTTAATATTTTAACAAAAACAGGTTACCTGCCAGGTAGTTTCTTTTCATTTTCAAACTAACAATAAGCGGGGAATGTTTCTAAAAGAGAGCAAGCAGCAGATGGACGTTTGAAATTAAAATGAACACAAGACCAGACCTTGTATAGGTATAATAAGCAAGATGTGTAGCCAATAAAAAGTTTTAACTTCAAACTTCTAATAAAAGTATAAAAATAAGTCAAATTTTCCCTTGTTTTCGTTTTGTTAGTGGTTTGGTTAATGTTTTGCTTCTTTAGTATGCATTAACACGCTGTGAAGTTGAAAATAATGTCAGAACGTTGATGACAAACACGATTATAATAAATTTATAACAAGATTGCGGCTATTAAAATTCAGAAAGAACAAATATTTAAAATTTCATATTTACAATAAAAGTATAAAAATAAATCTTGTTAAAAGAAATAAATAAATGACATAAAGTGTTATTAAAATAATAATAAAATATATAATTTGACATTTTTATGAACAGATGTGAATTAGCATTGCAATTGTCATAACCTTAAAGATACAAACAATTGAAAACATTTTAAAAAAGGCGCCAATTTAAATTTCAATTTTAATAAAAATATCCATATTGCTAATTCTCACCGCTTATTGCACGTTCAAGGTCTTGAAAACAAAAAATACTAAATTGTAAGTGAAATGGTGATGTATTGAATTGGCTTTGCTTTTTTTATGTCTGTCTAAACTTTTGGAGATGCTCTTTTCAGTTGGTTTTCATTTTAACGCCCGTTGAAAATTGTTTTTATTTTTATGGCTTCTCTACCCTGTTACAAGAGGTTCTAACATTTCTGTACATTTATATATCCGTTTTTTTAAGTTAAGAGAAAAACAAATTGACAGATATCTTACAAATTTGAAAAACTTGGCGTCACCTTTATTATCTATCAACAGCATCATTTGTATCGATTTTCCGATGATGAATAGAAATCAAAAGATTTTGCATTACCAACACCCAAGAATTACTCTAATGAACCAAAATATTGTGTTTTCTATAAATAAGTTGAGAATTTGTGAATTCCTTAAAGCAACCAAAATAACTCTCTTTGTAAATAATTAAAAACTAAACTCATACTGGCAAATTTGTGTTATCATTCTAACCTAGCAAAATTTTGATTTACAGAAACAATCAGAAAAAAACAACAAACCCTTCAAAAATTAAATTAAATCCAAGAAAACAAACAAATCTTTTAATTATCACAGAAAAATTTCAAAAATACTTCTTCACTTTCACATTTCACTCGATTTATAAAAATCAAAGTCACCATGGTAAATAATTAAATGTCATATAAACAAAACACACGCGACATTAACTCGGAACATGATGGCGCACATCCATTGCAATCCCGTATCGCTAAAATACAAGAAAGACATGCAAGCGACGTTGAGAGTGTTTGACGGCGCAGCAGTTGAGGAGCGCACCAAATTCGAAGACCGGCGTCCCGAACTAACCTAACATAAGCGCACACCGCCGGTTCCGTGTACGATTGCATAAAACCGACAAAGATCACACGAACACAGCGGCGGAGGGCAGACTGTTTTTTTCTATTACTATCATTATTATAAGACACTTAAGAAAATTAATTCTAAATACGATCCTGATTATAATAAAAGAGTAATTTCCAAAAATAGTGTTCGAACGGAAAAAATTTCGATTATAAATTGTGAATTTACCCAAAATGGTAATGTAATAAAAAAAGAACAAGTTTTCACCTACCTACGTAATACAGCATAATATGAGCAAGTATGACAAGCGAATTCAAAGAAATTAGTTGTATTTATATTGATGGCAAGCATATTGTCACACATATAAAAAAAGATAACGTACATATTAAAATGAAGTAAGTTGCTAATAATAAAACAACAACATAACAGCAAAAGTTAGAGTTCGTTACGTTTGTAAACCGGAATTTAGATATAAAGCGGTTATCAGAATGTCAATGTAAAAACAAAACAGAAAATTACGTTGTGTGAGGAAAATAAGAGTGATTAATACATACATTTTACGATGTATTTTCTCATACGTTACAACAACTTGTTATATGCAAAAATCCAGTGGCGTATCTTAATCATTTAGTTTTCACTAATTTCGCAATAAATAATCTAATTAATATCGATTGAAAATAAATGACAAATGGATTTTAATATCACCATGCTCTTGATAACAATAAAAGTCCTCAAAGTCGCCCATTTTGCGTTAAAAATTAAACGTTAAATTTAAAGGCCAAGATGAATGTGACAAAAGATCAAACAAAACATTTCCTTTATCAAAGAGAACATTTTCTCTAATAAGAGAAGTTAGTCAAAACCAAAAGACTTACATTACATCAATAGGTACAGATTCTGATCAAGACCAAGTATCTCGAAGTTTGTTAACCTTTAGAAAATATTTTTCCGTGAAGATGTTAACCAAACAATATTTTTGTTAGACATAATCACATAAGTACCAAACGCTTTTGCCAATTTAATAAAGCTTGTTACATCTTTCGCAAATATTTTTACCTATTTTTGCTGCACGTACTCATAAGTACCAACCCTAAGAAGGTCATAAGTTTGACAATCACATGAGACAAAAGGTAATTTCCATAGCAAAACAAAAGAACTATAACAGAATTATTTTTGCCCATCAAATGTCTTCTGTTGAACTAAATCGATAACTATCAATCCCGAGGTCACAATTTTTCCATTTCAATGCAACCAAAAACAATTTTCTTCGCAAAACGAAATATTAGTCAAAAATATATTCATTGCCCTAACCAGTCTTGTCACACTTCGGTTAATTTAAATCAAACCAAAAGAATTACTCTCACGGAAGTGACTCGCAGCTTGTTAAATCTTTTGCAAATATTCTTACCTATAAAATTTGTCGATCAAAAATCAAAAGTATTATTTTCCTCGAAAATAGTATATTAGCCCAAAATTGTTGCACCAAATTAGTAAGAAGAAATTTTGACAATATAATCAAAGGCTACTTCTTCAAAAAAAAACAAAAACTAAACTCATGGCTGTGACATAAGCCTTGTGAGACCTTTCGAAAGTATTTTGCTCCTAAGATCTGTTAGTCAAAAACAGCCTATGGATTAAACTGATACATGCTGATACTGAGAAGGCCACAATATCCCCCTTTCAATGCCACTAACCAACACGGGTTTCTTAACAAAAAGAGAACTGTATATTTCTTGGCAAGACAGTACGAGTATGTTGGTCAAAAATATTGTTGATGTACAAGAACCAATTCTGACCAACTCACATTGTTGTCACTGCAGTGTACCTAAGGCAGCTTCCTTAGCAAAATGAAAATTAATCTCATGCAAATGACATAAGGCTTGTTAAACTTTTCAAAAGTGTTTTGCTCTTAAAATTTGTTGGTCAAAAACTACCTGTCAAACTAGATCGATATATACTGATACTAAAAGTCCACAATTATCTAATTTCAATGCCAACAAAACACAACTCTCCTAGCAAGCAGAAAAATATTTGACCCGTCAAAACCGTTTCTATTATACTGAAAAAGCCACATTTTTGTCAATTTGTTGATCAAAACGTTCCAGTCAAACTCAATTAGTATTGATCCTGAAAAGGCCAAAAACTTCCTATTTCAATTTTACCAAACAACTTTCTTAGTAAAAGAAGAACTAGTTTTGCCGTAAAAGTACTATGTTGGTCAGAAATATTTTGTTGCACTAAATCAGTAAGAACCAATCCCTGACAAAGTCACACTTTTGCCAGTTTAATGCCACCAAGAAGTGACAAAAAGCTTGTTAAAACTTTCCGAAAATATTTTGCCCATAAGATTTGTTGGTCAAAAATGTTTCTGTTGACTCTTCTTGGCCGAAAATAATTTTGGTGTGTTAAACATGGTAAGAACTAATCCTGACTAAGTCGCACTTTTGTCAAATTTAAAGTAACCCAACTTCCTTAGCAAAACGAAAACCAAACTCATGGAAGTGATATAAAGCTTGTTAAACCTTTTGCAAATATTTTTGCTCAAAAAGTTTGTTGGTCCAAAATATTACAGTCGGACTCAACTGCTTAGTTTCAATGCCACTAAACACAACTCCTAGCAAAAAGAGAGCCAAACTCATGGAAGTTTCCATGCCACGAAACACAACTTTGTTGGCAAAAAGAAAAATCCAAACCAAGCAGTATGTTGGTGAAAAATATTTACAGCCAAGCTTAAGAAGATGACATTTGCGCCATTTAATAAAACTTAAGACTAAATGATTCCTTAGAAAAGACTAGAAGCTTGTTCAACCTTTCAAAAATATCTTTTACCATCAGAATATTTTGATCAGAAACATTTTTGCTAAACCCCAAATCAATATGTATGAACTCGGGCAAAATTGTCATTTTAATGCGAAGAAACACAACGTCTTGGCAAAAAGTGAACCACATTTATGGAAGCAACTCAAGGCTTGTTAAACTTTTCATAATATCTTCCCCTTGAGATTAGGTTAATCAAAAGCATAGTTATTAGTAAGAATAGATTCTGGGAACATCCCCATGTTTTGATAGACTATAACAAGTTTCTTAGCAGAAGGAAACTACATTTATAGAAAAAAATCAGAGCTTGTTGGACTTTTAGGAAATATCTTCTCCCGGGAGATTATGTTGGTGAAAAACAAAAGGTATTTTTAGTATCAATGTTGAAAAGGACGCGATTATGTCATTTAGATGCGACGAAATATAATTTCGTTAGTAAAGCCGCTCGGAGTTACTTAAATGTTTTCCTCAAGATAACGGGTAGATCAACAACAAGTTCTTATGTTGGCAAAAAAAGAACCACTTATGGAAGTTACTCAATTTTAGGAAATATCTTTTCTCGGAAAAATAAGTCGGTGAAAATAAGTATCGATTCTGAAAAGAAGAATGATACTTTTGGAAGCGACTCGAAAGCTTCTTAGACATTTCGAAACAATTCTGAGGCTCTAGCAAGCCTAACAATCTCATGTCAATCAAACAACTTCCAGGCAAAAGTAACTCAGAAGCTCGTTAAACTTTTAGAAAATATTTTTCTAATCAAATTCAACACGTGCTATCACGATAAGAGCAAAATTACATTTATGGACGCGAATCAAAGTCTGCAAAACGTTTCTTAATTATTTTTCCTTGTTAAAACCCACATAGGAGAAGAATTTCCGTGCAAATATTGTTGTAGGGTGTTCTCAGTATACGATTGCCTCAGAAATTTCCTTTGAGATAAGACTCTCCAGTTGAACAATGTCATATTATGAGAGCCTTATACAGTGGTCTGTAAAAGTACAGAACAGCTGGCTTTTTTTTAAATAGTAGTAGTTTTTGTAAGGATTTAAATATTCTCTATAGCGCATTGAAAGAAAAAAGTCGAATATCATCAGTTCATTTTGAGTCATTTCAATATCTCTTAGTCTAGAATTAAGTGCGGTATACCAGCTTAAAAATGACACTAAATAAATTCGATTCAAACTTGATCAACTCTTTTTTCTTTTTCAGATAATTTGGTTGCAAAATAAACAGTTATATGATACTCTTGAAACCAGGCAAGCTTATGTCAAAAATTGCAATAACAATGGTGCTTTTTGTTTTGGTAGATCTAAAATACAAAATTATAGTCCAGAAATCTACATTTAACGATTTTGATAGATCCCATAAATTTCGAAATTAAACAAAAACGGATTTTAAAATTCTCGAAAACAAAAAGTCAATATAAATATATACAAAAGTTTTAATATTTTTACGCCCAACATAAAATAAAAACCTGAAAATGTTCAAATCTATTTCGAACAGGAAATATCTTCGACGCTGAGCATTTACGACTTGAAAACAAACACTAACATCGTCTAATTTATAAATCCATCAATAAACGTCAATTACTCGCCGGAAATTCACGTCTTAATCAAACTAACATAAAGAAGTACGAAATAGCCATTAAATGAAAGGGCGAGGTGAAAGAAGAGGAACAAATCTTTTCTCTCTGTACTGTATGGAAGTAGAAAAACAAAAGCGTCGCGATAGTTCAATCGTTTTTCCAATTAACGATAAAAGTCGAGCTTTTTCCTTTACAATAATATAAAATTGAACCATCACCGCCACCATACAAATCAAAAATGGAAAAAGAGAAAGAGAAGGAAAAATTTAATTGGAAAATTCATTCAAGAATTTTTATTTGGTTCGAGATCACACAAAGCTAGAGAGAGAGCTTTACCGGCCGACCGACAGAATGACGCTGTAGATTTATTTTTGACGAACTAAAAGAGAGTTTTAGCTGCCATGATGGCAGTTATTGAGCCAAAATCCCACTAATATCGTAAAAATATTTGTCATTTTAAAACAAAATACCGAACCACTGCCAGATATTAGTTATAACCCGACTTGTTTCTTCCTTTAGTTTTTTTTATGTATTTGTATGCAATAAATTTTTGGTGCGATTTGTACAAATTTAGACAATTTGATTTTTTCCTTTACTATTTTTTTTATATACAGGGTGCTTTTAAAATCAATTTTTTAAATTTTGATGCCAAGAAGCTGCTTAAAATAATACAGAGGTAAATAATGACTGGAAGTTGTTTCAATTTATTACCTAACTTAGAAACTTCTCAAAGTGTAGTTACTACACAACCCCTGACGGAGGTCTTAATATTATTGAACTTCTGCAATCTCTCCTCATTAACCGAAAATTGCTTCAAACATAAATGTACAAACTTGGAAGAGGTTTCCTTAAATTGTGCTTGTTCTACTCCAACGCCCCAAATAACTCAATGTTCTACGTAAGAAGGGTAAAGGATAACTTGGAGAAAATGCTTAACTTCTAAAAACCTTTTCATATTCAATTATTAATATGCTAATGCTCTAATCATACTATACAGGGTGGTCAAAAATTTTACAAGGATTTTTGCATTTTATTGCAGTTTAATCCTCAGAGAAATATCAAATATAATTTTAATGTTTAAATAAATTGTTTCAAGTTACCCTCTCGTAATAAAACGGTTACCAGCCACCACTAAATATGATCAAATTAATTTTGTTTAACTTACAAACTGTAAACCATTAAAAAAAACTGTAAGTGAGTGAATGAAAAATTCTTTAAACAATTTTAAAAACACCCTGTATGTATCAACCAAAACATTTTCAAGTATCATTTTATGTAACAATTACACAGTAAATGAAAACGTGCAAATACTGCAGGAATGCTTATCTAAAATTAACACGGACGCATATTCACCTGATCTTTCATGGAAATGCTTGATATGTGATCTGTAATCTCATTTTGACAGGCAGGCTTTACTTTACGCTACTAGAATACATGCCAAGCGACATCACCATTGAAATAAATTTTTTTTATTTCAAAAAAATTCCCAAAATATCATTATACTTTCAACGTAATAATTTTTCAATTTTTTTCCTCAAGAATGTAGACACGAAATAATAAAATTTTACAAGATGTAATTAACACATTTACGCTAACAACTTTTTGAAATTTTGGACATGGTCCCAAATATTTTTTTTGAACCTGTTACATCTGCATGATCCAGCTAGATCATTAATTTGGTTCTTGTGCAACCCACGGCCCCTCTCTCTCCACAGAAGCAATATGGAGCTATTTCTATTCATTCCAAGTGAGCATGCACTTAACCTTCTCGCCGTACAATAAACCGACACCTACACTCCGCAATTTGAAATAAATCCAACCTAATAGGATGTATCGTCTCCGGAGTGAGAAAAAAGAAAACAAAAAAAAAGCAAAATTGATAAAACCAATAGCGCGCGTACAGTATGCGCTCCTACCCCTACAACGCATATTTGTAATGCATCGCGATCAAAAGATACGACACCCCCCCACGTATAAGGTGAAACGCATTTCGAAACGGAAGTAAACCAAATTGGTCTTTAGATTCACTTCCATAGGGCGCCCAACTTCCTTTTAATGCAGGGAAATGACGATTTTCCTTCCCAGACTAATACGAAACAGTATCAAAAGAAGGCGGCTTTGGGAAAATTGAATTTCCACCGCTCATTTTTCATTTTATGCGAAAACAAAACTCTCGTAAGATTGCATATTTACTCGTTTGTTTTTATTTTTTAAAAAAGGCAAAAATATCATGCAATATTTAAATTGAGAAAGCAAACGATTAATTAAATTTTGGGAAAACGACTAATAAAACCTCTACTAAAAGAGAAAAAGATTTTACTCTGTTAAACCAGTGAAAATGTTTAAATTGGGAGATATAAAAGTTAAAAGAGATAAACATCGCAATTTAAACCCTGGAACATTTCATATCTTTTCTAAAGTAAATTACGTGCTAAAAAGTAACGAGCGGCACGCGGGTAGGAGGGTCCTTCAAAAGGGATTATATTGGTTAATAAGGTGGGCGCCCTTTTCAGTGGCGTACGTTCACACCACGTTCAGACAGATCAATACCTAATGTTGTGTTGATGATTTAAATGAACTGTCTGTCATATTAGGTAATTTCAGAAGCCAACTTAATCGACATAAAATTTTCCACTGCAATAAGATATTAGAGCACGTCAATATAGAGACGGAACGCGTTACTCAACATTTTCTATTCAAACGAAAATTGATGACCAAATTAAACTTTTTGAATCATTCTAATGTTATTTAAAACTCTCTGATCAATCATGAAAATGTAAAACCCGTGGCAGTGGTATTAATATAAAAGCAACTACGTAATAAAACAAATATGATTGAGGACAGTCTACTGCTTATATCATCTTAAGGGAGTGTCAAGATAATAAACCGCTACTTCCTTCCTTCCCTTCTGACTTTCAGGTAAACAAATTAATAACTTTACGTCATTTCACTCGAATTACTGTGTTTGATCAATTACGTTACATTGTTATGAACTAAAACTCGAGTTGTCGCAATCGATAAATTTGACAACAAAACGTTAATAAACAAACAGGGTAAAATTCAAAACAACTTACCCGTTGCGTCTAAATCTATAGTATAATCCCGTTCTTCTGCTAACCGTCGCTCCTTCTCCACTGTAACAAATTAACAAGTTTAATTATATTAAAAAGAAATTTCATCGAATAATAATTCAAGTTGAGTTTTCATTCTAATCAAGAAGTCGTCATTATTGCAGTACTGTGAAAGGTATTTATGTTTATATCATACAATTCATGTGAGTCTCAACGCTACAAGTTAATCAGTGAAATGATGACACAAGAAGTAATATGATAACCATACCATTGGTGAAAGAAGTATAAAATTTTGGGGCAGCTGTCTCAATCTCTTCTCTACTATCACCTTCTTAAAGATAACTCAGAAGATGCTCCAATTAAGGCAGTTAATTGTAGCTCTTCTAAGATTGGCTTTGTGAAACTAACTGTCAAGATTGATGATTGAACTCTAGGTTAGATTTTAACATCCATCCATCCATCTCTCAGACTTGAGAGCATTTTAAATACTCCCTTGGCTGTAAGATTATCTTCCACACAAATCTCCCCAACAATCACATATTCTAGTTTACAAATATTGCATTTGATGCTTAGACTTACATAAATCAACAAAATCTACAGATTGCACAAGAACATCATTAAAAAGTGTCATGCTTCGTAACTCGGGCAAAACAGATTGATGCTCTAGCAGTGAAACCAGAACATGCTCTATTGGAGAGGATCCAGGGTCAGTTAGTTTTGATCACTGTTTGTATGTAAAATACACTGGATATTGTTGAAGATACTTTAGTCTACAATAGCTAGCAGCAAAATTAACAATGGAAGAACAAAGCAATGCAAGATATGAGTAAACATCAAGTCAGTCTTTATGAAGAGCACTAAAAGGTTCTATAATGTAAATTCTTCAACTCTTCAAAAAGTTACTCATTGAAATGAGAAAAATAAATAACAACTTAATTGTTCTAGTTTTCTGGATGAAACCTAAACCAATGCAAGTTTCTCCATTAGCAAAGACTGTACGAATACTAGAAATTGGAATTGTTAAAAATGTTCCAATTGGACTCTAACACACTTCTTATGGCAGGGCAGAGCTAAAATGTACTACCCGTAGAAAAGGGTGTTGATCATTTTGGAAGTGAGAAATAAGAAATATACTAGCAAATTCTATTTCAAACAAACTTAAAATCACGTAAGTTCCTCTGGACAGCATCTGTGTACTGAAACAATGAAGATAAATGTTGGCAGCCAAGTTAAATTTTCTACAAGAATAATTATAATAAACCTTCTAAAAGAACGTAACATTTTTAAATTCAATTTTTCCTGTAAACATTTAAAAAAGGTGAAAATAATAATCAAAGAAACAAAGTCAAGAGCATTAGTATACAGTCTGTTCAAAGTTAAGTCGGCACTATTGCTAACTTTCTTATTGTTAGAGATAGAAAGTAGGTTAAATTAGCAAATTAGTAGTATTTCTTCTGCTCCTTACGATGGTGAAGTCAGTAAAACAATTAAACATCGCATTATTGAGTTATTCAAAAAAATAGTAAATTTTTAAATGGAACGCCCTGTATATTTTTGTATTAGTCAAAAGAAAATTAAATTTTGAACACAAATTGTCCTTTGTCCCATTAGTCTAAAATTAAAAATGAACAAGATATTTTGGTTTTGAAGAAATTCATAAGAAGGCTATCAATAAGATAATAATACAACGATTTTTTATAATTAAACAAATTAATAGAATAAATTAACTGTTTAGTTTTAACAAATGTTCAAAAACGTCTCCTGCTCGTTCCAGACATTTTTGTGCACGTTTATAAACGCTCCTCGTGGACTTTATGATAGTTCTGTCCTCAATATTTCTTATAATATTAATAATACTTTCTTGAAGTTCAACAAGGGTTTCATATGTTCTCTTATAAACATTATTTTTTAAATAACCCCAAAAAAAATCTAGCGAGGTCAAGTCTGGAGAGCAAAAGGACCATCTGATGGGACCATTTGTTGCTAACCGCCTATCCTCAAATAATCTCTGTAATAAATTATGGATATCCTGAAAATTATGTGATGGGGCACCGTCCTGTTGGAAAAATACACAAATTACATTGACAAATCGTTTGTTGGTAACAGATTGAGATTATGACAAATTTTCACTAGCAACTGTTTCTTATTAATTTCTTCAAAACTGAAATATCTTGTTCATTTTTAATTTTAGACCAATGGGACAAAGGACAATTTGTGTTCAAAACTTAATTTTCTTTTGACTAGTACAAAAATATAACAGGGTGTTCCATTTAAAAATTTACAATTTTTTTTGAATAACTCAATAATGTGATGCTTAATTGTTTTACTGATTTCACCATCCTCATGAGCAGAAGAAATACTACTAATTTGCTAATTTAACCTACTTTCTATCTCTAACAACAACAAAGTTAGCAATAGTGCCGACTTAACTTTGAACAGACTGTATTATGGCGTTGCTATCAGTGTAGAAATATCAAAACATGTTACTTAAAAAAAAGTGGGTACAGAATGATAAGTTCTACATGTCAAAATTATTTCAATTATACAGCGTGTTTCATAAAAGCGTAATATACTAACTTTTTACTTTTTTTAAATGGAACAAGCCCATATGTGTATTGACACATGCTAATGTCAAAAATAATTTATATTTATAACATGTTTTAAATTTTAATTTTTATATTTAAAAACATACTTAAGTTATTACTGACAAGGGTAATAATCATTACTGAAACGTTTAATAAAATAAAAGTTTTTAAAATGAAGAATTTCTCTCTTACTTACCTTAAACGAAGGAAACAAATTAATATTAGAGAAAAAGTTCACTGAGAAAAGTTCCTGTGAGTATTTCAAACAAACAACTTCAAATGTGCCCAAAAATGCCTTTTATGGAAGCTATAGTCCCTCAAAGTTTATTACATGTTGAATATTTACAATTTTAAAACAATATATAGGTATCTACTAATTTCAAGAAAGAAGAGAAAACGTCTGAAGTTAAACTCAAAGTAAACATCTAAGCATGTAAAAAATGAAATAAGCCCAAGTTAAAGTTGTATACATTCAACATTTAATAAATCTTGAGAAGCTATAGCTAGCTCTTTTAGAAATATCCATAGAAATCGCTACGTAAAGTTTTTTCCCAACATTATAAAGCATATTGAGGTTTTTCTTCACTTGTCCAAATACAAATACAGATTTTTGTTGGCATTAATTGGAATAACCAATAGCTCCAAAGGCATTTGTATGTAATATTATAGAGCTCAGAATGAATATCCAACCATCTCTTAAACAGCCATAGACCATACAATTTATCATACAACATAGTGTACAACCTTGGTTGATTTGACTATTGAAACAATAATTGCAACATGTGTGGCATTGTAGTCCAACCTGTAGTCAATTTGGTTGGTAGTACAAGTTTGAACATGTGTGTCTATTGGTCAACTTGTTGATACAATTTGATTTCGTTTCATTTTGTTCTTGAGGGCTGTTATACAAAAATATGGAGAAAATAATAAAAGATTTTGCACAGAATTTATGGACAAGTCCGTTCTTAAGTAATTTTGGAAATCTGTTGCTTCATCCATGTAGTTCATGTAGTAAATTCATATGTGAATAAATATGTCGCTGCAATAACCAACATTTGCACCAGTTCCTACATTTTCTTATTTTTTTTTTAAATAATGGACGCCATTGCAAAACACATATGTGCAAAACGATCTGTTGTATTAGTAGATCGCCAACAAAATTTACACGTTTGTGAATTAAAACTGTCTACAATCTGTCTTTCAGATTATTTATTCAACTTGTTGTATGACAAATCGTATCGTCTATGAGCCGTTTTATTTCTTCCCCTTTTCTTTCCATGCGTACAAGGTGTGATCGAAATATCTAATATAATAAACATGTGTCTAGAGATACTTTTGTATACATCCTGTTACCCATCCAAAATGATGATTAAGATTCTCCCAACTTTCATCTTGTTTCTTTACCCTGACATTTTGAACACATCTTAAAGAGTCATGAAAAATGAGGTTATGCTATTTAACGTTATTAAGTAGCACCTTAATAGTAAACTTAGTAATATTAATTATTTCCCACTGGTAATTACAAAAAACTATTAGAAGGGTTTTAAACTAAGAAGAGTACAGCAATAAAACTGCACAAAAACCAGCTTTTGTAAGAAATCATAATAAGGTCTAGTATTGTTTGCATTTGTCCATTGTCACATTTAATACGTGTTGACAGATTTGGTTATTTTTGGTTATATAGTAAAATTGCACTTAAGCCACACTCATGTACTCTTCATATGAAGGGTACACTGGAATAACGATCCAAGTCACAAAATACTATAAATGGAAAAAATAATTGTTTTATATAGATTTTTGTTCAAATTTTACTGTGTAAAACGCAGGACATCATAAAACTGCTCTAAGTCCGACGGCTGTATTAAATATCGATCTAAGTCCACTTTGACATGTTTCTTCATGTCTGGTTCTTATCTTCAAGTATGCGCGTTTTGCAGTTTGCAGGCATCTGAATAGTTAAAGGCTAGGAAACAAGATGATTAGGAAGCTAACAATGAACTATGCAAAGAATCTTCCCGTACCTAACATTACAACTAACGATGTAGGGTATATTACAAACGGCAACTTACATTTTTAAGTTTCAACGTACATATTTTATTTAATAACCATCACCAAAAAAGGAGCCAATGAAGTAATGTCTCATAGCTTAGTACACAAACTGGAAAGATTTGACTCGATAAAGGTTACTTTTCTAGAAAAAGGGCATTCATACTCGGAATGCGACAAGGATTTTGGCCTGATAAATCAAAAAAGCAAAGTGGAAATACCCTCTCAATGGAATGACGTATTTATTGCTGCTCGGCAAAAACCAACACCATTTGAAGTGCATGATTGCTCACAGGAATTCTTTTGTGCTTGGACCAACTTTTTGCAAAAAATGTACAGAAAGTCTTGTCCTTTTGCAACCAGGCCCGTAAAAGAACTAAATTTAACAATAGAATATCCACTTACAGTTACAACTCGTAGCACATATCATGAGCCTACTCACAGTTATGCCATTAAGCTATCCTCTATTCCATTTAGTACCGATAAACCATTTCGACTATACCACGAGTTGATTCAATTACAAAAGAAAAAAAATGAACAACTACAGGAACTCAGAAAATTTGTTTCTGCAGATTTTCATTTTTATTATGAACATCTACCACAAAACAAAGAAGCAAGGAACAATAGTGACGATGAATGTGATGTAAGTAATCTTGGTAGTAGTAATAACTTTAAATGAAGTATGTAAGAACTAGTAATAATTTCTACTAAGATTATTCCAACATGTTATAAAGCGAAATGTAATCTATTCTTTTATTGCAGATAATATAAAAACTATCTTACACTGACAAACCAAACAAAATTAATGTGGACCTGGATCGTTTTTCTGTTTAACTATTTTTATTATAAATCATATTTTAATTTTGACATGTATTGAAAATATTATTTTTCGTTCAAGTCAACTTAAATACAAACACAAATCGTTTAAATTTATATTGCATTAATTTATTTGATCCATTTGTAAATACATCGTATTTGCTTAAAAGTTAAATTTTAAAATTCATTTTAATTGAAAACAGAAAATTGTGACTTAGATTGTTATTCCCGTGTACCCTTCACATTTTAAAATATTACTACTATCAGAAATGAGGTTATAACACTGACATCTTAAATTAATATTTCAAAATTGTGCATTTTCTTGACATGCAGAATTAATGATGTCAACAATATTTCAAAATATTTCATTGCCAAAAACACAAGAAAATTAACTTCATTGTCAAACAACATTTATGTTATGTGCATGTGATTTGACCAATCAGCACATTGATGGCCTAATGGCAACATTCTGCAAGTGACAAACGACGAATGTTACAGGAAACAGTAGAATGTACTTTACGTCAATAGTATTGCATCTTTTGTATTTTGTTTTAACAAAAATCATCAAAAAGGTCATATTTACATAAAACAACTACATTTTTTTATAAATTATAATGATTTACAGAATCCCAACAGGACGCTAAAACCTGACATCAAATATGGGATAATCTCATATATACAGAATGCCCGTCTTATTGATATTAACTTGATTACTGTAAGTACTGTTGTAAAGCTTGATCAATAAAAAAAAAACTTCAGGCAGGCCATGACTGTTTTTTTAAGAAATGACTAATATCAGTTCTTTTTAGAACTTCTCGTGTGCTTTAATAGTGTGGTTCTTCACAATGATTTACAATGTTGAACAAAAAACATTTTAAATCGAAAGTTATTTTCGAAATGGTCAGAAAATCAATGGCGTTTCAAATTATTCTTTACAAAAGTGTTTAGAAGAATTTCAAAAGAAGTTCCCAACAGTAGCAGTTGTTTATGAAGAATTTATAAACACGTTAAAAAGATCTGTTGATTTGTTTCGTAAAATTGGCAGCATTCTATGCAAACTGCTCATGAAGTACTGGAAAATAAATCAAAAGCATCTATTCATCGTCTTTCCCAGCAAGCTGGTTTATCGGTACTATCGTGCGAAAAGATTTACACTTATATCTTTATCATGTAATAGCAGTACAAGAATTGTTGCGTAATGATTGGAGTTCTGCCAGTGATTCTTAAGTAATTTTAAATTATAAGGAAGAAATCCTGAACAAGACTTTCTTTAGTGATGAAGCATGGTTTCACAAATCAGGATATCTTAATTCACAAATCATGAGAATTACTGTAGAAACCTTGAATTTCTTAAGACAGTTTTTCGATGAATGCATGATCCCTTGGCCTCCATGTGATTTCTTTTTGTGGTCCTACCTGAAGAATTCTGTGTATTCACAACCAGTACTATGGCAAAGAATTTTTAAATGTCTTGAGCAGGAAGGAAGATAGATTCAACATTTATTGTAAATTAAATTAAAATAGTCAAATGAAACGAGTGTTTAAGTTTATTAATAAGCTTTTAGGGAATGTCATACATTGAAACTGTGAGGTTAAGAGTGCTAGATATAACATATGCACTAAGACATGCTTTGCTAAAAGTTTCATGGCCTACCTGAGGTTTTTTTTTATTAAACAAGCTTTATTTGACAATAGTATGTCAACATTTATCAATCGCTTAAAGCAGAAAATATGTTTTCAAATTAATTTCCTTCGTATTAATTAATTAAGAAGGGACACAATAAAACTTTTTATTTATTTTTAAACAAAATTTTAAAATAAAACGAATGCAATAAATTATTCTCAAAACCTTCATTTTATTTTCTCATCTTCTTAATTGATATCTATAGCATTACCAGAGCATGGGACATATATGCGATTAAGCAACTTTCATTCGCACTCGTCAGCTTACACTGTATAGTAAATTATCTAAAACTCTTTCTTCAACGTTGTCACATGTAAATATTTGTTATAGACTGAAAAAAATTTAGTCTTGAGTTTCTGAAAAAGCAAAATCACCAATAAATAATAAATAAACAGTCTGTTCACAAAAATAAGCAAACATTTATCTTTCGGCGGCCATTTTGACCTTGTTTCCAAGATGATATCAAAAAAATAAAAGTATACGTATCTCTTATTTTTTGATGTAGAATATGATTCTAAAGTAGAAACAAAATTTTTGAATATTTTTCAAATTTTCAACAGCCATTTTGACCATGTTCCCGAAGAGATATCAAAAAACAATGATACCACGTTTTTGATGTAGAATCCAAATCTGAAGTCAAAATTTTAAAATTTAAAAAAAATGTGGACAGAAACAGATTTCACCAAAGGAGTTCATTGATAATAATAACCACATACAACTAAATACTGAAAGTGTATTCACTGTTTTGCATGTTTTAAGTCTTGTTTATGTTTTGTGGGTGTTAAAGTGATGTTCCAGCTGGTAATTTATGTAAAAAAAGAAACAACGTACACACTTGAAGATCCATAATTCTATTCAGAATTTTAATAATTTTTTATTTACTCTACCAGACATAGTGAAAACAAACCACAATGTATATATTTACATGCAATGTAAATGATGTTGAATGCATAACTTCTTCTAATAAATTCTTGAGAATTAAAAGTTACTTTAGTTATCTCAGTCTGATGATGTCAGTACCATTTGAATGTTATAGGAGTGATAATTTAAATCTGATTGAAACATTTAACACAATAATCTACTCAAAAGGCTCATATCAAGATGTTAGTTTTATAATACATTCAATAGTTTTATTAGTTCATCCTGCAGCTAAATTCTAACAATGATTTAAACATTCTCTTCACAAGTTTTGTAAGTTTCCTTTTTTTTTTGGTTAAAAATCAATGCCAATTGTCGAATACACCATTCTAATGGTTTTATTATGTTTTTGATTAATATATTTAGTACATTTTGATGATTGATTGTAAGTAATTTCTTAAAACTGTTGAAAAAGCTAAGTTTTACGTGAATAATGTCATCCAATAATAAAAATAAAATTTTTATTCTGTTGATCTTCAAAAGATTTTGCTTCATAAAAAACAAAAATTCTTAATACTGTTGTGTTAACATTAATTTCATCAATGCTTTGCAAATTTGTTTGAATAACATTGCATTAAAAATTAGATATTATTAATTGAGGCATTGTTATTCAAGAAATATTCATCTCTTGGCTTGTCATTACACAATTATTGTTTAAACGTATGGAATCACAATATAAACATAAACCAATTCTTCCCGATTCAAATCGTGTTGTTGGTTGATCACGCAGACATTTTAGGAATTCAATTAGTGATGTACAAAAAACACTTGAAATCTTGATAAGCAGACAAAACATATTTCAAACTAAAATTGTTAGCTATTATTTAAATATGTGTGAAATTCACACTAGTGAAAAGCTTTTTAAGATGAGCTGTCACACTGTTATTGTTGTAAAAATGGTCCTAGGGTTATAACATCTTCTAAATTGAATATTCACTTCTAGCACTTTACATAATAAACAGCGAAGATTTACTATTAAACATACACGTAAAATTTTTTTTTAAAACACACAATTCAATAAAGTAAATTTTAAAAGCAATAATTTAAAAAGTATTTTCCTCTCTAGAAATTACTACTTACTTTGAATAAAATGTGAACTAGGTTTTCTCCTATGATCCCTGCTATGTATGCGATCCATTAGTTTGCCGATACCTCGATCTTTTTTATTTATAGGTCCAGGGCACGTGTCGTCGTACAATTTCACACACAACCGATGAAGGTTGATGAGACACGCTAAAATAAAGCGCAAGAAATTATTTATACAGAAAAGAGAAAATTTTCTGATTTATTTATTTACCAGAACATTGATAACCCTGGGGTGCAATTCCATAAATAATTTGATGACAATGATTGCAAAGTATCACAGTATAATAAGGTTGTGCAACAAATTGGTGTCCTTGAAGTGTTAACTATAACAAAAAATAAAAACTTATAAATACACACTTATGCACAAAAAAATTTTTTAATAAATAAATCTGTGTTATGTTATCATATCTCATTAAAAAAAGTGGAAAAAATTATCTCGAGTACAACATATGGGGAAAAGCAAACAACATTAACAGTAACAAACACACATTAATGAAATTATAACAGAAAAAATATATAAATAAAGTGTTCACTCACCTTCCGAGAATATCTTCCTATAAATTTTGTGCGAAACGATTTTTCCTTATTGACGAAAGTAGGACAACGATCTAAAGCATGACCGGCAGGTCGTACACCAAACACTCTTGTAATTACAGTAGCAAGAGCTGCAGCTGTTAAATATCGCCGGTGATTGTAATTTTCACGATCTAACTCATCACTGCAAATAATTGATAATAGATGCATCAATCAAGTGATTTATAATAATACTACATTTAAAATATTAAAGAACAATTTTAATTGTAAAACCACACTTTTTTATGTTATTCCTACCAACATATTTATTAGGTCCAATATAAACAAGAATAAATATCTGATCGTTTTGCATTTACAAATTAGAATATTTATTTTATATGCACTAAAATAAAACATGAGGCTAAATTTTAAATAGAATTTTATTTTACTAATTATAATTTTTCAGATGAAAACTAACCTCAAAATTAAATTAAGAATTAAATCAATAAATTAATTCAACTCTTACTTTTTATTGGATTTTAGTTACTTACAAAATCATCAATCTTCTAACCACCAATATAAATTATTAACTTAAACCCTTGAATAAAATTTCACATCAAATTAAATTAAAGGTATAAATATAATAAAAGACAAAAACTGCAATAAAACAAAAACACTCAAAAAAACAAGGTAATTTAAATATTTATCCTATTCTTAAATTAGATTACGGTTTGACTAAAAGTTAATGTTAAATCTACAATCAATGAATCAACTCGAACCTATTCCAAATCTATCTGATTATGAATGAATGTCAACAAACAAAAATCCTATACAGGGTGTTTTCTAAATCCACAACACACAACTTCAAATGGGAGTTGTACAGTCAAGAATAAAAAACACTCTAGGTAAATAAAATTTTACCCAAAGATGCTTCTCTGTTTTGTTCAAAAATATAATTTTCCCTACGTTTTGTGCAAATTGCCTTGATCAGTTTTTCACAAACTTCTTCCATTTCTCTTTCAAGATTTTCCATATTAAATACCTTTTCTAGTTTAATTTGCATTCTTTTCTCTAATGGTAACATTGATGTTGAGCACAGCAAACTAATAAAAACAAAAACATAATCTCGTTAAAACTGTTAATTTCAATTCAGTGATTTGTGTTGTCAAAATCTTTAGCTCTTAAAGAAATTTTACCTGCGTGAAGCCAGTAACTAATTCTCCAATGACTGCTGAATATCATACAGATACAAAACTATAGACTCTAACAAGATACCTACTACAAGGAACATGCACAAAGTGTACCTCACTAATTTTTTTTTTGAAACTTGGTATATAAGTAGTACGGGTCACAACATTAGACACATATTTTTTTGTATCGGCTGAGCTCAACGTTAGAGGGTGAAAGCCACTCTCAAAAATTTAGTAAATTTTATTTGAAATCCTGTAACTTCCAAACGGTAGTAGATATCGAGATGGTTCAAATAGCACAAGTTTCATTACATTTTATCCCCTATCAGGTGGTACAAAAACATTTTTTGTTTACGTTCATTCTCAACCCCCACACCTCTCCGAGTCCTTTTTTATACTTTGTTTTTCTTGCTGGTTTTTTTGAGGTTACTTACCATGTAATTTAAAGAGTTTAGGTGTATTTTGTTTTTTGAAATACACATTCATTCGATAAAAACAGATTTTCTAAAATTTGCCTTTTGACGAACTTTTATTTTCGTTTTTAGTGTAAAATATGATGCAGATCGTAGTGTTTGAACAAATATTCATTAAAAAAGCAAATTTTAGAAAATCTATTTTCGTCGAATAAATGTGAATTTCAAAAGAACAAAATACACGTAACTCTTAAAATTACATAGTTAATAACCTCAAAAAAAATTAAAAATGTAAAAAAGGGGGTGGGTTTCAGAGGGTTGGGGGTTGAGGGTGAATGTAAAAATGTAAAAAATCTGTTTGTACCACCCGATAGAGGATAAAAAGGTATGAAACTTTGCTATTTGAATCATCTCAATATCTACTACTGTTTGGAGGTTACACGATCTGCAAGGATGGCTTTCATCCTCTTAATGTTGAGCTCAGCCGATACAAAAAAAATATGTGTCTAATACTTTGACTTGTACTACTTATATACCAAGTTTCAAAAAAATCGAAGGGGGGGATCTTTTCAGCTTTCATAATAGGCTTGAAACATACAGAGCACCATTTACTATCTATCAAATTGTGAATGTTAAATTTCTTGCAACAGAGTTTATTGGGGTGAAACACTATCATGTCTTCATCTTTTCCTTCTCGTAAATCTTTACCAGTGTCATCTCTTTTTATAATCCACTCTAGCTCCTTTTTTTTGTATAAAGGAAATATCATTTCTATTTTTCAACCTTAAGGTATACAACGATCTCATACCTCATTCAACAACTTCAACTTCAACATCAACATAGATTAGATAGAATCATCTCTAAGTACATCTTGACTTTTTCTCGTTCCATGTTTCTTCTAGTTTCAGTTTCTTCTTCTTTATATTTCCTCAAGTTCCCAATATTCAAGTCCTTTAAAATAATTAAATTTTTCCATTTGTTCATTATCTCTAATCCATCTTTTAATATTGTCCCCTCCCTGTTTTACTGCACTGATTTTTTT
>VTPC01090404.1:152136-327119 GCA_011009095.1 Ignelater luminosus
AATGAAATACATTAAGTTTCAGATATTTCTGTTAATAGGAAAAATCTTAAGAGATCCAAAACATTGAAATTAAATGTTAATAGTTGATAAATTATTTTTTAAATTGTTAGGTTATGTAAAAAGATCTTTATACACTGAAAAATATATTCCATACATATTACAATGACAGTACCACAAAAACTACAGAAAAACAAGACATAAAAATGGTACAATTTTTTATTATACATAAATTTCAATAAGTCAGATAGATTTGGAATAAAAATAAAAAGTAAAATAAAAGTGAAATAATAGTAGTATATTATGTAAGAGGTACCAAAAGAGCAATTTTTTGCATGAATGTGATGAAAGTGCAAAAATTGTTCTTTTGGCATGTGTTGCATACACATTTCTTCTATGCTCGTGTCAAAAGAAATATTTTTGCATACTAGTTGTATCAAAAATAACTACTTTTGACGCGAGCATAGAAAAACAAAATTTAAAACATCATGCATTTAAAAAGTAACTATATCTGAGTAACCATTGAAAAACAAAATTTACATCTTTGATACAATCCTATTCAGAGTGGGCTACGACCACGTGATTGGATTAAATCATCAAAATTGTCAAATTATAAAGAAATTAACCAATCAGGCAGTCCCGGGCCTACCCTGAAATTAGGTCACTAGCCTTGGTAGGTTCTGTGACTCTGTTATAGTTACCTCTTGAACACTTAGTATTAGTTAATAAGAAATTTATTTTGCTACTTACAGATATGGTTCTAATTTATCCAAAAGCAAAGTTTCATACAGCTTCATTTCTTTGGTCTTATCCTGCCCTATATCAGATAAAACAGAATCGTTAGGACCAAAAATAGTACCTAAACCAGCAGTACGTTTCTGTTGAAAATCTGCTAATTGTTTGGTCAATTCCTCTTTGGCTCTGTTTCGAGCTTTCCAAAATATTTTACGTAATATTTCCTCTTTATCAAATTCCCTTGTTAACACATCGTCGATTTCTCGTGCTATATTTTCGTCTACATTACTAAGACGCAATGGCTATTTAAAAAAAAAAGAGACAATAAGATTTTAAATTCATTTTATTAAACAAAAAATTAACTTACAGCATCCGGAACAAGGAAACTTGAATGAATTTCAAATGCCCATTTACGCATTTCTTTAGCGTTACCTTCTTTGTACAAATCGGTAATTAAATAAAATAATAAACTACTGGGGTCTGAGTTAGATAGTACATAATTCATGAACACAGCTAAATGTGGTGTATGCTCCCATAATCGGGAGAGTGACTTAAATGGCCCGTGATCTTCTAATTGTCCCTGAAGATATTTGTTGTTAAATAAATTTTTATGTACAGTAATTCTTGGAAACTTACAACTTCTGGATCTGAGATTTCATCATCCTCCATACTAATAATAGGTTGTTGGGCCGTTTGTGAAGTAGCTGCATGTATAGGTGAACTATTAGCTAAAACTCTTCCTAAAAGACCTGGACTTGAACCAGAACATCTATCAGGCGATGATGTTTCCATAGCACTTCCCTACATTTTAAAGTTTATTATAAATACACTTTCAACAATTAAAGAAGTAAATTGATCATAAGATTAATTATTATTGGTTAAAACCACCCATGACACACCTGATTCTAACATACTAAATATAGAACTTTACATACAGCGCTTATCTTTATAGGTATGTAAATATTATTGTCAACAAAGATTAAATAACATTTGTGAAACAATAGGTTTTTCAATTTAATTCAGTTGTTATTTACCTCTTCAAATGCAATATCCCCATCATCCGTATTTGCTGAACTTCTATTACTATTATATGGCTGCCTTCTATTAGGTAATGGGCTTGGATAAGGAGGTGGTGGTGTACCAGGTGGTGTAGCAGAAGGTTCCCATGATTCAGATCTGCTTAAATCATTCATACTTTCAGAAGCTATAAGTCTTCTAGAAGCTTCAGCTGGTGATATCACAGAAAGTGAGTCGGGACTTGATTTTGTACGATGGTGCGTGTGGTTTGGCGACTGAAATATAAAAAAATCTTCTTTGCAAACTATTTGTTAATAAACCAAATCGGTGAAATTAAAAAAAAACTCAAAATGGCATGCTAATAGTTATACACTGAAATAAAAATTTAAAAAGCCAGGCTCGAGTTAAAATAAAATAAAATTTTGAAAATTTATACATTGAAAAACTGTCGTCAAGTTGATTTAATAATTGTTAATATATGAATGAGGCATTTTTAATTAAAAAAGCGTAAAAAAAGATATAAAAGTAAACTAAGTACATCACATATTTGCTTGCATTAACAGCAGTGTAATTTGCTTACATACTTTAAATTACCAAATTATCTAACTTCAGATTTTAATAAAAAGATGTACCAAGTTTAATTTTTATCATGTATATACATAGAAATTAGATAAAAATTTCAAGAAACACTGAAATAAAACTACAAAAATGTTACTTACATAGTTGTTAACTAATGTTGTGCAAGTTGCCACAAGTGGGTACGACATTTGTTTGTTTATGGAATTAACAGCGTCAGGATCACTACTACTTCCGGTGTTAGAAATAGGAGCACGAGGAGGAAGTGGAGGAGGTGTATTAATGTCGGAATACAATGAATTATCAATCATAACAGCGGCGCTAGGATCTGACATGGATTTGGTTATTTTTGGTGATTTTCTACCAATTTTTGTTGGTAAACTTTTCGTTGGCGATTTGGAAATGTTTTTACTTGTTTTTTGTTGTATATTAGAATTAATTTCTTGATTAATGAACATGGAATCTATATCTAAAGGCACTTTGCCATTAATATACAAGGCCCTTTTGTTATTTTGTGCGTCGACAACTGGACGATTTCGTTTTGGTAATGGTGGAGGCACATCGTTGTCTAGGAAATTCCCCTCGGTGGGAGAGCTTGGTGACTGTGATGGACTTTTTAATGATTTCTTATTTTTTGGCGGTAAGGTTTTGGCAATGTTAGGTGGAGGTGTACTAGGAAGGGGTGGAGGCGTATCTAAATTATCGAGTAAATGGGAGATGCGTGGTGTTTGCTGTAAGAAAGAGATAGTAAAGCAGTGTTAGTTTAGTGTGTCAACAGCCATTCAATTTTATTTTATATGCTTAGCCTTTTTAAATTTTTGTCATTCATTAAAAACTTAAATCACATAAGAACTTGATTTTTATTTTAAAAGAAAAAAAGCAAAGCATATATATGAAAATTAGAGAACGTCACCGATATTAATGCAAAGGTTGATAAAGTAAAATATAAATATTTAAGATCAGGCAGAATTATTAATTATTAATAAACACATAAAAGGACAATAACCTACAACCAGAGGTTAATGTACAATTTCTTAGACCTCACTTGGATGTGGTTTTTAACTTCCTTTCATCTTTGATCAAAATATTTAATTAAGAGTTTTCTTTTGATAAACATATTTCATTAATGAATTTCGAGAACTTAATCAATCTTTGCTTATATTATATTAAACTATTAAAGGCAGCATAAATGGTAACAGACAAAATGAGCCAAAAGCCAACCATTAACCATTTAACCATTTACCAACCAAGCTAACAAATGTAACATCCATTCTTTATTATTTAAAAAAAAAAAGACAAAAAAACGAAAAACATTGTTGACTCGTATTCTTACCAACTAGGAATGATTTACCATTGATTCTTATTTGTTAATTTATTTTTTTCTTATACACAAAAGGAAGCAACTCTTGAAGTATGTAAACTCACATCAAATTAATAAAACAGCTACGTCATCCTATTTACTACCATATACTTACATCAGAGAAGATTTAAGAAATTCGTCTTAATTTAATTTCAAACTAGATTATTTAATGTTGTTAATTTTCAAACCTCAACTTTCTTAATGAATTTATTTTTTATATATTTACACTGTACACCTATAATAGCATGTCCTAATTATGCAAAGTAGATTAACAAGTGGTGATTAGTTTCAACTTTATACATTCGAATACATGGACACCAATTAAACTAACTGTAACACAAAAATTTCTCGTACATACTCTTCTATTGATAAACAATAAATATCAATCATCTTAGTATAACCTATTTAATAGAACTTAACATGATTGATTATGAATTTCACCTAATCTCAAGTTTAAAATGAAAACCTTGAAACAACTAGGTTAGGTTTGTCTATGAATTAATATTAACTTATGCTTTTAGATTAAATTCAAGAGTTTGAAAAAATGTGTAGGTCATATGGGTAGGGTGTGTGTTTAAATCTTGTCAAAATATTTTTAGTGGGCACAACAGTATAAAACTTTGAAATGTCACAAACAATTGTTTTGATTTTATCAAAGTGATGATTTATAGAAAAGTTAGGTTATGTTAAATAAAACAAATTGCCATTATTATAAAGAATGTACTCCAACTATGTCCCTATAATTTCTTGTGATTTACAAAATATCAGTTAAAAAGCTCATAGAAACGTCAAATGAAATGACAAACATACATAACATGCAGTAGTGACATGCGCATGGCGAGAAATTTAAAGATTACCAGATTCACTGCTATTTAAGAGATAACTGTCACAATCATCTTATTAATTTAGTGGCTTCAGGTAGCTGATGTAATAACAGTCATCACCACATCCTACAATAATTTAGTTTGAACCTATAATGAGTTTGTACGATTAACATTTTTATATTATTCACTCCTGCAGCTTATCCTAGTCTTTACAAGAGCGTAAATTGTCAAAATTTAATAAAAGTCAAGATTGATAACTTTACCTAATATGACCATAGTAGAAGTATAAGGCAAAGCCAGTTGATGTGATATATTGCACTGACACCAAACAAAAGACGATCAATAACGATTTTTTCTCCGCTAGAGGCACTGCTGTTCCATATCAAATTTGACACATTTAAAAATGTTAATTAATAATTTTGAGGGTTATTAAAATTCAAATAGAGAAAAATATTTAATAACGCCTTGTTGTTGCTTATTAAATGCGTTTTCGGAAACTTAACTCGTATTTCTGATTTGAGCATACAAATTACATGACAGTTATTTGGGTTAACTCGATTTATTTAAAAACAATTATGTAATCACTACAAGATCTGTTTCATAGCAATTTATAATAATATAATAATTGTGAAAGTGATGAAGATGATGCTGAGGAAATAGGAAACACACTTGCTCGTACAAACTCTGTAAAGAATAGAAAAATAATACGCAACAAGGCAAAAATAAAAAAAATGTGCAGGCATGTTTGTTCCATCGCAATTATGACTTGAAGTTAGCTACTTCTTCACTCTATTAAGGAAAATCATCAACCAACAGATAGCACTAAATTTTGGGATCACTTACAACCAATATTACCACAGCTGGCTATAAATCCTCAAGTCTGAAGATTTACAATTGTATGACTATAACCTCAATTTTTTAAATATTACATTAAGGAGGAAAATGTAATTTTGTAAGACATTTTTCGGTCAATTCAACAATTTAAAAAAATGAAATGTCTAGAATGATCTATCTTTCACAGCATACTAGTATTTACAAACTTTGGGCAAGGGTTTTCTTTTTTTAATTTACTTTCGTTGACTTTTAAGGGAGACAGTTTGTTAAAGTTTGCTTAACTGAACTTGTTCATAGATAACCAAACCTTTTGATCAGAAAAATTAAAATCAGGAATAACTAAGAAAATTAAGAAAATCAAAGTGAAGTTAGATCAACATAACAATAAAACCAAAAATAAAAATATAACCAAATGTTAACATATTTAATAATTTCTTGAAAGGTCATTAAGGAAGGAAAGAGTTAAATTTCAGTTACGATAATACCTTTAGCACAGTTGGCAAGGACGTCATATTATATTATACAATGTAATCTCATGAACCATCTATTCTTTTACGCAGACTACTTATTATTCAAAACGTTAAACAAAAATATCACTCTCACACCACAACTCTCTTCATTTCTTGTCGTTTATATTTAACTAAAATTAAAGCAGTCAATACTCTGAAAATACATAGAAATGACTCAAATCATTATCTTTAGAGGAAATTTGATTAGAGAATTACCAACAAATGAACATCAGTTTTTATCTCGTAAAACACATTTTTATGTGATTTTAATTAGTTAAATTCTACTACAAAGCTGCTTCCTTTTATAAATATTTCAAACTTCTCCATACAGTCAAAATAAGAATCAATACATAAATCGTAAAAAAAAACTTAATTTGTAAATTTTATATTTACCTCGTTTTGAGTCCTAACATGATTCTGGAGAATGGTGTGCAGTTTCTGGAGATTACTTTCAGCCTTATTTAATTTTTCCGTTTTCTTATCACTGGGAGAAATGGCAATTTCACTGCGTAACTGATCTATATAACGTTGTTCTTTTTCTATCATCAAACGAATTTGCTGTTCACGTTCTAACTGAAGTTGATATTGCTTTTCGTGCTGAAAATAACAATAATCGTATTTAAAATTTTGCATTGTTGAAACACTAATAATTGTCTTCAGTGTTAATTATTTCAATTTCCACATACAACTGCAACTATTACTTGTTATACATTAATTATTATCAATAAAAATAAAAAATATCTTTCTCAGTATAAGTAAACATCGAGGTCACTATAACATTTTACTGATAACAATTTTCCATGTTACTATTTAAAAGTAGAATTGCAATAAAAAGATGGCTCTCTTTGACCAATTAAAAACCATTTTAAAATAACAAATTGCATACATTTCCTTATTACTATAAAACTTCACAAACAACGCAATGGAATCCAAAGTTTAATTAGGGAATTTACATCACTTCTATTTTACCATCACAGAAGAATAAAATGACACACATTTATTTACATAAAATGTTATCTATTTTGTAGACATAAAGTCTGCCGCAAAATTATAATATTATTGCAAAATAACAATAAAATAAAATGTACCGAAAGTACATCAGCAGACTTCTGTGACGTCTTATTTCAAAGTCACTCTTTATCTCTATCTTTATTTGTTTTTTTCTAAATAACATCAAAAAGAGCGTACTTTGTGGATCTAATGATTTCACTAATAAGAAATAAACGAGAATTTGTAAATTCTGCTCGATGGACCAAAAATTTACATTTTTAATACTAACATTAACAATTACAATTTCATGGTTGATTTCAAACAAAGCCAGGATATATATGAAGGACGACATAGAAAAGTATGCCTAATTAGAGTTTCTCTAATGCAGTGTCTAGTTGAAATTAGCATATAAGAATGCAAATACAATAACTTTTAATTGTCGACTAACAAGGCTTGATTATGCAACATACGGTTAGAAAATTTTGATTAAATCAAGTAGAATATCTAGATCAGATTCAGATCACATGATAGAATTATCAGCTAAAGTTATTTACTTACAGTAACTGGTTGAGGTCCCGTAATCCTCTGCGAAGCATGAGTGGTAAGGGGCCGAGTATGCAAACTGGGGGACCCCATGTTTCTGAGGGCCCCCGTTCTTTGCTGTACTGTCAGTATTACTTGTGCTGAGGCTGTAACAAAAAATACTATTAGGTAGGTATTCCTTTTATTACAAGTCTTACTATTAATTCGAATTTTACCGTTTTAAATTTCAGTTTTAATAAGAAATTTTGTAAAAACCAACTCTCTAAAAGACATTATATGTTTCTAAATAAAATACACACGCACAAAGAATTTCTATCGCTTATGAAATTGTAAAATTGAACTCCAAAATATTTATCCAAGGATTGAGGTTAGGTTGAGCTAAGGTTAGAATGCATTAAATTAGTATATTTACATTTATTAAGATTAAATTGGATAACTTCTCTCTTCCACGTACTAGATTGTTACAATAACTCTCTTGTGTCTTCAAATGATTTTGTATTTAAACAATAAATAAAGAATATTACCGATTTGCATTTCAAAACTGTTTTTAACTTTTAAGCAAAATTATATCGTCTTGATTGTTTCAATTACTTGTAATATTAAATTCTGCTATTTGTCAATATATTTGAATTTCTTATCTTGTACTGTATTACACTTCTGATTAATCCAAATGCACTACTGAGAAGATATTAGAGATAAATGTAATTATCGTTATACCCATCAGTTTAGATAATTTTATTTTTTTGTTCAAGATTCTGTTTAATTTTAATTTTTAATTAATAATTAATTTTATTTTCCTTTAAAATGATCTAATTCTAAGTCCACGACTAATGCATGCACATAATGATTTTTATAAATTTTTGATTATTTTATTCATATAACTATAAAAAAGAGATAGATGGGGTTAGCAAGACACTAAAATAAAAGCCAGTTGATCGTGAGATAAAGTACCGACACTAAAAAAAAGACCATCGCAAATTGAGCTCAACAACGACTTTCTTTCCGTTAGAGACGCTGTTGTTCTAGATTAAATTTGACAAGTTTAAACGTCAGTTTATAAGTTTGAGGTTATTAAAATTTAAATGTTAGAAAAAAGTAATTATTAATGCCTTGTTGTTGCGTATTCTTTATTCTTTGGGAAGTATATATGAGCAACTGTATATTTTTTATTACCTCGTCGTCGTCTTCATCACTTTCACAATTATGTTTTTATAAATTGCTGTAAAACAGATTTCGTGCGCAACCGTTTTTGAATAAATCGGATTAATCCAGATAACTCTGTCATGTAATTTGTATGATCAGATCAAAAATACAAGTTAAGTTTCCGAAAACGCATTATTTGTTACATTTTTCTAGAATTTAAGTTTTAATAACCTCACACTTATAAAGTGACGTTTAAACTTGTCAAATTTAATCTAGAACAGCGCCTCTAACGGAAAGAAAATCGTTATTGAGCTCAATTTGCGATTGTCTTTTATTTGTTTATCTTACAAAGTACCGAAACTAAACAAAAGACGATTGGAAATTGAGCTCAATAACGATTTTTTTCTCCGCTGGCGACGCTGTTGCTCCATATCAAATTTGACAAGTTTAAACGTCAGTTCATAAGATTGAGGTTATTAGAATTTAAAGTTCAGAAAAAAGTAATTATTAATACCTTGTTGCTGCGTATTAAACGCGGTTTTGAAAACTTGACTTATATTTCTGATCTGATCATATAAATTACATGATACAGTTATTTGAGTTAACTCGGTTTATTAAAAACAATTGCGCGACTACTACGAAATCGATTTTAAAGCAATTTATAAACAGTAATTGTAAAAGTGTTACACTTGTTTTGCAAAGAATAAATAATAATACGCAATAACAAGGCAATGATAATTACGTTTTTCTAAAATTTAAATTCTAATAACCTCAAACTTATAAACTGACGTTTAAACTTGTCGATTTTGATGTGAAACAACAGCGCCTCTTACGGAGAGAAAATCGTTATTGAGCTCAATTTGTGATTGTTTTTTGTTTGGTGTCGGTACTTTATCTCACAATCAACTGGCTTTGACTAAAACATTTTGCACTGAATCGGTCAAAAGACTGTATGCAAAGTTTTGGTAATATTGCTTATGAATAAGCTGATTCTTATGGTTAGTATTAGGTTAGCACCCACAAAACAGTCGGGAAAGAAAAAGGGCATGGGATAAAGTTTGACCTAGCCTTAGCAATTTGCTGCTACTGACAATTTAAAAGATGAACTTCTAAAAATTCCCATTTTTGGTAATATTCTCCATTCCTTATTTGAAGAGTCAGTATTTGATTGCATTTTTGTTTACGTACATAATGTACATTTTTATTGGATTTATTCTTTTTCACAAAAAAAGTTTCAAACCAAACTTTTCGGTTTTATCCTCTTGTAAAAACAGATATGTATCGCCATAATGCAAAGAACATTGAATTGAAAGACTAACATACTAAACTGCAGATGCAAGGCACAATCAATGCGTATTCTAAACTGCTGATACTGATATTAAGTCAAAAGGAAACGGTGCATTTTTGTTATCAGTGTTGCGTGGATGATCATAATTTCTTTTGGCAGTATCATCCTGTTTTGAGCAATATTCCCAGTATTTGGCAACATTTATTATTACCCTATGATTGGGATTTCAGGTGACAGTATAATAAGAAAGTCAGCAACT
This sequence comes from Ignelater luminosus, assembly GCA_011009095.1. Classification (NCBI taxonomy): domain Eukaryota; kingdom Metazoa; phylum Arthropoda; class Insecta; order Coleoptera; family Elateridae; genus Ignelater; species Ignelater luminosus. The sequence goes on from VTPC01090404.1 coordinate 162,212, forward strand.
TTCCAGGAATATTCCCAATGTGAGAAAATTGCTAAATGACAATGTTTCCCATCGCACATTGCTACGTAACCTACTCTAGTTCATCTGAATAAATTTGACGCAGACCAAGAAATTCAGTCAATAGAATGTGGGGGGTCTTGTTCGTGCCTATTTTGTTCAAGCACAGTGGACTGTCAATTCCAACCAAAAGATTTACAGTCCTCTGACTTTTTCCCATTAATTTGGTAAACTATGATTTTCAAATTTGCAAAAAAGGTTTCATTGCAAACAGAGTATAGACATGGTTAGTAAATTCATTCAACTTCTGGTTTCACTGTCCTTACTGTGGTTGAGAATCTAAACAAACTTGACATTCTTTATCAAAGCAAACTTATTTAAAGCTTATGCACAAGAATGAATCTAGTTTTGAGGTATATATTATATAAGCAACCTTGCTTCACTGGAGATCAAAACTAACCATCAAGATACTTCAGCAAGATTCACGCAAACCTGTACGCTTGATAAAAATATGCCGCCGGAAACATGGGGCAGCAGCCACCAAATCACATCACTGCCAACTACCTAGAGATCACCTTTTCCAAGAGCCTAACTTGGTACTACCGTGCGGATGAATTTCATTCACATTTACACCCCGTCATAGATTTCCGGTTCATTTGTTCCTGGTCGAGGTTTACGCAAAAAGTTGAGAGCATGCCAGAGAATGATTCGATTAAACTCCTTGTATCTCTACCACTTCTGATAGGTTTGTGAGATAGATTTGGATTGTTTCAGAACAAACCCCAGACTATTATGACAGAAACCTAAGCTCAAATTGAGGCAGCTGTCTACCTGACTTACCTCCTGATTTGAAGGGCATACAACAAATGAACGATACACCCCTTGCCTTCAATTTTACAAGTTAATTTTAGCTTGTTATACGAGGGTGGTCTGAAAAGTTTCCGACCTCAACGTGAAGTTGGCAGCACTCGTAAATAAAAGCTACCGAATTTCGTTGTTCATCTGTTGACAGTTACTCACCAAAGTTTCAGCCATTTTGGACGCGCAGTTTTTTGGTAACAGTCGTTTGAGTGAGTTGATGTGAGGTTTTTTGTGAAAATGGACAAAATCGAGTATCGAGCTATCATTAAATATTTGTTTTTGAAAGGCAATACGCCTTCGCAAATAAAAGATGAGTTGGATTCTGTGTATGGGGACTCTGAACCATCATTTACCACAGTGAAATTTTGGGCTGCTGAATTTAAACGTGGCCGTAAGAGCTTGGGAGACGATGAACGTTCGGGACGTCCAAAAACTGCAACTACCGACGAAAACATTGCCAAAGTTCACCAAATGGTGCTAGACGACCGCCCAATTAAAGTGAGAGAGATAGCAGAGGTTATGAACATGTCAAAAGAACGTGTTTGTCACATATTAAATCAACATTTAGGCAGGAGAAAGCTGTCCGCGCGTTGGGTGCCGCGTTTGCTCACGTTAGACCAAAAACGTGTTCGAATGAATATTTCCAACGCTCTTTTGGCGCAGTTTAGGCGAAATAAATCCGAGTTTTGGCGCCGATTAATTACTGTAGATGAAACTTGGATACACCATTATACGCCCGAAACAAAAATACAGTCCAAACAGTGGACTGCAAAGGGGGAACCGGCTCCAAAAAAAGCAAAACTGTTTTTTTCGGCTGGGAAAGTGATGGCGACTGTTTTTTGGGATAGTCATGGAGTTATTTTAATCGATTATCTTCAAAAAGAAAAAACCATTACAGGAGCATACTATGCATCATTACTTGACAAGCTGAAGGCAGAACTTGCGAAAAAACGGCCACATTTGCAGAAAAAGAAAATCCTGTTTCACCAAGACAACGCACCGTCTCACACCTCAGCGGTTGCCATGGCGAAAATCCACGAATTACGGTTTGAACTGCTTGACCATCCGCCTTACTCATCAGATCTAGCCCCAAGCGACTTCTTTTTGTTCCCTCATCTAAAAATTGCGCTCGGGGGACAAAGATTTTCGTCAAATGAAGAGGCAATCACCTTCGTGAACAATTATTTTGCAGAGAAAAATGCCGAGTACTATTTGGACGGGTTACAGAGATGGGAGCATCGCTGGGAGAAGTGTGTAGAGTTACAAGGAGACTATGTTGAAAAATAAAAAAAAATTTTCAGAAAATATGTCTTGTATCTTTGTTAGGTCGGAAACTTTTCAGACCACCCTCGTAACTCCAAACTTGAAATGCTAAAAGCTCATCAGTAATTTCGTCTTCTTGTTGGTGACAAATTTAAAAGTGTGGCGTAATGCAATCATTCGTCATCTTACCAACCTGGAAAACTCATGTACTAATTTTCTTCTAAAGGAAAACAGGTTAATCTGAATATTTATTTGTGTTTGTATCGAATTAATTCTCTTTAAGTCCTTACAGTATATTGCTTGAATAGTTTTTGATTTGAATTTATTTTACTTTTCGAAAGATACTGTTTGAACTGTATTGATGCTCGACTGATGAGAGATAAGTAATCTATCTTTTTTTGCGAGTTGATTAGATTTAAATAATAAAATCATGGCGCCCTACCACGTGGGGCACTAAGCTATTTTAAGAAATATTTACAAAAAATAAAGTTTTGAATTTGAAGGTTGATTTAGTTTTCTTATGATCGAATTGGTATTCTGACCTAAACTCAGCTTCAATAAAAAAGAACCAAAAATTTTTAGTATTGAAACTTGTAATTCCAACTAGTGGCAATCGCAACACTTTTGTTTCATGGCTAGTTAAAATGAATAATAACTATTTAAAACGTTAACTTTGTAAATCCATGGCCTACTACGCTACATTGTTGTTATTGTTTTTTATGCAACTGATAGATTACATTTAGCCCAAGGTAAAAAGACTTTCCAATCAAAATAAATAAAATTATACGTTTTCAACAGCTTATTATGCAGAAAATTTAAAAATCTCGACTAATCATGCAGGTGAAAATGGGAAAATCCGAAATTTAAATAAACATTTATAAAACTGCGAATACAAGAGACGTATGTTGTTACCTAAAATAAACACACTGATGTCACCTCTAAATACACGGATACCTTCTCATAATTTATTGAAAAGTAAGAAGGAAAAAAGCGAGTTTACGTCACAATTCTGTATCTTTTCAACAACTTTACAATTCCTGCATTCGGTAAGAATGGGTTGAAATTCACTTCGTTTATTTATTTTTTGAAATTTTTCAAATTCTCTTCCTATTACTCCTTTATAATGTCACAACGCTATCATTCGTTACAATTTATTTGCATAACGACCGTTTTGTTTGTTGATTTTTTTAAATACCTACTATGTGTATGTGTACACATTTACCAAAGTGATGGAATATTTTCTGATAGGTTTGGTCATGGATTAGTCATATAAAACGGTTCTTTCACGTGTCACCAATGTATAAAACTACTCGCACAGCTTACAAAATGACAATTTGAAATTTAATGCAAAGGTGCGCCTTGAAAACGAAACCAAACGCAAATTCCAAGAGTTACACATACGAAAAAAAACAAACAGAGAATACAACAGAAAATTAATCAGAAATTTGATTTTTATCTTATCATTTATCAATAATGCAATAAACAAATCCAAGGACAATAATATGGCTCGTATAATGTAAGAATTATTATTTTCTTCCTATAATAAATAAAATGCAATTCATTTTCCCGATTGTTGTAAAAATAAACTACTTGTTGAGGAGATGATAATTGGTTCTGCTTTATTTCCTTTTGGATGATTTATAATAGTCGTCGTAAATTAAATATTTATTTTATATTAAAAAGAAAAATAATCTGGAATATTAACAGCACTTGATAAATTAATATACAAAATTACAGAACTAATAAATATTTAAAAAAGGTAGCATTAATTTGTTTGTTAAAAGAAATTTTGTATAAATAATTGATTTTTATATGTTAATGTGAATTAAATTCATAGAATATAATAGGAGGCTTAGACAAAACAGTGTATATCAACACCTATCACTTAAATTGGAGAATCGCCGATTAATAAAATGTTGTTGTTACTCATATTGTGGTAAAATTTTGTCACGGATAATTAAATGACGCAAATCATGTTAAAGTGAATGATTCTGTTTTCAAAACGGCCTGTATAAAACGAAGAACTTATAAATAATTTCGTCTAATAAAAATTATGAATGACAATAATAGTGATACCGGAGAAAACAAACGAATAAAATACAGGCACTCGCATATTTTAACGATAAAAAATGACGGGCATGAGATTGAAAGCAATAAAAAAGGAGTAAGTACTACTTTGGTAACAAAAACGAGCAGAAACTAAATAACGCCATTTGACAACCTGGCAATGAAACTATAAATTATTTAGACATTTCATAGCCAACTCGGACTACCTACTGTACCCCGAACTATTTCATTTTATATACTGCGTGAATGGGGAAAAAAGATATTTTAAGTATTTTAATATAAAATTTAATTAGCCGGGCAGTAACAGCAGCAGCAGTAGTTTATTATAAAAATTATTAACATAACTGGTTAACGTTAAATAACGATCTTTATTAACAGTTAATGAAAAGGACATTCCATTTCCATATTCATAGGTTTTGTTGGCGTTGTTTACAAGTTCGCAGAACAGATAACTAAAATCATATGTTCAAGTTTATAAAGTGCCATAAATATAAATTACATCATATATATGAAGTCTTTTATTGATAGGTTTTTTATTTCAACTGCTTTTTTATCCTTTTTTATTGCTTTTACAACACCCCCGCAAGAATATGTAATAGTTAGGAATTCAAGGTGTTCTTTTTTGTATTAAATTAAAATTAAAAATATAGAGATTCGATTACGATAAAATTTAAAATTATAGTTGGAAGTATCGCGGTATCTAATGCATATTATTTTAATTTCTAGTATTTTACCATATACTTCTACAGGGTGTACTATTATAGAATATCCATAGTTTCTCTTTAAAAATGTAAAAAAACAATAAACAAGTATGTTTTCATCTAGAAAGAGACTTTAATAAACTACATTAAATCAAATTAGCAAAAACCAAAGTTAATTTCTTACTCCGCAACCACGTAAAGCCAACTGTAGCGACAATACTACTATATTAGTTTTAGAAATTGTATACACTGCAAGTTTGCATTTAGATTTCTGATGAATGTCGAGATCTAATCCACTTGATGCAAATACAGATTCCTGCGTACAGTGGGGTTCAAATTAATTAAATTAAAAATTCTCAAAATAACCATTTTGAGCTGCCACACTTCGGTATCTCAATCGTTTCTTGGCTGATTTGCACAAATGTTTACCACGACAAAACAAAAATTTATTCCAAACAACAATATTAAAAATGTTTAGAAATTCTAAATCTAAACATTCGAGAGTTTTGTTCGCCATCTTAAGCAGCCTACTTAGATATTCCGTTCTCTTTTGAACAATTTCAAAATTTCCTTGAATTCAGATTTCATTTAATCAGAAAATATGACTCAAGCGTGAACACTATTACATTTTGAGTTCTTGAAGGTTTTTTTGAGTAGCTACATCTCGGCTACTCAAATAATCTAGAGAGATCTTTCTGTAGAATGTCTCCAATTTCACATTTAAATAAGACATTTCAAACTAAAAATTAGATTTCCAAGAGTTGGAATTTTCGAAAAGTTATGGGGAACATACCTAACTATTTTGAGCAGCCACATTTCAACATTTCAATCTCTGTTTTTGCATAGTTTGCAAAATTTCTTCATTCAATTCAAACTCTATTTTATCAGAAAAGTATGGCACAAACTTGAACATTAGAAATTTTGAGTTCTCGAGTTTCTGTAGCAATCTTGAGCAGCCAAATCTTGATTAACTCAAATCATTTAGAGATCAATTTGTAGAATCCCTTCGTCTTTCAAATGAAATCTATCTCGAACTAGAACATTAAAATTTCCAAGAGTCGAGATTTTCGAAAGTTATGGTAGCCATTGCAAAACCATTGTAAGCAGCCACATTTCTTTTTTCATTGTTTATTGGGCAGTTTGCAAAATTTCTTTGGATTCAGATTTCATTTAATCGGCAAAATCTAGCTCAAACGTGAATGTTACAAACTGGAAAGATTTGAGTTCTAGAAGGTCTTTGTAGTCCTTTTAAACAGCCATATTCCGATATTACAATCTCTCTTTTATTTATTTAATCATTTTTTTTATTTAATCAAGAGAATTTAGCTCAAATATAATTAACAGAAATGTGCATGAATTCCTAAAAACTGCCAAGATTCTGAGTTCTAGAAAGTTTCAATGGGTATCTTGAGCAGCAACAATCTTGACATTTCAAATCATTTAGAGGCCAATTTGTAAAATTCCTTCAATTCCATATTTCATTTTCTACACAAAATCTATTTTTAAGAAAATATTAAAAATTCCAAAAGTTGGAATGTTTAAGTTTTGCTTTTTGGTGACCTTCGCTGTCACGTTTCAATAGACACATTTGAGTATTTCAAACAGTTATTGGACAGTTTGCAAAATTTCTTCCAGTTCAGACTTTATTTAGTCAATGAAATCTAACTCAAACGTGAATTTTTTAAAATTGTCAAGATTCTGAGTTCTTGAAAGTTTTGGTGGCAGCAACAATCTTGGCATCTCAAATCATTTAGAAACCAATTTGTGAAATTGCTTTAACTTCATATTTCATTTTATAAACAATATATTTTTATGGGAATATTAAGAATTGTCAAGTTTGAATTTCTAAGTTTTGCTTTTGGTTTGTTGTCGATTCTTGGCAAATTACATTTTCTTATTTCAAATAGTTCGAAGATAAATATTTAAGAATTTCCAAGATTCTGAATTCTTGGAAGTTTTGGTGGACATTTTGAGCAGCAGAATCTTGATATATCAATCAGTAAAATTCTTTATTTCATATTTCCTTAAACAAGATTTCTTGTAGTTATGAATATTAAAAATTCCCAAGAGTTGGAGTTTTGGTGACCATTTTGAGGAGCCATCTCAAATCATTTAGTGGTCAAATTGCAAAATTCCTTCAAACCAGATACTTCATTTCATGAACACGTTCTATCTCAAACCAAGTATTAAAAATCTTCAAGATTTTGAGTTTTTTTGAAGGATCTCAGGATCTCGAACTACTTGGATGTTAACTTGCAGAATTTCTTCTTCACTTCATGAGCAAGATCGATTTCTAATAAAAATATTAGGAATTACCAAGAGAGTTTTGGTGACCATTTTGAGCAGCCATATTTCAGCATTTCAAATCAATTGGTGGTCAATTTGCAACATTTCTTCAAATCAGAATTTTTTCATGAGCAAGATCTTTACCTTTAATAAAAATATTAAGAATCTTCAAGATTCCAGTTTTTGAAAGTTGTAGTGATAATTTTGAGCAGCCGCACCTCGACATCTCAAACCATTTAGTTGCTAGTTTGCAAGGTTCCTTAAAATACAGATTCTATTTCACGGGAAGGATCGATCTCAAAAAGAAGTGTTAAAAATCTTGACGATTTTGAATTTTTGGGCCATTTTGAGCAGTCGCATTTCAACATCTCAATTGTTCAATTTGCAAGACAGATAAGATTTTATGAATAAAACTTCCTTGAAGTAGACCAAAATTTGAAATTTTTGGAAGCTTTGATCAGCATTTTAAACAACCATCATTCGTCATCTCAGTTATCTATGAACCGATTTTCATGATTTTTTCGAATTCTGATTTATCATTCTTCCTTAGAGCATAGCTCAATTAAGAACTCAAATTCAAAGTGTTTTAAAAAAATCAATAGTGAAAAGAACTAAGATCAAATAATAGTTTCCAGACAGTCTTTGATCAGTAGATACAGAAATTAGATGATGTTGCATTAATTTTACCACTGATTACTGCTCGGCTTCTTGTTTTCAACTTACAATTAATGCTCATCATTTCAATGGTAATGATACTTCTTCAATTGTCATAATTCGATCTATTGAATACTATGACCACTGGTGTTAGTTTGAAGAGCTTATAGAGTCAAGTAATCATAAGAATTTCAAGAGAATTGGGGATTTTCATTTTTGTTCTTTTGAAAAGCATCATGGTAACTATTTCAAATTGAAAAGTCTTCAAAAAGATGCATTCATGACACAGAAACAAATCATGTTGAAGTATTAATACATACTACATATTATAGTGTTAAATTACGTTCTCATAACCGTCATTAATGTTAGAAACTTAGGGCCAGTTAATAGAAGCCGAATTCAAAGTTAATTGAGAATTAAATTTAATTCGATGTGGCTGCTAGGATACAGTCAAATTCTGGCCAATCGTATTCTCAGAATTGACATTTAATTAGAATTACATTTTAATCTCAATTAAATATTAATTAAACCTTTTATAAACCGACCCCTAGATTACATTTTATCGCTTAATACCGGAAATTACTTATCAAGGATGTCTTATAATTTATAACGTGCAAAAGTTTAAATTTACCAATAAATGATAATAAGTTGCTGCTAAAAATACCGAACAAAAATAAACACAAAAGTGAGAAAAACAATTGTAAAGATCATATCGGTATAAAATATGAAAGAAAACATCTCTACAACTGCTAACGTAAGTTGTCGAGGTTTATGAACGCGTTACATTTTAATATTTTTTTAGAATTCTATTTATATATTGCACAAGCACATATCATCATTATTAGAGAAGTCATATGAATTCATAACATAACGCCTCCTCCTACCTTGATTCTTTTTAACGTAACATATACCCGATTGACCTTCATTTACCTACACTTTATTTAATTTAAATTTATTTTAAAATGAATTCTAAGTAAACTCTCTCTCTTAAGTTAGTTTTAAAAAGATGTCACACTAAAATTATCACTGACTGCATTACTCATGTGAGCTAGAACATATTATCAGGTCTAGGACATATAAAATAGTTCGAATTTATGTTCCAGTTATTACTGTTTTTATTCAAGAAAACCTCTGGAAATATAATTTATGATTGTCTTAATTACTCGGCAGTTCGATAATATTTGAAATATTTGCTTCGATTAAAACCAATAATAACATCCGTCCGAGTTCGAATCGTGCCCATAAAACCATCAAATTTACAACGCAACAATTGGAGCAAAAAGCTAAAAATATCCTAACGTCAATAACTCATTTAATAAGAAATAGACAAACCGTAGCGCACCAGAGAGCTTATATCAATAAATAATGTGTATTAAAGACACACATAAAAGTCTTTTTCAAATATTTCCGCATTTCTTAAGAAATCTCTGCGTTTTAATTGAATTAATAAAATGACTTTTCTCTAATTTAAAAAGGCTTTCACTAATTAGAAAAAAACAATAGAAAATGATAATGAAAACCCTGAACTACTAAACTAAAACTTGAGAAAATAATAATGCACACTTCTTTTAGGTTGCCAAAATCAAACAGCTGATACAGAAAATTAGTTAGATTCTATTTTAATTTTGACACTGACACACATCTGTTTACTTATTTTGGCTTAATTTATTATTGCAATTTCATTATTATTTACTAAAAGATTAAAAATGTATTCCCTTTTTCGATCCAATTTAATCAAACCTATTTTTAGCATCTGAATGTTTAATTAAGTAGGTAAAATTATTGTTATGGTATGTTTACGTAAAGATCCAACTGGAAACTGTTTTAAAGTTAAACTGTCTTTTCAAACTATAAAATAAAACCAAAACGAAAACCAAAAATGAATGTCTCTGGGGAAATATTAAAAGTCTACCCCAACCAAGCAAAAACTAATAGAATACACATAACGAAATTAACTAACCCCCTAGAACACCGCAGGTGGTATCCTAGTGCTAAAAACGATACTAGAGGGTAAACTAGCTCACACAAAGGAAACCAACCCCTACCGTTGGTTTGGTCCAATGCACCCTATACGTTTTAAAAACAAACACACACGATACAACTTTAGCACTATTATGCACAACACAAAATATTCATCCAGACGTAAACAACTAGAAAATTACCAAAATTAAAACAAACCGGAAATTGAGGAAACGCCACCACTTCCAGCACTAAAGTTGCATACACACACGAAAAAAACTAAAAAGGGAGGAGAACAACTTTATCTTTTCACCTCCAAAACTACGGCACGGGTAAGCTTTGATTTGCTTCAAGTGAACCGCGCAACATCTGCCGCTTTGCGAGCAACACCGAGGAATATCGACTGTTATAGTCGTGTTTACTTTTTGTGTGTAGGGGTTCCGGATTTTTTTATTATGGTAATATGACCGAACTACACTACTGTTTTTATTCCTTAATAACGTAAGAGGAGAGAGACGTCAAGGCGTCTGCAAAATCTGGACAATGCAGTTTAAAATAAAAATCCTCATGTTTATGTAAAGCGCTCATAACAAGATCGTTTTTTAAAAGTAATTTGACTTTTTGTATTCTCTAACAAAAATTAGGATCTCAATTAAAATAACTTTTTCCCCAGAAGCTTTGATCATTGGATGAGGTATTGAAATGTGTTGTGAATCTTGCCAACCTTCAGCAGGGATCTTTTAATTTTATAAATGAGAAGAATAATTTTTTTATCGCAGTGGCGTACGCATGGGAACTTCCCAAACTATTATTTGAATTCTGTACATGCTTTTCAGATTAGATTACAACAGAAATAATTTATGGCGTACCGCAAGGTTCTATTCTTGGACCAATCTAATTTAGAAAGTCATACCTACATTAAAAATACTTAAGATAATTTTAAATTCGAACTAAACTGCACTTTCAAGGAAAGTTTAATTTTAAATGATAGTTTGCTAAAATTCTAATTTTAAATGTAACAGTAAATTTATTGCAGTTACAATCTTTGAAGTTTCTCTTCATTTTAATTCAGTATTCAGTAATGTTTCTAGCGCTTTTGTTGCAATCCAGATCTATCAAGAATGTCTTCCTTGATTCTTTTGCCTGAAATCTTTATTTGGGGATCAAGTTTTAGACACTCGAATCTTATACTACTTAGAAACCACCCTGTTAATTCTTACGGTTGTAGATCTTCCAGAAACGTCTCATTATGCACGTATTCGCCACATAACTACTAAAAAGATAGAGCGACAAGTCTCTGAATTCGCAAAAACTTTGGAAAATGTGTCACGAGAGTAAACAAATTGAGAAACACTGATATAGGCCAAGATGGTATTTTCTTTCTAGAGTTCATGACTTCCCATTGTGAATATAATCCACAAAGAGCCCAAATCTACCACGAGCAGTTGCTGACCAAAACCCAAGCGCTAATAGATATTTATGTGCTTTATGTTAGTTATCCGCCAAGAAACGGTTATTTTTCACATAAATGAAAATGTTTCATATCTGAAACAAAACTGTCGACTAATTTGTAATTAAAACGTTCTAAACAGGTGGTATGGTGTTTTATTGAAAAATTGAAAGAAAATGGGTTATTGGTGTTTGGTCTGAACACGGGCAACTTGTTCTACACTTTTCTTACAGAGTCTTGAACCGATAGCTTAGGTCAGCCATTTTGAAATTAAAAACTTCTTCTTAATGAGCCACTACTATACCTATACCAGGAAATTCAAAATATGTAAAGCAGAAATTATCGAGTTACTTACCTTTTTGGATCTTCTGAGGTTGCAAACTAGCAAAGAAGTTCTTCCCTTTTATTTCGTAAAAATGTCAAAAAAGATGATTCGGTTGAAAATATTCTTGTAGGGCAGGTTAGATACAACGATAAAATTAGTTCAATGCAGATGCAGTCTAAGAGGAAGATTGAAGACGGCCAAAAACAAACACTTTGAACAAGGAAAAGAAGATACATTCCAAACACAGTTTGCACAATTCCGCAAAGGGCTTAGGCAGAACAAAGCACAGCAGAGTAGAATTCGGACGCAAGTAAGAAATTCAACCCAAGAAAAAGCAAATCCCAAGCAGGTAATTGGTCTGTATAAATAATTATGCAAATGTTGCACATGTGCTTTAGCGGACAAAGCATAGGGTTTACTATAAAAGACCTAACGAATCAGTTTTAAAACAGATGGCGTAGTAATACACTTTATTCCCAGTACTCAAGTTTTCCTTTTTTTATCCTTTTAGCAGTATTTCATGGAGATGGGCTAATGGCTCAGTAAAAACATTAGATACTACAGATTTATTGATACAATAGGCTAAATTAAAGATTCTTCATCTTTATTTATGTTTGTTACGATTCATTAAGAAAAGCAACACAAGACAATATTATAATGTTTGTAAAAAACACGATAAAAAGATTTATTGCTTTATCATAAAAGGAAGAAAAGAAAAACTTACATTTTATTAACGCTACAACTTCAGTATGTGTGGACTGCATCACGTTTACACCATTAACCTAAAATAAAGATATTTAAAACATTTTAAAACATAAATAATTAATCGTCAACATTATTTATTAAAACGAGAACAAGTCAATATCGAGATAAATTAAACCCAGTATAAATCAATTTAATATTTAAATTCACTCACCTTAATTATTTTATCACCAGCGTGTAAACCTGCTTTTTCTGCTGCTCCACCTACAACAAGAAACACAAATAAATTTATAAAATACTAAAAATAGTAATATTAAACTTGTAAAATTCCAAGTAATTTGGAGTCAATAGACTTATTCTATTTGTATTTATGGTAATCAATTCAAGACATTTAAGAATACACAGCGTGACTGAGATTTTTCAATCACACCTCGTATTTCTCTCTATCTCGTTTTATCGACTTTTCATAACAGTAAATGCAATCAAAACAAACATTTTAATTGTCATTATAAGATTATAAACAAAATAAAATAAGATAAGCTGTATCAGATTTAGATTTTTATGTGCGACTTGTTCCTATTTTGTTTTGTTTGGAAAGTGTTTCGCTTTTGTTTTTTATGCATGTAAACAAATCTTCCGAATGAAAAATGTAAACACAACGAAATTAAAATTTCCCCGTAAAAATATGATAGTGGGTTCAATTAAAAAAAAAGAATATTTTTGTTTACTAAGACGCTTCTTATGTTAGAACTACTTTGTTAGTGTTATTTCTTTCAGTTTTAAAATATAATTTTGATTTTTAAGATTCTTCTTCTATTTTCAATGAACGATAAAAAGAATAATATTGAGAGGCGGCACCTCAGCATTTTCCATTTCCATTGTGTAACGTCTCGCTAGACCAATTAAGTTTTTCCAGCTAGTCGAATTGTTGGAATCACGTCCCGTATTCGAGTTTTATAACAAAAGCAGTAGTTATCCTCGTGGTTGCAAAAAATCAAAACATCATCCGAATAATTTTAACTTCATTAGTAGTTAGTAGCTTTAACAGTATGTACTTAATTGTCGATTTTATGTTTTTAAGATTTTGTGGACATTCTTGAACGGTGTTTTATTATAGAGATGTCAAAATGATCAAATTTAACTTTTTAGGCACATCAATTTTCACGAACCTTCTTTTGGACATATTAGCAAATTGAGCTTTTTTATGCCAACTGAGCATTTTGGGTTCTAACAAAAATCAGTAAAATCGGACGTCACATCAAGAAGTCTGGAGATGCAGAAAAACGCACAGCCAAAGAAACCAAGAGACAAAAAGAACATGGAAAAAAGTTTCCTTTCTACAGTGTCGAATGTACCACCCTTGGAAACTTAGATGCATATTTAGTAATGCCCAACGTCTCTTACAAAGTGCATGGGGATGAATTTGCATCCTCCCCACTGGATGCAAAATTTTCTCAGAAATCTCACAGTAGTATTTCTGCAAAAAAAAAGGCAAACCACATATAGTATGACTCGGCCTCTTTCAAAATCTGGATAGTGCATACCGACCACAAATCTATTTCAGGTATAGCAAAGTAGAGCAAAAAATGAAGACTGTAAGACGTCACAGAGTCGAAATGTCTACTGTATGTTTTCTGTTTAACCCCCCACTTCAAATTACATTTTAAATTTTTATCTTATTCCTGAGAAAGTCTCTTATGCCACCTAATAAAAAGATGAGTTTATGATGATTTCTAGATTGTCGAAATCTGAATATCGACGATAAGTTGCAGTGAGTGCTCACACAGTTGAAAAGATTAGCTCCTTGATTTCGAGATACGGAAAAGAGTTCAATGAACATCGCTCATATTTAATATTATTCTTGAGAAAATTATAATTCCCATGGTGGCCCAATTCTTGTGTTGTATCCTGCTTTCGTCACTTCTGAACTAGTCTTAAGCTCCACCCAAACGGCTCAAAAAATTAAATACCTATATAGACAAGTGTTAGCGAATTCCTAGTTTTCCATGAAAATTATTATATCTTATCTGTGCTATCTCACAGATACCTTCTTAATCTTGACAGCTTGATTTTAGTTTTACCAGTGCTTAAGATTCCGAGTTGAACTGTGGAAAAATACCAAGATTTAGAATTCAGGCAGCAAAGCTGATTAAAAACAATTTTGGTTATGTTAGCGATTTAACAAAACTTCGCAGCATACGAAAAAGTGAAGGCAGATTGTACTCTGTGGTTATAACCATAAGAAATCTAACTATGTTGGGACCTGGAAGGCGGAGTGTTGTGTTTCCTTGCTTCCTGTAAGCCGCTTTAGAGCTGCATTGAAGAATAGAAGTAAGTACTAAAGAAAATCACAGAAAACTTCAAATGAAAATTTGGATTTGGAAATTCAAACTTCGCTCTTCCCGAATGCAACCATTCTGCTCGTGGCAACCAAATATCTTGCACTGTCCTGCAAAAAATTCTGGCGGCGCTAGATTTTTTTGGTTAAATCTCTTCTCTGCTAAATTTAACGCAATATGAGTCAATTCGATCCTAGGAAGCAAGAGCTGTCGTGAATGCTGCCTGCCGGAAAGGTAAAAAAGAAGCAACTGTCATGGCTGCTGTACAAAGAACAATGTGGATAAACTAAGGAAAAAAAGCATAAGAGTCCAGTTCTAATCGACGTTGTAAATCGTCCAAAAATCGTTTTGTTGTTGGATCTTTTCTGGATTATGATATTCTTCCTGGAATACAGAATCTAAAAACTACGACGACAGTAATTTATGAGAAAAAGTCTGTCTGTCTTTTTTTTAATTTTAAAATTGACTTCAGATTTGGATTCTACATCAAAAACTAAAGACCACGTGGAGTTTTTTGATATTTCTTCGAAAACATGATCAAAATGGCTGCAGAGATTTGAAAATTTTTTAAAACTGTTGCTCGAATTCAGTAACAAAACGGAGTTCGTTGTGGTTATGCTTTGCATTCCCAGATGTTTTTATTTTGAAATTACAAAACAACACAATCGAGATCTATCAGCTATATGCAATTAAGAACGATAGAAATTTCTAAATTTTGCTCGAATACCTACCATAAGTCTGAAACTTTTCCACTAGCTGCATTCCATATTTGTTTGAAATGCTGCATTGTTTTAGCTTCTTGGCTTTCTTAAGTATCCCTTTGCAATAGCCCAGAGCTCAGGACAGTTTGGCGGATTGTCCTCTTTTTTTACAAAATGCATTATTTCCTGTAGACTCGCCTCCAGTTGTATCAGTTGTGAAAAATGAGCTTTTAAGTCCACAAGAACATATAGCCAGTCATACAAGAATTCTCTTCCCGAATGTATCCATTTTGACGTGTTTCTTCATTCGTAAGGACACAACGAGTTTGGTTTTGAATCAAAAGCCATAACGTTTCTTTGGCCACATTTCCTTACTCCTTTTCGACATTTTCTGCTTTTCTGTTTCTCCTTTTGATATTTTGTACAGTACCTACGCTAAAACCCTTCCTTTTTGGCTATTTCACGCACAGACATACATTTACTCAACTTGGACAGTTTCACATTCTTCTCAGTTCTTGTACCATATGTACCGGCCCGCTTCGATGCCGCCGCGGTTTGGGCAAGCCGTCAAGCTTATGATGTTCCACAAACTTTTTGATTATTTAGAAAACCGCCGACTTTGAACACTTGGTAATTTTTGCGAGTTTTCGCAAAGACAAGTTTTTTGATCTCAATACTAATTTGTTTCATTGCTGCGAATATTTGACAGCTGTTGTTAGACAATAGTAACAATTAAAATTTGACATATAGCCGATGTGATCAACGCCTACTATTTAAAATAATAGTTGCAATTTAAAGTTTGCTATAAAATTAAATGTGTTCGTTTAGTAAAATGAACAGTCCTTAGTTGATTTGTGGGTATTACTTGCAAGAAGGAAGGTTATTCCTATGCTAAAAACTAAGTCCGATTAACTTTGAAAAAATCCTTAATTGTCAAAACGATAATTGCTCCTTCTACAGGATTGTAGTATGTACATCGAGTATGATGATTTTAGATAATTTCTGAAGTCTTTGTTTAAACTTTTAGTGGCTTTCAACTGCAGATTTGGATCTTGAAGATTTTTGATCAAAAACAAAATTACAGATTAGATTTACTAGAGCTCTGTTTTATGTGTATATTTTCCATTGAAGATTGTGAAGCTATTGTTGTAACGTCTATACCTTAAACACACAATTTCTATCAAATGTCATCTTTGTAAAAAATCTTAGATGATTTATAATTCAGTACTTTCTTTCCACTTTCAAACGAACTTTGTATTTCAACCGAAAATTCAAAATCTATTTGCTTACTTTCAATATCAACAGTATTAACATAATGATAACGACCAATAGAACATTGCACTTCAGGAAAAAAAAAGGGAAAAAAGCAATAAAAATATTAATTCTCTGCAAATATTTAAAGGCCGTTGTTAAGTATGGCAAAAATTATTTCTTTACACAAGATAAAGAGCTTTCTTTAGTACAGAAACCGTCCATCCCAGGTGTGTCAACATTTTTAACCAATAATCAATCTTTGATTTGACAAAACAGTTTTTTTTACAAACCAAATATTTATAATAAAACAAGAATCGTTTTAAAACAAGATAAAAATTTATTAATAATTCCCTATAAATAAAGTGGATACACAAAAATACTTCTAGCATGACAGATTCGACTGAACCAGAAATACAAACACCTGTTAAAAATAATCATAAATATCTTAAATTCTTTTCTTTTCATTTGACCAGTTCTTCTTTTTGATTGTTTAATTTCACACATATATTATTTTTAAAAAATGTAATTTGAATTAATAAATGAATCTCTGTTTAATTGAAAATGTCATCATTTTAGAGGCATTACTATACATAGAAATAGAGCACTGTTATTTATAGCAGAGTCCCTATTATTAGGTTATGATAAAAATGAGTGCATTGTTTTTAGCATGGGCGTTCGCTTGTTTTTCTTTACATTTCCACAATAATAAAATTAAACATTATATACCATACCGCCTATTATTTATTACTATTTGCCAGAATTATTGCAAGTATACAGAATGTAATTAAAAGGAATATTGGCTAAAAGAAGCACTGAATGATTTAACAGTTAAGGCACACCACTGTGTGGCGCCAGCCATGATTGTACTTTATTTATAATGCAAGTATCGCCTCTGAAAGATAGTCGTAGTGACGTTTATAGTGGTCAGTCTTGCCAATGATGGTGACTGTGTAGAGAGCAGCTATTTGGTAGGTTCGCACGACAAAAACAGTTTCCTCTTGTTCTACTCTGTGGATGATCCAAAGCCTTTTCATTAAAAAAAAAACTTGTGTTTCTTCATTTCTTCCAACATCTTCTCCTTCTAATAAATCTAGTAAGCAATGACTGCTATAAAATTTGAATTCCCTTCAGCGATGGTATCTCTACAACAGATAAAAAATGATGACAAAGGCAGAAAATTAAAAATAGTCGTTGAAATTTGAAACGTACCTGTGTGAGGAACACCCTAAAGGACGGATTAGTCGTGGACAGTCGGAAAATCTTTTGGAAGTTGCCCCGCACGCACTAGAAAGAATTCCTCCTAAGCGGCCAAGAGAAAAAAAATTCTAGTTCCGCTAGCCGCCAAGGAAGAGTATAAATATCACTATTTACTAACCCAATTATTACAACTTGTTTCTTCTTCTATTTCGCCTTCAATACATGTGATACGGAGCGCGAGCAATTTTTAACGTTCGGTATCGCTATTATTTAATGAACCACAGTTTTTCTTCCACTATGTTAGCCGCTGCTAAACCTGCTACGCAAGTAATTAGTTTTTTTTGAGTTCACTATCTAAAAGACACCTGAACACAGAATAATTTAAGCGCAAACTTCATTTTTAATTTAAGCTCTTCAATACAACCAACATATTGATTCTGAACAACTTCAGTTTTTAATAATTTATAGTCTTAATAGCATTACCAACCTTCTTTTACACTCTGAACATAAACCGGATTATCTCCAGAAACCTTCATGCCGTAACCAGTCTCATCCTTGTTGATTACAATCTGCACTATATGAGGATGGCCCGAGGTATGCGTTGGGGAATCCATGAGAGAATGTGGGCGGCCTGTCGCCCCAACCATAGCCCCTGATTGTATAGGGATTGGTACGGGCGACGGCCGCCTCACAGATCCGTTCAAATTTGTTGAGGAAGAAGTTCTGAAACAAACAACAAAAACGTTAAAATTAAAAGTCAACTAACTTCTCAGGTAACAAGCATAAAAGGTGGAGGAAAAAAAGGGAGGAGAAATCCAATTTGTCTTCTAAGAAACGACCACACAAACGACTCCTGCGAATTGAACCTTCTAACTTTACGATCTATTTTATGGCCCTTAACACTTATTAAAAACCTTATAGGTATTATACCCCTACATAGGTTGAAAAGAATAAATTGCGGCTAGCAAGGAAGGAAAAAAAGAAAAGGTAATACTTGAAGGATGCCCTGTGCAAGAAGATACAGACCTTGAGCTTATTCCATTGTAATAATATATAGCAGGGTGTAGTAAAAATGATTTATTACCACTACTTCAATAACACTTAAAAATGTAAAATTAGGAAATCATTTCAGTTTGGTGAAAGTGTTTTTAAAGCAAAAGTCGTTTTTTTTGTTGTGCGCCATTGCGTCATCTAATCGATACAAAATTGTTACATATTTAGAGAGGAGGAAAAAAGGAATATAAAATACTCCAAGAAGACACGCGATAAACTAAAACTTTAAAATGTTAAAAATGAATTAGAAATGAAGGAAAATTAGACACATTTAAATTAAATGAGGTCAATTTGTTAATGCACTCGAAAAATAGAACTGTGTTGTAGTTAGTTAAATACAACAATAACAAAAAGAGAATCTAGTTTGAAGGGGTTAAACTAGTTCAATTGCGGTCATGTGATATTTATTTTAATTTATATGCAGTTATTTCAAGAAAATTTAATGTTTAATGTGCGCCTTGAGCTGTACTTTATGACAAAACGAAGTTGCTGCTTTAAACAGAGTATGAATGAATGAATTACTTGGAATTATCAACCCAAACTTAACAATGACATCAGGTATAAATCATACGCCAAGAAGATGTGCATTATTATGTTATTGTAATAATCATCATTATCGCTGACGAATAAGACTTGACGTCAAATGAAATTGGTTTACAGTATACGGGATGTTAAACTCGCTCAGGCCGTATCGAGGTTACGCGACGATAGTCTTTTGTTTTCTGAGGTGCTTCTTTACTATTTGGAAACGGGTAGGCGTATCAGCGTGGGATTTTCTTCGTTGATATTGGCGAGGGATAGACTTTGAAACGATTCGGATTGTTTCTCTTTGTATATCGAAAAGTGGTGCCAAAATGAGACTTGGTTTGTTGATACTAATGTAGCAGGACAAACTTCATAGTGTTTTGTTTTATTGTCGGCTACCCCCTATCTCAGAAACGAGTAGTAGCATCGAGATGGGAACTTGTTTCAAACGATCCAAGCATCATCGATCGTCTAAGAGCGGAGCAAGACTCGGGTTTGTATGTAGCTCTTCTAATAAATGTTAGTGCTCTATCTCGAGGACGAGCAGTAGTTGCGAAATGGCTTTTAAGCTCTGGAAATCGAGATTACGGAAAACAGACCTCAGTATATTAAAAGTAGACTCCAACGTTTCTTCAATGATTTCCACTTTTTATTGCCAAGACGTTCTTCATACTCCAAATTGATCATTACTTTAATCCAATTTGCTGATGACACGGCGTTCTGTGCGCCATCATCCTTGCTGTAGATTAATACACCGAATACAAGCATAAAAATTCTACTGCTTGCTCAAACCTTGAAGAACTGCAAAGTATATTTTATTTCTCAACATAATCTCTAAGCTCTATAATTTCGTCCAACGATACTCTAATTTCTCGATGCTCAACAAAAAATACGAGGGTGGTCTGAAAAGTTTCCGACCTCAACGTGAAGATGGCAGCACTCATAAATAAAAGCTACTGAATTTCGTTGTTCATCTGTTGACAGTTACTCACCCAAGTTTCAGCCATTTTGGACGCGCAGTTTTTATGTAACAGTCGTTTGAGTGAGTTGATGTGAGTTTTTTTGTGAAAATGGACAAAATCGAGTATCGAGCTGTCATTAAATATTTGTTTTTGAAAGGCAACACGCCTTCGCAAATAAAAGATGAGTTGGATTCTGTGTATGGGGACTCTGCACCATCATTTACCACAGTGAAATTTTGGGCTGCTGAATTCAAACGTGGCCGTAAGAGCTTGGGAGACGATGAACGTTCGGGACGTCCAAAAACTGCAAGTACCGACGAAAACATCGCCAAAGTTCACCAAATGGTGCTAGACGACCGCCGAATTAAAGCGAGAGAGATAGCAGAGGTTATGAACATGTCAAAAGAACGTGTTTGTCACATATTAAATCAACATTTAGGCATGAGAAAGCTGTCCGCGCGTTGGGTGCCGCGTTTGCTCACGTTAGACCAAAAACGTGTTCGAATGAATATTTCCAACGCTCTTTTGGCGCAGTTTAGGCGAAATAAATCCGAGTTTTGGCGCCGATTAATTACTGTAGATGATACTTGGATACACCATTATACGCCCGAAACAAAAATACAGTCCAAACAGTGGACTGCAAAGGGAGAACCGGCTCCAAAAAAAGCAAAAACTGTTTTTTCGGCTGGGAAAGTGATGGCGACTGTTTTTTGGGATAGTCATGGAGTTATTTTAATCGATTATCTTCAAAAAGGAAAAACCATTACAGGAGCATACCATGCATCATTACTTGACAAGCTGAAGGCAGAAGAAGAGGCAATCACCTTCGTGAACAATTATTTTGCAGAGAAAAATGCCGAGTACTATTTGGACGGGTTACAGAGATGGGAGCATCGCTGGGAGAAGTGTGTGGAGTTACAAGGAGACTATGTTGAAAAATAAAAAAAAAATTTCAGAAAAAATGTCTTGTATCTTTGTTAGGTCGGAAACGTTTCAGACCACCCTCGTACTCTTCAGCCAGGATTGATACTGGATATTGAAACTGCGTGGGGAAGACCACGTGACAACAATTACTTACGGACGTACAGCGGTTTGTAGTGTTTCGTGTTTTTCCGGTGAAAGCGACAGCTCCTCGTTATTGCAGTTACGGCTGTACATCTCTGGTATTTGGTTTCTACGAAAAGATATATAGAGTGACCAAACGGTTCGCGGGTCTAAGCAAAAATCGGCGATGAGATCGCGTTGGTGTTTTTCAGCGTGGTTTTTTGGATGCTCTGGCAAGGAGTTCATAAAAATTACTGTTGCTGCAGTTTTGAAGAGAAGAAGCTGTTTTATGAGATTCAAAAAGTTTCAGACCCTCGGGGATTGAGGCTATTTAACTGGCAGATGTTTTTTTAGATTTCATTCGTTCCAAGATTCTGAACAACAAGAAGTGAAAACCACCACTGCATCAACACATGTAGTTTTGATTTTCTAAAAGTATTTTCACACCTGCGACAGATCATGATATGGATTAAACAGTTAATTTCCAAAAAATCAAAAATTATGAATACAGGGATCAAAGTATGACAATTATGAAGACAATAAGGGTCTTATAGAAAAATAATCAATGTCGGATGAACACTTTTGGAAATCTACAACTTATATATCTTGGGAGCTCAAGCATCTTTTGTAAGGAAATTAAGTGTTAAAAACTCGTAAAAGAAAATTAATGGACGGCAAAGTCGATCAAAAGAAGAAAACAGTCCGAAATGAACAATATTGCAAGATAAAAGTCGGGAAAAATATCTAAAACCACCAAGATTGTAAAACAATCAAACACCATCTAGAGTGAGACTTGGAAAAGCTTGAAACTTAAACTTAAATTAAAAACCTATCGAACCTAAATCAGAGCTGACCAAACAAAACTTTTGGTCGACGAACATGCAATGCTAAGCCACAATCTGTCATAAGAGACATGTCAACATTAAATGCATTTATTTAACTGTATACATTATACAAAATGGTGTATCGCAAGATTAAGTATACGGACCTGTACTACTCAACATTTATGTGATTGTGATTTACTTAACTATAATAATGGAATGATTGGCAATGATATTATTGAGTATAATAACCATAACGGCTTGCAAAATCAGAACAAAAAAACTTAAGTTCAAATACTTACCTGTTTTACTAGTAATCTTTCTCTAAATGTATTATCCTGAGATGTAAGAATGTCAAATCTGAGCTTGCAAAAAAAGTTTTACAACAAAATGAGTTCTACCCTTGACAAAAAATTGCAAATTATAAAAATAAAAAGAAAATTACGTCTCGTTATAAAATTACACAATTAAAGAATGATTTACTAAAATTTTAGTAACGAGGCAAGTTTCTACATCTTTAGATTTATATAATTAACAGAAATCTTGTTATTAACAGCAACTGTGCCGTCAAGAGACTATTTATAAATGCAATCGTTATATATTGCGCATCCACTTACTACTAATTCCCATAAAAACATCAATGCATGAAGAATTTTAAATATCCATTATTCTCTTAAATGAGCATTAAATAATCTGGGAAATATGCTGCGTAACGTTTAGTTACAAATAATGAAATGAGGAAGTGTGTAGTAATGTGCTGTGTGCGCTAACAAAATTCTCATATAATCAAACCTACAAGTACTTAACCAACAATCTTATACGACATAATTATAAGGAAAATCCATAGTTCTCTGTAGATAATTACGAATTGGTGTGTCGCAATAATAATTCCAGAGTTTTTTTTCTCTTTATCTCCTTTTACGTATTTATTTACAGAAAAATGCAAAATCAGCTACTAAATAATATAGTAGGATGATGTCTAGACATTTCTTATTAAAATGTTATCATTATCAATTCAAAAACGACTTTGATGAGAAATTATATTAAATATTGCTGTTATACCAGGTGATTTCATAAGTTAATAAAACAACTAGAGGTGTAGTCAGCACGCTGGCTCTTCTTTTAATCCTCTTGGACCTTCTTGATCAAATAATATTAAATCTTGTTGTTACGCCTCTGGTCTAAATCTAAAGCCACCAGGATGATTTCTTCCACCGTGCTAGAATTTGTCCAGATTGCCTTTCTGTCAATTTTCTTAAAACATGGAAATGTTGAAAATGTCTTAATATAACTTCACTCACGTGTTAATGACATCAGTGCACTCCCAATCCATTTATCCAACAGTATGCATACTTGCAAATGCTATTTTGATAAGATCGTTTCCTATGGCTTGGCCCAGGTGATGGAACACTAAAGAATGAAAGTCAACTCCAAAAAAATCTCAGATAGTTTAAAAATATTTTTTGATAGAAAATACGCAAAAACAGGAATTAATGTAAAACAAGCAAAAACTTCACTAATTTACTTTACAGTACAATCTATTAATACTCTTCAAATTGACGTCAATGTATATAACGGAGAAACATCAAAACAAAAGATTGGAAGAGAAGCTATTGTAAAAAGATCATTCTGAAGATTGTTATAGGTGCAATAAAAACGAATGCCGATTACATCATCGACCGATCATGGTCAACTAACAATTAGAAATGCTAAAACACCGAGCATTACAAAAACAGCCCATCATCCATTCAAACGCATTAATTTTGAAATATACGGTGTGCAATAACCGGAATGCTGTTATTATATTAAGACATTTAAAAAATGATGTTTATGAATTACTGAAACGGTTTTTTAAAAAAATTCTTGGCAATAAATTGAATTTTTCGAAAGAATGTGAATTTCTTCAAGGAAAAAACTTGAAATTCTACAGATTCTGCAAATATAAAGTGCGGTCTCTCTAGATTTTTAAGTTAATTTTAAATGCTAAAAATGATTCATATGGGAGAGAGGATTTGTATGCATTTGCAAGTGTATCTTACCGAGCTTAATAAAATACAAATCGATTAGTTTTGCTAACAAAAACCTATTTTGGATAAATTTAAATCATCTACAACTGAATGAACACCAATTAGTCCAAAACGGTCTTCCTTCACGGATCATCAAACATTTGTACCGCATGACAGAAACTCTACCCATAAACTGTTTCTATTATGAATAATCAGATTTTAAGCTATTCTTGCGTCTTTTTAGGTACGTCGGACACTACGATTTCAAATACAATTTTTGTAATTTTGATTTGATTTAGGAAAGAATACAAGCTATACTCTTCAAAATTAAAATTTATTATCTCACAAACGGCTTACTAAAGGGCGAATCCCGATTGTGGACCACCTCAGGTGGCCTCTTGAAAAGTAAATCTCGATTTCCAAAGAATGTCGATGACGCCAAAATGTGCGTTTGACATTAAGTTACTAAACGCCCAAATTATAAACAGTTTTCTCTCGAGTCGTCAACATCGTGTATGAGTAAGCAGGAAATCTTCATGTACTTTTACTCCCTAGGTCAGTCACTTCTCCCCAGATACACTTCAACCGCTTCTGTGACAAAACTGTTCCGATCCAATATCAACGACCAGCAGTGGTATTCCAAGTTACCATGTTTGGTTACTGACTATCAATACTCATGCTTCCATACCAAACCATAGCATAGCGCGTTTCTGTGAATACTCGAATCCTTCCAAACCCGAACTATCAAAAGCAATCGAAGAGATCTACTGACAGAGTTTCCGGGTGCATATAAGTCGCAAACCTTTAAAAAACAAAACTCAATGAGAAAATTTCCCTCGGAACCAATAAAAACCCGCCCCTTTAATTAGCCGTCCTTGTGCGCTATCTACTTCATCCTCAAGCAGGTGGACATCACATAACAGACAACACCCAATTCGCAATCACATCAGATTCTGTTCTACATACAAAAGTCTAACTTTGTTATTACTCCGTCTTTTGTTCCACTGTAAAAGAGAGTTAACAATAAACATTGCCTGGCCTTCTATCATTAATTTAACGAGTAAAGCTTGATCACTGATGTTTTTAAACGAAAAGCATTTCATGAACACACCCTCTATGGCTTGAAAGTTTGTTGTTCAGATTATTATATTTTTATTTCGTCCACTTCATAATTACTGGATGTCCAAACTTGGTCACTGAGTATCCATTTGGATTGTCTCCTCGATAAACTCTGACACGCATTCTTTCAAAAAGTACAAATAAATCCACTCCCTAAACAAGAAGCAGGAATAGATAGTACTCAAGATGTCACTGTTCGAGCACCACCACTTGCCGATCGTCTTATTAAAACTGATTGATACAGCGGACAAGTGAATCATACACATATCGTATGTCAATTTGCAGCTTTGACAACTAACCTTCAGAAGTAGTATGAAGATGGATATAGTATTTCCGCTTCAATCAGTTGCGATCAGGGTGCAAGAACGTGCAAATAAAACAACTTGCCGTAGTGGAGAAATGACAGCTGAAATTGGCATGAAATGCATCACACACCAGTTTGTTTATTACACGACGGCGATTTATAGAATTCTGCCCCTGATCTAAAGATTCTTCTACGTCTCGAATGGCATGACATTATGAAAATCGCAACTTTACAATCTTGTCAATTTTAGATTAATAATAATAACAACAAAAATAACAATAATCTTTATTTATTCTGTATTATATACAGGGTGTCCCAAATTGAGTAGGATAGTATGGGCAACTTTCTTATTGTTATAGTTAGCTTTGGTTAAATGGGCAATGTTGTGCAATAATGTATGCTAATTCAAATTTAGGTTAGAAAAGTTTAAAATTCATAACCAATTAGCAATTACTCCAAAAAAAAGTGAAAAAGGAAAGGAGCTTCTGTAAAAATCTTGATGTTCCTTTCTTTTGCAGATAAGGAATCATCGAGGTGAGGGATTTCTTTTTATTCTCGCCAATTTAGATGTCGTGCAGATCATTCGGTACAAAACTCTTCATTGCCCTTTTCCGTTTCTCGATTAAAGCGAAGTCTCTATCACACGCCATGAAGCTATATCCACTAATGAGGAAATTCGAGACCAAGAATATCATGACAAAGAGGACCATTCTGTTTTTATTCTGGTCCGCGCAGTTGTCACATCAGATTCTATGCTTTTTTATGAGTAACTCATAATGTTCAGTATTCTCAACTTAAATGTATCCTAAAATTATAACAAGACAGTTGACTGAGGTAAAACATGTCTGAGTGTGTTAGAATGGGTACAAACATGACCTGCTGCAGATCCATGGATACCGAAGAATCTATACTATCTGGTTTCTGTGCGCCAAGAGTATCTAATTTCATAGCACTTAAAGAACTATCAATCTTTCTATGGTGCAAATTAAGCTGAACCTTTGCCATCCTGCTGCTTGAAACTTGAGCCTGAATTTCGCAGTTTAACTTGTCACATTGTAAGGATAAGTTGGGAAAATCTTTTAAGAAAATACGACGATAATTTTTATAAGTGACATTCGAGCGCGGAGATTTCTGTAAGAAAGCTTTATGGAGATGATGGATATTGAGACTTCTAACTCATTGGTGATCATTTCCAGTAAATTTGGGCCCTCTGTCATCTCCTCTATTATGAACAAAGACATCCATAATCTGTTAATTATTTAGTGCTTACAAGCATTTCGAGTAGATTTTTAGCGTTTTTTCCAGAATAGTCAGTCATTGAATAACATTATGAAAACCCATATCTGTAAGTCAGTGTTTTGCAAACATTTTTAACAGTTCGAGTTACTCTAGATGGTCTGTAGCAACCTAACTCAATTGCATTAATTAGTTTATAACAAATACACACTTGAAAATGATACTGACACTTGTTCAGATCATATCATTTGTCAATACTATGTCGATATAGTTTATTAATCTATGTAGAAGACTGCAATTGAGGACATTCATTGACAAGTTATGTCAACATTAGGTACAAAAAACAATAGAGACTGTAAAACCTGACAAGAAGACAGTAATTGACTACTCATCAGCATGTCTCTACCTTTTGTTTTCTTAAAAGATAACAGAGACACCATTTCTATTTAGTTCAAATATCAATTAGTATTTATTTATCATAATTATTGGTTTCATGCATCTAAATAATTTTAACTCTACTTACTGTTCGATGAAGCAACTTAAAATATTTTCTGTAGTTTCAATCATCTTCTGTCCAAAATCAACATCAACAATCAATAAATATACTTTAAGAAATTCTTCGACTTTCCATTTCTTAAATATTTGGTATAAACACTTTACTGAACATGATGAAAAGTAATATTCATAATTTTATAATTACAAGATAGCAGTGAGAGAGCAATATAGTGTTGAAAGATCTACAGAACTAATTATTATTTATGAAACTAAAACGCTCTAAACAAAAATTTTAATTCAATAAATAGCATAAAGAAGAAATTATACGATTAGGAATATTTTAAATAAATTTGTAGGTTATATCAAGTCGATTAAGCAATTCCAAGTTATTTTGAAACAGAAAGAAAAAGAAACCTGCACGATATATGAGAATTCTTAAGTATGCTAATCATCGGTTCACTTTTGATAATTTAAAAATGCATTCATTGAGGAAAGTAACAAACTGAAAGATTTATTATAAAAAAATTGAAAATTATATGAGTAAATAATTATTTTTGCTTACCTTTCGCTTATAAATTCTTATTTAGCAAATCCCGGCAAATCCCAATTCAATTGTTTTTTTGCTGTTTTGTTTTAGAGCAAGTTCTGATCTCATAATTGAGAATTTGTTTTGCATTCTAGAATCCATACAGCATTCTAGATTATTATTAATTATTTAAATTTATTCGTTTTGTATGTTTTGACATTTTTAATATGCATACAAATCCTGTTTCTTCTCTGCATAAATTTGTACCGTAATTTTACCATTCCAAACATTTTTAACAGGTCATAGAAATGCAAAATTTCTACTAGATGTAGTAGCTATTGAAGTAAAAAGTCACACAAATCAATATAAATACCTCTACTAAATATGAAAACGTAGGTTATCAAACATTTTTATATTTTTAGGTCACATCTATTTACATTAAAGCATGTTTACCTAATAAATGACATCATATTTCTATAACGTCACGCAACAAACTGTAAAAACCAATTAGAATGTGATAATCAAAATATTTTTATTTTTTTACAACTTTTATAGGGGGTTACACCCTCCATTTTACAACTTCATTCAGTTGTTTTAACCAACCATTTTCTTTTTGTTTTTTCTTCGCTATAAATAAAATTAATCAAATTTCGCAACTGAAAAATCTTTTTTTATTTATTTCAAGGTTTTAGAAATACAAAATAGATAAATTTAAGGATTACAATATATTGGGTAGTAGAAATTCTTGGGAACTTACAAACTTCCTCAATATGATAATTTAACGATAATGTAAACTTCCTCTACACTCATCGTTTTACGCCCTAATGATTCTACTTTAGTTTAATTTAATCGTTATTAATATTACTAAAATACGAAAAGAAAGAAATTTTCATTGCAAGCAGAAAATTAAATGCCACATCTACCCACATTTTTCAATGAATGGACTTGAAAAAAAAGTGTGACCCATATTCATACCTTACATTTCTTACGTAAAAAAAACCGAATCAAATGGAGTTCATTAGCATATAAGTAAAAGAGATTACGGCTTAAAACTGCTGGTGTAGCCTAGCAGAGCGAAAAAAAATACATAAAATGTTGAAGTATGGGAGTCACTGCACAATTTCAAACAATACCAGCATGTATTACGATCACAGACAAACCAGTTATATCAGTGCGTGTTTACTCCTACTAAATAGAAAAAGAAAAATATAATATGACATAAGCGTAAACTTGCACGTCCGTTTAGCGATCGTAATTTATTTACAAATACCCAAATTTTCCCCCTCATTCATGCAGACACAAAAAAATTTATAAACATAAAAAAACCTACCTATCATTAATAATAGTATTTGCGTTATTCATTATATTCAAAAACATCCAAGAAAAATGCACACATAAACAATAAATAAGAAGTGTCCATGAGAACACACATTTCGGAGGTTTTTAAACAATTTTATCACTAAATCCGCACTAATTCAACACACACAATTAAAACTTGCATTGCACGGTCGTTCGCGTTTATTTTCACGAAAGTCACGACGATTAAGGCACTGTTTTCGATCGAAATACCTCGGTTACAAAACGATTAACCAACAAGTGTCAGCCATCTTGGAAACTGAGCTTTTGCGCTTCTCTAAAGAACATTCTGCGCATTCGAATTTTAAGCCGCATTTTCCCCGCTGTACTTTACTCTTTAATTTTTCAAAAGCGTAATCTCTAATTATTGAATTAGGAATAAATTTAATAATAAATATTTAAAATTTAAATTGAAAAAAACTGAATTTTTTGAAATTAATAAGGAAGTTAATTTAAAAACAATTTAATAATATATTAATTATAATTAGATTTAAGATGAAATTGTAATAGCTAACGTTAATACTAATAAATTAAAGGCCAGAAGATTACAAATTAAAATTATAAAATTATAAAAGCGCAGACTTTAGTTTTACAGGTAGGAAGTTTAATATCATGTGAATCATCATCAATGTTAAACATTATTAAGTCACGATTTAAAAATAAATAGTAAACACAATTTGAACTTAAAAAGTAATTTATGTATGTTAAATCCTGTTTTAAATAACAAATCAATAGAACAAAACACTTTAATTGCTTATCTAACTTTCATTTCTCAATCTTATAAAGTTTTTTTCATTAAAACTTTCACGTACTTAACAATGCCTTTAATAAAAAGTAACTTAACTGTAATTGGTGAAACATATAAATTAATCTATATTAGTACATAAACATGTGTGAATATAAAAGTGAAATTATTTTATAGTAAAAGATTCAAAATAAATCAATATCTGTAGCCGGTGAAGATTAAATCGGTACAAGTGGCGCCACACAGTGATGTTCGGCAGCATAGCTTGGTAGATGGACATTCTGCGCTAGTACTGCATCTTATGGGATTTCTGCATGCTTTTCTAGTTTCTGGACTAGTTGGTGGAGGACATCCAGATGGATTTATAACTGCAGAAAATTCAAAACATACAAAATATATTTACAGTTATTTTTAAAAGAAAGATGAGAAATGAAATTAAATAAATGTTCAAAATATAAAGCCATTCTGACATTACCCTATTAAAAATTTATAACTGAGCAAATTAATTAGTCGTTTGCAGTTATAACGTTACAGATTACTGAAATATACGGTTGCTTCCCTTAAATTTAAAACCAAATCCAATTGACAGAGCGACGGATCAACCTATGAGAAACAAAGTAAATTCTAAAATTTGTTGAATTTTAAATAAAAGATCAGGTACATCTCGAGCGCCCATGGCGACTAACTGGGGTGGCTATCAGTCTGATTTCACTTCACCATTAGCGACTACAGTGGCTAACGGTTAGGCTTCGCCTTTCAACCACTGGCGTTAACTAACGTCCTTTCTTTTCTAATTTATTGTTTTATAAAAATCATATTATTCTGAGACGGATCAATTAGTGTTAATTCACCATAATCCTTATTATTGATTGCTTTCCCAAGAAGTAGTTCAGAAAGTAGTGGCTTTAGAAGCTATTTGTAACTCCTCTTAAACCCGATGTAATTGAAGTTGGTGGTTGGAAGTCACATATAGAATAGACTGGCCCAATTTGGCTCCAGAGTCTATAAATGTTTTGGCCCTTATATGATGACATAATGTTGACTTACGTATTTTTGACCAAATAAAAAGATTTTGGCCCTACTTGGTTCTAGACACCTAGTCCTCGGAGCAAGTTCGACTTTGGATGGCCTTGCTGGAATCGATGAAACAATTTCTTGTCAACAAACGGCAAGCAAGCATGCGAAAGAAAAGAAACAATCGAAGATTGGATGGCAACACGATAGGGACCCACAGCCCTGAGACCATGTAGAGAGTTGATGTGGTGGGTTTACTTCCAGTATTGAAAATGATTGAAATGTTGATTTTGATGGGTGCGAGCAAATTGCTGATCATGTTTGAATTGATTGGGTGGGAGAGGAACATTTAGACGTTACCCCAGTTTTTACTGCAATTTATCGCAAGTCTTGTCTCAGTTATGGGCTATGAAAAAATGAAAAAACCGCAACATTACAGAATCACAGTCACGAGTATATGTAACTTAACATAATACAACTTTACTGCCTTCAATGATATTATTAATGGCCGATTCGACTAAAATAAGATATTTACCGTGAAATCTCAAGCTGGAACGTAGAGCAATAGAGCGGGAGGTCCTTGCCTACAACTGTGGTGTGCATAACGTACAAAAACTCTTAACTGTTTTTTTGTCCTAGTCTCTTTGAAAGAATGTCTCCACTTGCTGTATATTTTAGAAATGCTAGAAGTGCCCAAGCTTTCAAAGCGTACTTAGGCGAAGAAAGTTGAGAATTTCAGATAAATAACGTAGTAGTTGGTATTGCTTGTTGTTTTAGTCTTCACACGTGTCCTGGTTTTAAATGGGAAAAATATGGTTACCTTAGTCCAAGGGTCTTTAAGAAAGATTTTGGAGTAGAGGCCTGTTGGCGGCAAACAATTTGTTTCTCTGTAAGAAAATCTCTTCGACGAAATGACGAGATATGTCAATATGTTTAGTTTTTTTGACAAAATTCGCCACTCTTTATTAAGCCCATGGTATTTTTATTATCAGGATGTATCACAGCTAGTCTTACCTTAGATTCTGTTTCTGATATTATTTCACTGATTAGAGAACGTAACTGTAAAACTTCAAAGTATTTAGCTTCAGCAGTACTCCCTGCTACTGTGGTCGTTTCTTGCTGACCCATGAAACTACTGCCCCTTTTATATATAACCACTTACTGATTTTACGATGTTCATATCCTTGGCACAATTCCAAACATAAATCATAACATATCAGATTTCCCAGTAACGTCTCGCCAATAAATGTTTGTCATCTTACAACGAAACAATTGAAATTTCTAATTTGCCTGAAAATTTTAGAAAGTTGTCTGTTTTACAATGTGAAGTCCATCTTGTAGTAGTAGTAGCAGTTGGGAAAGGCCAACTCTTTACCAATCCAACCTCCTACCGTGTCTTCTCGTACTCTCTGTCCGAACTTATTTGACTCCCATACAAAAGTAAGGATATTAATCCAAGCGAAAACTCTCAACACCTCCTTTAGTAGGATAACAACCTGGAAGGTCTTAAACCTTAACATTTCACATTTCTTACGTTCTTACAAGAAGTGTAAAGACGTCTCTTTGTTCTTCCTACATTTAGGAGATACTGCATCTTCTTTTAACACTTATGGACGACCCCAGTTAGTAG
Organism: Ignelater luminosus; assembly: GCA_011009095.1. Classification (NCBI taxonomy): domain Eukaryota; kingdom Metazoa; phylum Arthropoda; class Insecta; order Coleoptera; family Elateridae; genus Ignelater; species Ignelater luminosus. The sequence continues at coordinate 194,804 of VTPC01090404.1, forward strand.
ACTTAGAGTCCTCTGGTCCTCGAAAATTAGTCAGTTCAGCTTTGGTAGGTTGAACCCCGGTTATATCCTTCACCAGTCGATGGATACTACTTAACCAGCTCATCTTTTGAGGGCAGACGTGAGATCCCCAGAAAGGGTTCTAGCAGATATCCTCGATTTCAAGTCTGGCGAGTTCGTCAGCTTTCTCTTTGTGGTGAATTTTGCGTTGCTCAAAAACCAAGACAAGATTAACTTCTTTCCAAAGCATCTGAACAAAAGAATTCCTTGTTCTGGCTGAACAGCCCACATTTAATTCGCTTGGTTATCTGAGTAGATGTAAATCTTTTCACCCTTGCCATTGCTTTGTCTGGAAAAAGTAATCTTCTATAATTAAAAACCATCAGTATATACAGTGTATTTGTTTTTACATGTGGGCTATAAACTGGCTGATCGAGCAATCAAAATTATACGTTCGGCATTACACATACAATGTTTTTATCATCAGTAAGAATCTTAGAAGAAGCATGTTAGTGAATCTCACTAGAACCAATAACACCATTTTTGTTACATATATTCACTTAGTTAACAAATTGCTTACATTTAATCTTCTAGAAAAAATTCCATTCATTCTTACCACTTGTCTTACCTTAACCTCCTAGCTTTAATATGACACACTTGAGTCAAGAAAAAATTTTGTAAAGTTGGTCTTCACAATGTCATGATTTTCTCAACACATGCCATACTATGCAACCCTATTTTTTTTATCTAAAAACGATATGGTAAGATAAACTGCAACATCTCCACGGTGAACTTTCAGGCATTGAATAATACAATGCCAAGAAGATTAATTTAAGTCCAGTGCGTGGTAAGATTTCTTTGATTTGTGTGAACATATTGTATAAGCTAAACTTTTTAGCATCTTGGGTATTCTTGGCGAGTATGATGAGACTCCTAGAAAGCTTGGATTTCCTTTAAATTCAATTTCACGAAATAATAAGATGTATATAAAACTTTAAATATGTAATCAATAATCACAGGACAGAAATGGAAAATGTTTTTTTGCTTGTGTGCCAAAAAAATTAACAAAATTGTAACATTTTCTATGTTTTCTCATAGCTAATACCGTCCTCTGAAGGGGAGATCAAATCTTCTGAGTGCAGACAGAATCTCGCTTAATACATTAAGCTCCAGGCTTTTACGTTTCGAGAAAACTACTTACCTAGCAAAAGGGCGCGGCTATTTACTTTAATGTTAAGTGATAATATTATCTACGTATTAGTGGGTGAACAATTGCTATTTTGAGATAAATTTTAATTTTAAATTTAGCTGTAAATTTACCGTAATTTACAATTTTACTTTTTTTTCTTAATACAACTAATTGAAGTGTTATTGATATATTAACCCAAAAATTTGAGTTAGCTAGATGACATTAATTCAGAGATGCCTTGATAAATTCTGTAACCTCTACAGGTAATACAGGTTGCAATAAAGGAAAATGACCATACAAATGCCTTTAAGAAATACTTTTAGGAAAGTATAAAGAACAATCTTGACCCAAAAAGTAATAACTCTTGTTTTTAAAAAATCCAAATTCTTTCTTTAAAAAAAATAAAAATTAATATGTTGAAGACACTCTGTATTTATAACTATTAAAAGAAGAAACATCAGAAAAGGATAAACCAGAACATTAAAATGTTCTAGATTTTTCCTTTTTAATCTTATTGCGTTCTTTTGCAGATTTTAATCTAGCTTGAAGAATACCAAAGACAAAAAAGTTACCAACTAAAATATTAATAAGCATCGTCTAACATTCAAATTTAAATGCATTAATTAATACTTACAATCGCAACAGCTGTTGTAATATTGGCAACAATACTCGTTCACGCTGTCACCACAAAATGTACATATCGACTGTATATTATCTTGCGTATTAACAATAAAATTGATAGATAAAACCGCGAAAATTACAAAAACCCACATTTTATCAGAAGTCTGGTGTACTATATACCTGTATCAAAGAGTAAAACCCGTTACATCAAAACTGTGCTTCTTTATTCATGTTAGCTATACAATTTGCAATATATATGTATTGCAAAATCAGAAAAAATAAAACAAAAAAGAAGTACATTATATAAAATCTATATTCAAGATACAAAACTTGAAAACAATAGCAATAAAAATTAGCATGCCGTGCACATCGTCTTCTTTTACAGTTTAACCTTACGTTATGCTTTAAGACTAAAATAGGTCATGACGATATAGCTGATATAGTATTAAAAGAAGAGTTAAGTAATTAACTGCAAAGTCGTTAAAATCGCCAGTTTGAGTATTTTATTTGGAACAAATGAACGAAACTGTTTTAATTTGTCTTTTATCCGATACGATCTGAGAAACACTAAACAAAAAAATGACCGAATAAAAAAATGAAGATTTATACTGTCTATTCATTTGTTTTTATTTATTGCATTGAGATAGTTGATTTGTTGTATTTAATCAATCAAAACAATGATTTTAATATTAATAACTACAAACTCGATAAGGAAAATCTTTGTCCTAAATAAAAAACAAATGTAAGCCAAAACAAGCGTTGCTTTTGTATCAGATGTTATTCAAAGTTAAATGTTCAACTCATTCTCGGTTTTTCCAGAAGGAAGTCTAGAAGAAGAAAAAATAAAATCTCTACTTACCATATTTCTTTCAAATGCAGAAAGTCTGCTCCAATCAAGAAGACATTCTGCATGGCAAAACAGATTATCCAGAAACTAAAGTTTTCCTTAACCTACTAAGAGTATAATTTTAAATTAAATTTGTTAACTTTCTACTGTTTAGAAATCATTAATTGAATAGTAACAAATTTTGTTGTTCTGACTCTGGTCGGATGATTTTTACCCATAGCATTATTATTCTCAATAATCGTGTCGACTGCTTCTACTATAAAGCTTCAAGTTGCCATTTACTTGGAACTGCTAGTCATTTAGTTGTCTACTAGGATTTAACTGAACCCAAAAGTATTCCAAGTATTCCAATTTTTAACGTGCAGCTCATCGTATGAGACTCACTGTTTTACATTCCTCCAAGAGGATGCTATTCTTTTACAGATTTCTTCCGTACAGTCGCAATCATTGAAAATGAAGCAAATGCTACAGATTAACGCTTAGAATGTGATCACGCAGAATTAAGTGAAGACGTTGGTTAGGTTTCTTCAGCGTTTTCCAATTAATTTCCATTGAGCGACCTCCAGTCAAGACTGCGTCCTCAATCACTGCTTTAGACGTAAGGTCAGGGCGTTTAAGCACCACGACATCTGTCGATGACGCCATGGAGGAGAGCCCATCTACAATCGCCGCCAAGCTGACTACGCTCTCCAGAATGGTTTTAAAATGAAACGTCGTGGGGTAAGGCATCACTCAAGCACTGAAGTCGCTTTTCATCTGATCGAGCTATTGGCATTCGGTGGTATGGTTTTGAAAAGTAAAATGCCGTTTTTCTACCTTCATTGTCTATGCCCATTATTGTTCAGGTTAGCAAATAATGTTTCATTACTGATTAGAAAACGTTGTACTTATACTCCAGACTTTATCCTGGGTTAAGGGTTCCCAGGTCGTCTGCGAGCTACTTTAAACGCCACAATCCCCATCGCCTCGATGAGATCCTAGGTTGTCGTCCACGAGCAATACTACAATAGACGGTTACCGTACCAATTCCACATCAACCAAGGTGTCGGGTTCCGGACCTCCACATCAGATGCGTTCCGTTACATTATTTCCGTTATTTTCTGGGCTCTCTAAGCCTCTTCGGTCATAATGGTTGTTGGTGGACATTCCGGCTTCGACAACAGCGCCTGGAGTGCTTAGCCTGGAGTTTTACGACGTGGTGTGTCACGATATTAGTATTAGTAAAAGACGTTTAGTTGGTATGCTGATGTCTTTTGGTCGTCGTGTGCTGTGCAGAGCGGCGTTGTTGAAAAAGTCTTACGTCTCTGGTGTTGTGGTTGTGGCGGTTTGGGCGTGTCGATTAAGCGGACGTTAAGAGGGCTGACGATGGAAACAGCGTTACATTGTATCCTGATAGAAGACAAAGCACGATGTTGATGCCAATGTGCGTCCATTAAATGAAAGACTGGTTACTTGTTGATTATTTGTGGCTGGCAACGTTACAAAATGTCTTTTCAGAATCAAACTATACTAAAATTTCGTCAGAAACATCGATACTTTCAAAATTTTTAAATTTTAATCATTTCAAAAAACGTCATTTTCTGCCAAGCAAAAATTTCTAATCATTAAATTGGGAAGTGGACCCTTCACAGTTCTGCTATTGTCTTACTCCCCGTTTGTCTGTAGCGACCTGTTGAAACTGGCTATTCAATTTTTGTACGCAGTCAGCGTTTGCCTACACTCGCTTCACGTTCCTACTGTGTTTGACTGTTGAATAGAGAGGTCTCATTCCAAAAAACTGTATTGGTTACGTTCCTTTCTATTTGAGATAACAAAGGTAAGACTGTTTTTGGTATTTATTATGTCTCTATTTGTGCTTCCCCAACCCACATGATGTGGTTTAGTATCACATCCAACAGTCATCGGCCCAGCATATTGCTATCAGTTTTTCCATGTCTCATATTAGAGTTGAATTTTGTATATTATCACACGAAAAGTGGACTGGTCCAATCATTAAATTTCTCAGCTCTTTGCTCACTGTATTAATTGTAGCAACTGCCAGATTCGTAGAATCCCTAGGTCTGTTAGTTCTAGCACTTTAATTTTATAGTTTGAAAGTATGCATACCCTATAGATTGATTCACCATCTAATACCTCATCAAGACCACTTACCCTTGTAGATCTAATGTTTTTAGATTTAAAAGTCCGGTGCGGCAGAGCCTTATTTAGCGATGTAGGGTTAAATATTCAGAGATGTCGCTTGGTATCTTGGAGGTTCCGTTAGTGACACTTTTACCTTTACATTACCACTTCGACATGGAACGCCCAATACTTTAACTTTCGGGAGTATTTTTCGACTTTCCAGTCTAAGTAAATCCATCGAGTTCAGCTAAACAGTGCCACCGAGGGAATGGTGCAATCTAAATCGCATATTGTTAGCCATAACTGACAATACTTAGCAGTATTGAGAACTACAGGGTTGGAGTGCAAAGCCCTGCAGTCATTCCTAAGATAGTGACATATTCCTGTCAACGTCGACTCTCGGTACTTTCTTTGCATGAAAATGCGAGTGACCCCAGAAATTTGCTATAGTCACGCCCATTGAGTTGGTCTGGCTACGGGCCTAGGCTATGAGGCCCTCTTACCTACTGACCCCGCGCTCCTGGAGACGCTTGATAAGGAGAAGCCCACGGTTACGTTTAGAATAAAAACCTAGTAAAATATAACCTAATTTATAATTTCTGATTCGGTTACCTTTTTGTCTACTGCGAAGATTGAATAATTTATAACTCACTATTAAGCAAGGTAGAAAGTTGTTTATCTGGTAGACGGGAACTCAATCCCGTCGGAGTGACCAACTTCCGGAGATCTAAGGAACAAAAGACTACGGTTTGTGAGCGGTCTTACCTGCAGTCAACAAATCTCTATGCGGTATGTGCGAAGTCTTGTGGATAAATGCTTTTTTTTTCTTCTACTAATTTCTAGAAGTGTATGATTGTTTTTGGCCATGTATGTAGGTAACAAATCGTAGAGTACTGTGGATTTGCTGTTTGGAATTAATAATATTAATTAATTAAAAAATATTTTAATAAAACAAATATTTATATCATTTTACTTTCATTTTAATTAAGATAAAGATTGAAATATAAGTATACACTTTAAAGGAATATCTCTAATTAAACAATAATTCTGACTAGTGTGCCAATTATTATAATAATTGAACTTGAACAAAACACTTATTAAGCAAACCCTGTATTTACTTGAAATATTAGCATTATATGTATATTGCTGTGTTTAAGCTGCCTAAGAGCAAACTAAAAATAATTAAAATTCTATAAATTCCTAACCAAGTGCCTTTATTACCTACTTTTACAAAAGGATAAAAGAAATCATAAGGTAATCTTATTGTAAATGAAGGTGGATCAATAAATTTCTGAATTCTTTCACTAGTAATATCAAAAAACATAATTTCTTCCTTAATAAGCACCTCAAAATATATTTTATGTTTGTTCAAATGAAATTTTAATTTTTTACCATTTCCAAAATTATAGGTAATGCCAAAAATCTTTTCTTGATTACGTAAATTTTTAAAATCAACACGAGCATGAAATATATCAATTTTTAAATTAGTTATCATATTATTACACCATAAAGTTGTGTTATTATCTGTAAAATTACCGACAGTTTCATTTAAGATCTGATTGGGTGTTTTATTTGATAAAATTGTTGTCCAATCTGTTAATACAGATTCATTTGCATTACCAAAATTTCCCACAACTCGATTAATACTACTTAAATTTGATTTAAGAAGTGGCCAATAATCGAAGATAACGTTTTGCAAATTCCTACATAAATCGGTAGCTGTGAGATTTTCATTTTCAAATTCTAATATTTTTTGTATCTTACATTTTGCTATCATGTTATATCCAAATTCAATTGGAATATTTGAACGATTTGTTAAACTACATAAACCCTTTTTACTAATAGGTATAATTAAAAATATATCAGAAATATCTAAAGAATTTCTTTGTATCTTTTGATATGTAACATTAACATTTTTATTAGTTTTATTAACAAAAATAATATTTCCCATTAAAATCGGCTTGGAAATTAAATAACCCGGATTTCCACTTAATAATGATGTGTAATTAAAAGTATAATTAGACCAGAAATAATTAACTTCATATTGCTGAAGAAATTCAAAATTTTCATCACCAAAATAATACGAAAGATTCTTTAGAATTAGAAATAATTCAATTCTTGTAAATCCTTCAGTTCCATTATGATACAAATTGTATCTAACTTTTTGCACTAAATTGAAACACAAATTCTCATTAGTTCTAATGTTGAGATGGCAGGAAGCAGATAAGCTTCGATTGCTGGTTGATGCGTTAAAACAGTTATCAAAGTTGTCATCACAAGTTTTTGTTTCAATTGGAATACAAATGTGCTTGGAACAATTCTGTAATTAAATTTAATTAATTTTTAAATTTAAACATTAGCTTGAAACTTACCTGGAAGTTATTTTTGAACAAACTTATGTTGAAGTAACGAGGAGCTCTTATGAATGAAATGTTTTTGAAATAATTCTCTGCATTTAAATTGGGATTATTTTCATTTATCCATGTCTGGCTACATTTGGTCTTAGAATTATGTAAAAACTTCATGCTTTGCTTGATTAGACATGCATTTGTGATAAAACTATTTGGCAATTCTGTAAATAAAAATAAAGATTGTTTTAGATAAATTTAAAAGCTTGAGAAAAAATATGGTAAATAAACAGTATAAAGAATTATATATGAACAAACTTAAATTTCTGTTTTTATTTTTAAAGTACAATGGGTAATTTGCTTAGAGATTTAAGCTTCAATATCTATCAACACTTGTTTTTCTTCTTTGGTGGAACAATCACTGTCTTTTGGTTTTTTAATAACCAAATTTTGCGTTAATTCTGAATTTGGAATCCCCTTAATGCAACCTCGCATCTCTTCCAGAATATGCGACGAAGGCGTAGATATTTTTAAGTTAAGAATTTTTTTTCTTGGTACCTCGTAGCTCAGCCAGCTGGTCTGGAATGTTGATTACTGCACTGGACTGTCTAGAAACTGGTCTCCAAACGTGGAAAATCAAACTAATTTCCCAATAGATTTTGGTCATTCCAAGACTTACCCAAATCAAATTGTACTTATAGAATTTGTGTATACGTAAGAAGTAACGATCTGTTCATAATCTATGACCATAGCATAACCACTTTGAGTAAAATACCGCTTCCAGTCGCTTTAGAATCAACAAATAACATCTCCAGCAGTAAATTGTTTATTTTCAAAGATGTTTTTGCTTAACTTCCAAACGCGTTCAAGCAACATATTTGTCATCAGTGTGTAGCTTACTACAGCCTTATTAATGTCCAATAAAAAACATCTGCGGAAATTTACAGTTTGCATATTTACTAATTAATTCTTTTGCTCCGAGTTAGAAGATATCCTGTTAGGTACCCCGCCTCGCATACATCCTGTAATTCATCTATCACACAACAGATTACCGAAGTGTCAAGAAGTCATTTCAACACTAGAGTCTACATTGCAACGTTCACCGATCCACAAAGATCCACAGAAAACAAGAAGATTCCACCAGTTGCATTTACGTAGGTCATGAACAGCACCGCTACTGCATCGTTGTCTGCTTACTTCTACTCAGCTTACCGGAAGGTCGTTTAGGTTCTTTCTGAGTCTCTTTGCCCAGCGTGGTGGATGTAAGTACATGCGAACGGCATTGCTTGATTACTTGGTGGTGGCAGATGTGTACTTTAATGAAAATAAATCCTGCTTTTGGGATATTTGAAAAACAACATCTGAACTTTTGGAAAATTCAAATTTACTAGAAAATGACGCAGTCTACAGAAATAAAGTGCAACAGCAACTTGTTTTTTGCTAAATCGATTATTGATTTTAAAAACAGCAAAATCTTAATTTTTCAGTAACGTAACAACTTTTCTTTGCAGTAAGGTATCAGCCCTTCCACAACTCTCCGCTACTGAAAGAGATATCAAACACAAAACTACATAGGATAGTAGACGTCCAAAAGGAATAAACATGTAGAAACTTTCATTCCGATATCTTACGTTGTTCTCGAGATATTGGGAAAACAAGCAATTTTATAAAAAATCTTGACACCCTGTATCTCGAAAAAGGTTATAAAACAAAGTAGGCTTAGACTTTTGATGGGGAATCTACCTGCACGCATATCGTTTATACCCTGCAGGAGAAGAAAACTGGACGTGGTTGCATATATCAGGTTGGCGGCTGCTGTGGAGGCGGAGTTCGGTAGCGACCGGTAGCAGCTAAGGCCGACAGTGTTGGAAAGAGACTTAGGGACCGCGATCCTATTAACTCGGCATCCCAGGGAATATTAGGAAGTCCTGTCCCTTCCTAAGGCAAAGACGTAATTACATCGAACAGCATTATGCCGAGATGACCGTGCTTATGCCCACGGAACGTAAGCTAAAGCCGAGTCACAGAAGGAAGGGGGTCGGCAGCCGACAGGCCTCTAGGGGCGAAAGACAAGGAAAGAACCACTGTCAACGTTTGCACACGACCGGATACCACTTTGAAACTAGATCTTTCATTTTAAAAATCGACATCAAATTTACTTTTTACGATTTTGAATTTAAATTTGTAAAGTTATTCGTGACATTATGGTGGCGGTAGTACCGGGTGTACGAGATAAATGTAAAGCGATACTTTTATTGAATAACTACATGGTTACAATATAAAGAAAACAAACACAAATTATTTCAAAAAATGGCACGGTATTCACACTTCCAATGAATGAAATTACAACACAACATTTACTAATAGTATTTTTATTTTTTTTTTAGTTTACCATTTGCACACTATACGAGCATGAATAAGTAAACAATAAACATCAAATAATACACAAGAACTAGTTATGTTAACCTTTCAGAATTATTTTATTACAATTTAAGATGCAAAAAATCAAATTCGAGAATTTTCCTTTTCACCAACTGAAACTTATCTCTTACGTGCAACCACAAACTTCTGCACTTTTAGAAGTCTTTGGCACTTCGTTACATTCAATACATAAAGTAGCATCTGTACGAGTTTCACTAAATTTTATAGTAATTGCAGGTGCACCTTCACTTTCTGGTTTTTGTGGTGCTGTCTTTTTCTCTGGTTCTCCTTCGTTCTTAGTTTTTCCCATAGTCCACATCTCTTGCATTTTCTGCAGCGTTAGTCCTTCAGATATCTTTTGCTTGATCAACTCGCCTTGCAGTTCGTTGTACTTACATTGTAGCACACGCATTTCCTTTCTTAATTCTTCGTTTGCAGAATTTAATTCGCAGAGATTTTTACACGTACAATTCAACTGTTTTTGCATGTCGTTCATTTCTTTCAAATATGAATTTTCTTTAGTTGCTATTTTCTGGGAGGCATATTCCAGTTCATTTTCTAGTTGTTGCGATCTACGTCGTTCTTTATCCAATTCTCGACTAATAGGACCTTGTAATCGTTCCATGCATTGTTTCAACTCCAATTTAACGTCCTTCAGTTCATCGTTTAGTCTGATATTTTCTTCCTTTAACTTTTCACTGAGCTTTTCATATTTGAAACGCTCATTATCCCCACTTTGTTGAACATCACATAAATGTTGTTTGTAACACTTTTCCATACAGGCCCACATATCATCTGCTTGCTGCAACATTTCTACATAAGCTTGCTCTCGTTGTAACAATTCTTCTATTTGAGTTTTCATCTGCTTTTCACGCTCTGATAATTCTGCTAATTTCTTAATATAATCCAAATCAGCAGGTTGAAGTGAAAACAGGCTTATGTTTCCTAAACAAGGAGTACAAGAGCAACTTTCACTTTGTGGAGTATCCATACATGGATTACAAGGACAGGAAGCTGAACTTGTACCGCTACGAATACTTGATTGCTTATTATCCACGCAAGGATTACAAGGACAGCCATCATCTGCACTTACATTAGATTGCTGATTAGATTTACAAGGATCACATGGACAACTAGCACAGCTCGATGCGGTATCAGCGGATGATTGTTGTGATACTTGAGTGGAGTTCCTTTTGGCCATGCAAGAACCACAAGGGCATTCAATATAAATTGAAGAAGTTGTGCTTTTGGTTATATTGATCTTTCCTATTTGCGACATAAATTTGGGCATATTCGCTTGATTTCCGCCGTTGTCCTTATTGCGTGCGATAGTTGCAGGGATTGCGCATTCCAATGCTTCCAAATGATGCTGAATTTGACATTGCTGCTGTTGTAATCGAGTGTTTCGCTGTTGATATTTGTTCAACATTGATTCCCAAAAAGCAGTTTGTTTTATAGTTTTAGGATCGCCCATTGTGTTTATATTTTGAATATTTAACTGAAATTTCAATTAGATCTTAAAAAATTCAAACGTTACCGTTGACAGAAATTTTGACAAAACAGTTTTTTGCATATAGTGTGTTCCAAAATCACTACTTAAATTAATGATATTCTTCTGTTTATGAATTTCTCAAGTGACGTCACACAAGGTTTGCCTCGATTCAGCTCGCAATCACTGATCACTTGATCAGCTAATATTAATATTCTAACATGTCTCAACTTCAAAATAATTTTTGCAAAAGTAATAAATCAGAATATATGTCTCCAGAAATAATCAATCCTAGAATCTTTTTTGAATAAACATTCATTGAAAGACCCAGCAAATAAATAGTTTACTAAATAGCCGTTACTTAATAAGTACTTTCATCAAATTACAATTTGGTTAAAAATCTTCCCCAACTTAATTATGAAAAATGTTCAAAAGAATAGAAAGAAATAGAGCATGGAGATTTGAAGACAAAGGAAAGGAACTGAAAACAGCAAAGCGGCGTCCAAGCTCGAGAGAATCTAAGCTCTCCAATTGCGGTATTCTCCGCCAAACAAATTGTAACTGGAATCAGTAGGCCCTTACCCTATACTAATATTAACCATCTGATAATCCATAATATTCAATTTCAGTACCCAAAAAATTTCCAGTTTTCAAAGTCTATTTTGGCGCTCAAGAATCTCCTACTATCTATTTCTGTCATCTTTGCTTTTCTGCTAGCAGGTTCTCCAAGATGACTGATCAAATGAGCTTGCTTGAGATAAATAAATGTTTTAGGACTTTATCAAATCATTCTAACGATTGCGGAAAAATTATTGTAAGATGGAAATAAGAAACTTAAGGCCTCTTACTTAGAATCCTGAATATGACCCAGTCCAACCTTATGTGGTGTGAAAAATTAATTGATCATAAAACTATTTTGATCTAAAAATTGGCTTGAAAATTTCACCAGGGCCAACCAAAAACGCTCAATATACATTGAGTTGGTAAAAATCAGTAGTGCTGTGCACGTCTATTGTGCTCGTAAATTTTCTTCGTTAGACTAAACTTTTAATGCCAAGATTACTAGAATCAAAAAGAATCTTGAATACCATGTTGTGTCTAATACTGAATGCATTTTTTAAAATACAATTAGTTGGCTTCTGGTCCAAAAACAGCAATCGCCCCAAACAGATCAATCAACCCAAAAGAATGAAGAGTTTGATTCAAAGTGCTCAACTGGTTTAAAAAACACACCAGACTCAAAAAACCATACCACAATACAAAAATGCCTGGTCAGATCAAAAGGCTGGAAAGCCCGATTGACCTCAAAGAACCATAAAACTCTTTTGCTTCCAAACATTAAATGCGGAATTTTGTTTAATAGTTATTAATGAAAACTTCGTAAAGGAAAAAAAACCGTAACTGATAACCAACAAAAAAAAAAAGATTTACCTGGAAAGTGACTGGTTCAAAAAGATTATTTTATTCAAAAAAACTCTGTTAACCCAAAAAACTTAATTCAAGGCAGTTCAATAGTAAGATTCAGGCTAGCCTGACCCCAAACTCTCTTATTGTAAAAGCTAGGCTAGTGTTTTACTATCAAGAGAAGAATGGATATATCCTGATCTTTGTTAAAAGATTATTGTGGTGGTTAAAGTGGTTAAAGGAAAAATAATATTCTGTCTGCTAACCATACAACAAAACACTTTTTATTATGTTAGTGTTCCAACTCAGATTCAGGCTATGGCCAGCCAAGAGGCTCTTGAATCTTCTAGGCCTTGCTAATCCTGATCCTACATCACATTAACTGTTAGTTTTACAGTTCATGATAATATGTTTTATATTGTCTATTAACTTTTTCCATTGCTTTCTATTTTTTACAGACTCTTCCAATCCCATATTCCAAACTGCTGCAGATATTTCATCGCCTTGCTTATTAACCATCTTAACATGTATCCCATCAGGGCCGCCGAGTGCATATAATTAAAAAAGCAGAATTTGAAGGTCAATTAAAGTAATTAAAAAAGTAACTTGCCCAAAGCTTATAAATAATAGTATGCCATATATATTTCATTTTTAACAAGAAAATAGCGGAATTCGAAGAAAGACTGAAGAAAATTTAAGTTACTTCTATGTTAATAATACCAAATAAATGTACAAAACTAAGTGAATGTACTATTGATACAACAGTGAAGCATGTCGTCAGAAACAGTAGTAAATCCTCAGATTTGGCAATATTGATTGCAGCTGATGTTCACCCACCTTTGATGGTCGTCCTTGTGTGGTAAACACCCGTACACCTACACAAAGCGGTCCTGCCTACTAAGCAAAAGAACATTATGTTAACATTTACTTAATGTTATCATTTAACATAAAATGTTTCTGAAAAAGTTCACATAACGTTATCTAGAACAACAAATTAAACAAACTTTGCTCCCACTATAGATGTTTTCACAATGTCAATTATTTGATAATTTAACGTTTTTTCAAATGATGTATAAATGTTTCTTAAACATTTTAGAAACATTTAACATCTAATGTTAATAGTACGTTAGTAGAACGTTATTTTAACACACTTGTTCACATTATTTTCAATGTTTATTTTACATTCTTATTATATTATCTATATTATTATATCCACAGTTAAGGTTCAGTATTTCCATCTTTAGTTAACTTTAACTAGAAGTTTATTTCTATGGATACAACTGTCGTCACAACTTATCCATAGAAATAAACTTCCAGTTAAAGTTAACTAAAGATGGAAATATCAGGGGCCTGGGGATCAATTCTTGAATGTTCGCTATAAAAACAAATTCTTTAGAATCATTTAAGCACACAATCGGACCAATCAGATGTATCTAAATTGTGACATTGCTAAGCAACCAATAACGTTAACAAATTCATTATCATAGCAAACATTCAAGAATTGACCCCGTTTCACAAAATACTATTATGACTATTATTAATAATGTGTATCCTAGCAATGTATTATTAATAGCAAGTTAATTGTTGTTGCTATAACACACACTATTAATAATAGACTACTATTTTTGTGAAACAACCCCCAGGCCTTAAATCAAAGACTATTTACTCTTGTCTTCATAGAAGACTGGGATAACTCGTGTTTTAAAACGCTAATTACATAAAAATATTTTTTTTACTAGCTTTAGAATGTACCATTATTTATGATGTTTTTAATCCGAGAAGTTAATTTTCTTCACCTAAGGCAGTAATAGATTTTTCTCTCGTATTAATAAAATAATAAAAACAAAATGTCATTTCAAATTATTTATTTGTTTTGGAAAATGACAATTTTGAAGGCTACCTGTTTTTCACAGATATTTAAAATCAAGCATTTATATTAAACGTTTTATTTTATTGTCAATATAAAAACTGTTAAATAATTGGAATAAATAAACCACAGTTGAGAAGACTGTTATAGCCCCACACTATTATAATAGTACAGCTTGGGTATAATAAAGGTCTTCTATACTTCAGAATGTAATTACTATTAACTTACTACTAAATTGATAGATGGATTGCAAAAAGAAAAGTGTTATAGAAAATGATTTATTGTTGTAAATATATCTAACATACATATGCATTGACATATCTTATTCTTTCATGCTTCTAGCCTGTGTTCCTGAAAAGAAAAGTTTAGATAAATATTCAACATAATACTCAAAGTACATGAGTTGTTAAGTACAGTAAAAACTGATATTCTTGTCTACAGAATGACATTGTAAGAAAGTACAGTGGGACTAAATTAATTTCCCAGTACTTCTAAATACAGTACAAGCTTGTGAACGGTTGGATAACGTAAACAAAAATTATCATCTCAACCAGAATTAATTGACCCTTTTAAACAAAAATTGTCTAGAATTATACAAGAATTTAATTTATGTAAATTATTTCTTTGTAAATTAAATATATATATGTAATTTTAGTAATAATCTGTGTTGTTTTACTAAATTTTATACACCTTCAATAAAATGAACACCTCCGATAATATGAATGACCTCTGGCACATTTGTGTTCACATTATCGAGCTTGTACTGTAAATGAATTTAAAAACAAACTTTTCTACAAAAATATTTTCAGTACTTGTTAAATTAACTAGCAAAGTTAAAAATTCTTATAACATTCTTCTAGACAACTTCAGTATTTAAGACAAATATCTATTTTACCCACCAAGTGTTTCTTCTTTCTTACATTGGCAAAACGGAACCAGTCCATAATAATGTTTTCAAATCTTTTTCTGTGCAACGTTGATAATTTGCCCTGAATGCTTCTGAAATAAAAAAGGGTCCTTAAAAATGGTTTAGAAATTTAAAAAGTTTCAGTGAAATTAAATAAAAAAACTTTTGGGAAAAGTAAACATTCACTTCTTGTGTAAAATATATGACATGCACACATTAAAAATGAAGAAAGATTAATAATGTAAAAGATACACAATCATAAACTAAGTACTTACTTCTAAAGCATGTTATCACACGTCTCGGCTATTTTTAAATTTTGTTTTTGACCTGTCCATGAGCACATATTGGCCAATTCATTGCTGAATATTTTAGTCAAATGGCGGATGGACAACCATCCCCAACATTAATCTAGAAAAACATTAAATTGAAAAATCGTCCATCTAGGACAAGTTACAAACTCATATGATAATAAATGCACAAAAGCACATGAGCACAATGATGTCTTGTAACTAAAGAAGTTAAGTGTACCGGTTTGTAATTGTACTTACTTACAAAATAATAATGTAAATTCAAGAAATTCACATTATCCAACAAATATTTAATAGCAAAATGCCGATAACAATGCACTTTTGCACCTCATCTTGCATAGGTACAAAAGAAGAACTTCTACAAATGCAGCGACGCTCGCGAATATTACCGAAAATGAACGAACGACGCTTATAAAATAAAATACAATCGTATTTGAAGAAAACGTTCTTTAACAAACTTAAAGAAAACGTTTCAAATAAACATTTGCTATAACATTACAGAGATGCTCAATCAATACAAGGTTATTAACGTTATTTACAATATAAAATTTTTAACCTTAATGTACATCATTATATACAATAGAGATACAAAGTTTTTAAAAAAATGTTATTCAGTATCACTTAAATCAAACGTTTCAAAACGTTATTTCTACGTTCTTTGCTAAGTGGGTGTATTCCATTTTTTAATCTTCTAACTATTTCTTTCACTTTTGCTTGCATCAGTTCAGATAAGGGTATGTTTTTATTAGGGTTTGCAAAAAAAATTATATATCAATAGCTCTATATCCATAGTGCTGATGTATCAGACGAAAGAGTCGTCTACCAATTTTTCTTTACATGTGAAATCAAAAGTATTATGTATTTCAAATTATAATTGTTTTTGTAGGCTGTTGATACCTCATGTTGCCAGCTTCTCCCTGATTTTAAAATGTAAATCAAACAAATGTAATTTCTCATCTGTAATGCGGCCACAAAAATACATAATTGCAAATTTATTGTCGAATTGTTAAAGGCATACAAGGTTATTAAAATTATCCTCCATCATTATTTTAATAAAGTAATTTTAGCTAATGCAGATTTGGCAATGTAACAAATGTCCAGATGTTGAACTTCGCAAGTGTTGCCGTTTATAGGTTTTCTTTTATCCTTTTAGAAACACCCTGTATATATATATATATATATATATATCAATACTTTTTGTACAATAATAATAAAAATCAAAATCTCAAGGTATTCTTTATTAAAAGTTATGGATATAAACATGTAAACCCAAAAAATAAACAAATTTCTGTTATCAGAAACGTAAGTTTTTTAGAAGAAAATTTAGAAATAATTTTTTAATTTTAAATCAAGTATCAAAATAAAAAAGACAAAAAACAGGAAAGAAAAGTGCGATATTGATAGTTTTATATCGATATATCGTTGCCTATAGAAAGAATGCAAAGTCACGCTTGATGGCCTAATAGCAACATTCCGTAAGTAAAAAATAGCAAATTTTACAGGAAACAGTAAAATGTATTTTGCGCCAATAGTATTGTATGTTTTGTATTTTAACAGAAATCATTAGAGAGGTCATATATTTCCATTAATGATTTCACAGCAACAACAATGCAGTAGGATTATAGGATATTGCTATTAGGCCATCACATTGCTGAAACTGTCGCACTTGATGAGAAAACTTGCGACTAACAAGATTATTGAAGTAAAGTTGTGTGAAACAATCTGTGAACACTATTTTGTCTACTATTCTAATAATTAAAGTCACTAAAAACAGCTAGAAAAAATCATCAATATAACTTACGAAATAATTCTAGAGAATTATTGTTTATCATCCAGATGTCAGTTCCATAGATAAAACTTTGATTTGAATTAAAGTTAATATCATATTGCCTTTCAGTATCAGGCCATGAAAATTTGTTCTCTTTTTGTTGCTTTGCTTCATCTAATGATGTTATAGGCTGAAATAAAAATATTTTTTTCTTTCAATAAAAATAAGAATTGTATGAATGATTCACCTGCTTTCGTTGAAGTGTATATTGTGGAGGCAAATTAGTTTTGGCAATGCAAAACAAACCATTCTGATTTACTTCCCATTTATATGGAGTATTATTTAAATAAATGTAATCCATATACTGACAAAATGAAGTGTCCCTATGGAAATTTAATTCCCGCTTGCAACTCCTAAACACTTTTTTGTTCTCATAACTGCAGTCCTTATCGCAACAACAATTTATGTCACAGAATCTTCTCTGAAATTTTAAAAACAAATGAAAAAAATTTGTTTCAATATCAATTCTTTACTAACTTGTAAATCACATGTACAAATATCCAAGTTAAAATCTTGAAACGTTTCAGTATGAAAGTATGGTGCAGTCGTAGTAGATGGAGACGTAGTAGAAGACTTTAAAGCAATAGTTGTAAATGGTGTAGTAACTGTTGAAGGTTTTTTTGTCACCATTCTACAAGAACTATCGTTAGTATTGCAAGTTGTTCTATCTGTAGATTTTGTTGTGAAAGTCGGTGAAGTTGTTTCAATGGTAGTACTGGTCAAATTGTATTTATTAGTTGTACTAGTACTTGGAGTGGTTTCACTACTAATTTTATCCATTTTCTCAAGTAAAAATGCACATTTAATGTGAATAACAAATAAAATAATATATAGCATCTTTTTAAAATTCATTATTACATATATTCAACGCCAAACTTTTGGAAATTTCTCAATATTACATTTATTTCAAAAGTAACAATTCCCATAGTTTCTGTATTTAACTTATATCTATCGCTGGCTGAAAACACTAAATCTGGATATTTCAGCTGAGGTCCTCCACCCATAAAAAACTGTATAAAACGTTCTCTTAAACTACCGAATGGTCTCCAAGTGAAGCAATCTAGAACATAATTTCCTGGACTTGTAGGTATAGTCAAAAATCCATAACCAAATAGCTGACTACGTCCTAACCAATCTAAATGATATACTTGAATATAAATTTTTGGCCATCCTGAAAGAACAATAATATATATTGGCACAGAATAATAATAATATGCAATTATATAAAAATTTACCTTGAATTCCTCTTGTTGCAAAGTGAATATCAATGGGAAAGCACCATTTACAATTATCATCAAACTCAGACGACTCAACTTGTGTTTGGCCCTCTTTTCTTCCAGAAATTACCTTCCAGTTATTTCCTAATTACAGAGTTCAGTCTTTTTAAAATTCCAATTAGAATTGTGCTTGATTAACTATTAAGCTGATAAAATTTGATTGAAAATACATTCTAGGTTCTCATACATAAAAATTCAAGCAACAATAATTTTCAAACATTTTTAAAAGCTGTCAAAACTAGAAATTACAGTTTTCCTTACTGTTGCGGCTTACCGTATTGAAAACTCCACTTACAAAATAGATTCTGTTTCGGAAAACCTTTACCACTTAAAATCTGTCCAATAATATGAATTTCTGCCATAAGAAATGTCAAAATAGCTTGCCAAAATTGCAATTTTACAAAAAAACTACAACCAAAAAAACAGATTGTTTACATATACTTTATCCGTTGCTAAGCAACGACATGGTCACGTGATCGTCACCGGCATTTAAATTCTAAATGTTATTAACCGTAAAATACTAAAACTGCGTTACATTTAAATTTAGCCTAAATTAATCGTGTGTATAGAAATATCTAATAAGTTTAACTATAAATAAATATAGAGATAAAATAAATTAATTAAACCACATCTTTCTTTTCATCAGGCGCATGCGTCGCATACATTGTTGACCAGTACTTGTCAATATGGCCGTGAAAATTATCAAGTAATATTTTGACATTTTTTCATTTTTATACTATTCGAATATTGTGTTTTATCCGTTTTAAATAATTAGTGTCTCTTTATTGTTTATTTGTAGTAAATTAAGTGTGGAGGGTGAGTTATACATTGGTCACGTAATCGCCTAAAATTAGGTTAGATTTTTTTTATCAAAAACGTTAAATTTTA
Source organism: Ignelater luminosus (assembly GCA_011009095.1). Lineage (NCBI taxonomy): Eukaryota > Metazoa > Arthropoda > Insecta > Coleoptera > Elateridae > Ignelater > Ignelater luminosus. The sequence continues at coordinate 214,316 of VTPC01090404.1, forward strand.
AATCTCCTTGCCAAAACTTGTTTTCTGTAAGTTTTTAAGTACGTTCAGGTAAATATTAGTTATCAATTTATCATGTATTTAGTCTTTGTTTCGTCAAACATGCAACAGTTATTATAGGTTATATAATTTACAAGAGTTTAATTTCTTTTTTCCTAATTTGTTTAAACGTCAGAATTTATCACTATGCGAAAACGAAGCAATCATGAACCTGCCTTTGATGAGCCACCTGTGAAAAGAACCTTGACAGTTCCTTCGTCGACTGTAAACGTAACATCAGGAATGATTTTAACAGATATTTTAGGAGAGAAATGGAGATTAGGAAAATCTGTAGGCAAAGGAGGGTTTGGTATGATTTATCTTGCTTCAGATAACATCAATCAAGATGTAGATAGCGAAGCACAATATGTAGCCAAGGTGGAAGCTCATAAAAGTGGCCCATTATTTGTCGAAAGAAATTGCTATCTCCTTATTGCAAAACCAGAAATGAGTAAGTTTATCGTTAATATATACTTATTGAGTACGTAATAATTTGTTTTCACTTTATTTATTTAATGTAGTAGAAGAATGGAAGAATAAAAATGGACTTAAACATTTAGGAATGCCGCATTATGTTGCATCAGGTTCACATAACACGGCTGAAAGTAAATATCGCTTTCTCATAATTCCTCGTTTTAATAAAGATTTAGACGAAATGTTTGAAGCTAAGAAATGCAAATTTAATCTGAAGACTGTATTAACAATTGCACTTCAAACAATTGATGTTTTACAATACATACATAGTAAAGGTTATGTTCACTCAGATATAAAAGCTTCCAATATTTTATTAGAGATGAAAAAAACAAAAACTAAAGTGGTTTATCAATCTGTTAAAAATAAAGCATTTAGATATTATGGTTGTACACCAGTACGTTCATGTAAAGTTAGAAAGTTGAGTGTATGTCGTACTTTGCGACCAAATATGAATTTACGGTACTTAAGGAATGATGATGTTCTTGAAGAAGCAGCTTTAAATTCTCAGCAAAGAGATATTGATAAGATTTATTTATTAGATTATGGTCTAGCCTGCAAATATGTAACACAGCAGGGAGAACATAAGAAGTTTTGTAGTGATAAAAGAAAGGCCCATGCAGGCACAATCCTGTTTTGCTCGCGTGATGCACATGAAGGTGCACAGTCGCGTAGGTCCGATCTTGAATGTTTAGGTTATAATCTAATTTATTGGCTGACATCACAACTACCATGGAGCGGAGATACAGAAAATCCTGAAGTTGTGCAAAAGAAAAAGACAAAATGCATAGATCATTTAAAGGAGTTTTTAGATTATTCTTTCGGATACCAATGTCCAAGGTTTTTATTTGACTACTTCAATTACTTAAAGTCTTTAACATTTGAAAAAGAACCAGATTATAAGTATTGCAAATATTTATTTAAACATGCTTTGAAAGAATATGGATACAAGGATAATTTATTATTGGATTTTGAGAATCTTGAAGGTTGGGGTCGTAAACAGAAGAAATTCAAGCGTAATTCAGAAAATTACAAAGTGCAACGTTCTTTGTTAAAATTGAAACGTAGCCCCTTGAAGTCTAACTTACCTATAAAGTTTTCACAACCAATTAAACCGGTGTTGAGAAGAAAGACAAACAAGAAATTAAAACATAAACTAAAGTGGTCAAAGATTCTAGATCCTGAACATATTATTAAGCAAGCAAATGCTAGGGAAAGAAAGATGACTGATACAAGCGATACTGTTAATTTTGGTCCTTCACTGACGAGCATTGAAGATTTGCAGCAATTGAATCCTACAACAGCAATGAGAGAAATCTTTAATAGGTGTATAGAAAGACAGAATAATGGAAATGGGATTTCTCCACGTTATAGAAATGAAGGGTAAGTATTGTGATTTTTTTTTATTGAATTGGCCACGAAAAACAATTTTAATTAGTGACAACTGAAAACGACAGTTAACTAGCTTTGAAACGTGTTACTTAATTTTTAAAAAAACAATTTTTTTGATAACACCTTTAAAATCAAATAATAATATGCTGTTCTGTTTCAGTGCCCTTGTTAATATTGAAGGTTATACTCCAGCAATGATGGAAGTTTATAATCGTAAAAAAGAACGTGAGGAAATGGAGTTTGAACAGCTCTTCTATCAAAATTCTAAACTTCGTAGTACAAGATCTAACAATAATAATAAAAGCAATAATAAAATAAAGAAACCACAAAGTCGAGTAAAGAAACAAAAACAAGTGATTATAAATTCACCACCTTGTACTAGACTGAAAAAGAAATTAAAATCCACCTCATACAAAAAGGTGGAAATACCAAAAGCTCCTACAAGAGTTTATAGCTTGCGTGGCTAATAATTTTTTTAAAGATTTTTATGTTTTTACTACTGTTTTTATCATTTTATTTTTATAAGTATTAATAAATATATAAATGCGTGTTTGTTTGGATTTGGAATTAATTTTATTTCAAGACTGAAATTTGGAAATTCAAGTTACACTTTCAGGTATTTGTAGTATTTTGTAATGTAAATCAAAATTGTTAATTTTGAATAATACAATTGTGCATTTCATTTAAACCAATTTCTACCATGAATGGTTAAGTTCATTCTATAGTATTTATCTCTGTAAGTGAAAAAGAATTGTGGATCTGAATGAATTAACTAATGTATGACTAAAGAAATAATTAGTACTATATAAATAGCAGGAATTAAGTTGACAAAATATCTTCGTTTTCAGATTCACAATTTGTAACTAAAATGGGCAGCTTAAATCCTGTTATTTGAAACATTGTCACTTTTTTATTATTAATTATAATACACAGGTTATTAATTATTCACAGTGTATATTGGAATAAAATAATATTTTTTTATAATGTGTATATTGGTAGAACTACTTGCATAATTTAATATATAAATGTATAAATCTGTGATTTAAGTTGTTTATGTGAACGCTTTAGGTAATCAATAAAATTAGTTAGTTTCATTATTTATTCAATTTGTTTTATTTATCTTAACAAAATAAAAATGAACTTTATTTAAAAATGAGCAGTCATCTTCTGAATGTCTGATAAATCATCAATTATTTCTTCTAGTTTTGTACCAATCTTCTTAGAAACCTAAAACATTAAAAGTAATAAATTGAATAATAATCTTGAGGTAGGTAATAGACATTTTTGTTGGAATACAAATCGATTACGATTTAGAAATTATGCTATTTACTGCCAAATTAAGTTGCTGTTGGTTATCATTGCTATTCTTACAAGAACTCAGCTTTGATATTAGGAAGTTTTTGCATGGCAAAGGCTGCAGTCCAATCCTTCCGAATATTGATTTAATTTGTGCACCAAAAGCATTTAGAAAACAATATTAACATTGGACACATTTTCAGTAGAAGTTCCAGGTTGCAGAGATGAAGCAGCTCGACGAGTGTTGTCCAGCAATTCTATCCCAGAAAAATTATCATCTACTTCCATTTCTTCGTCTGCATCAGACATTCCTAGCTCATTGCTTGCATTTAATTTAGTAACTAGTTTGTCTACCACTACATCAATCATGGGTTCTTTTTTTATGAACTCTTTCAATGCATTTAGAATATTTGCATTTTGTTTTCCATTCCTCTACAGTGAACAGATCAAAGAATTCATCACATAATTCTTAATTTTGGATTAGAAAGTCAGACACTTGTCAACTTGCTTATTGTGGTAAGAGGCATTATCAATTAGTAGTATGGTTTTTGGCGGTAAACTAGGCAAAAGCTTTTCTTATTCTGTGCTGCAATTAAATTAAATAGCGCAACCAGGTATAAACCTCCTTCACCTCCAGCATTAAGAATAATTGATCGTGATCCATTAGATATTGATTTTCTTATACCCTTATTAGATGAGCCACTCCATGCTTTCTGATGAGTAAAGAAAGAATATACAAGTTTCATCCATATAAATGATCAGTCGTTCTCTATTTTCTCATTCTTAAAAAATTAATTTGAAGATCCCTTTCATGTTTGTTTCTTCACTAGTTCAAGGAGGCACTAACAATTTTTGAAAAGTAGTCTCATCATCTCTTTATATGAGAAATAAGAGTCAAACAGTTTCTCTTTAAATTTATAATTTAATGTTGACCTCTTTATATATTTGTAGGTTAGAAAAGCAAATTTTGCTACTAGATGATGTTTCCAATCATCCATCTACAGCAGAGATGTTTTTGTACCTCTAGGGAATCTTATGCTTATGATGAGTCTTTGTAAGAATAGCGATATTATGTATCTTTAACGATAAGGTTGTATCTTATAAACCTAACCTTAAAAAAGTAACAAAATAAGTTTACCTCCATCTTTTCATTAATAGATAGCTGAAGAAAATTCCATACTAATTCTCCATCAATAATCGACCTACATGGATTAATATTATGTTTCCGCCAATTTCTAATTGTCCTTAAAAGATAAAACACCACTAGCTATAATTTTATAAGGAAAGAATATAATTCATCGATTAATTACCTAAACGCTTTTGGATTTAATCCACAAGTATGTGATCCATGAGATAACAAAACATTTTGCAACATCAAAAGTCTCCTGTACGTCTTCTCAGGTATAGGAAGAAGATATCCCAAACCGCCATCAAGTGTAGCTGCAAAATAAAATTTTTATTAAAGATTTTCTATCATTTTTAAAACGACTAACCAAACATAGTTATGTGTCGTTTATCAATACCAGGCAGCAACTTTTTATCTTCCATCAACTGTCCGATTTTACATTTAATTCTGAAAAATGTATTTACAGCTTGACCTAAATGAAAATCAGCTTTACGCAACAATCTTTGTCCTCCATAAGATTCTCTTGCTTCTGGTTGATACATATATAAAATTAGATTTTTCTCACCATCAGATACCAAGAAACCTAAATTTGTGCTATCAATCATATATTCAATGGTATAAACCTCAGATGGACGAAAATCCTGTAGCAAATGAAAATAATAATAATCAGCAAAGCACAAAATTTTATTTATAATACAAATACAAACCCTTGAAACTAAAGATAATGTTCGGTATTCTTCCTGAAATCGCAACAGTGAAATCGATTTGTACACATCCGCTATTAAAATTAAACTCTTAATTGATAATATTTGATGTGTATAAATTTGCGTATCAATAAAAGCTACACCAACTAAATCATTATCTTTTAATTGCCAAATATAAATCTGAAAATTCAACAAATTAATTTATTTTTACACATTTGTAATAATAATTATATTAACTTTTTGTCCAACAGCTGACACTAGAAATCCAGTAACATGTGACAAAGCTGTGACAGGACCTTTTTGTTCTTTCGCATAAATCTCTTTAAATCGATTCTTAGTTAGTGGCTGTCCTGGTTCAGGCACGACCTCAATAATATCATAAATTAAAATCTAGAATTTAAAAATTTTAAATGCTTATATATCACATAACAAATCATAGCATACCCTTCCTCTCGATGTAATATCTTCACCATAATTATAATTTGTACCCAAAGCAACGTAACCTTTAAGACCAGATCTTGTACCTTCATAAGCGAGCGACACATTCTTTAAACAATTCACATGCTCCCACTCTTCTAAATCGATTCTCGTGTTTGGAATGACTTCCCAAGAAACGGGAGAGAATAACATAATACTGAATTTTTCTTGTGGGGGATAAGGGAAACTTAAAAATTTTTTTTAAAATGTATTTACATGTTAACCTTAAAAGTCTCACAATGAAAAACTTACCGATCACCTTTATCTTCAATTGATAATTCTTTGTCTTCTCCATTAAATTTATAATATTGATTGGAAGGTTCTGCTATACTTGTCACAATACAATAAGTTTTAGATTCGAGATGGTACTGTACAAAATGTGGAGTGCAACGTAACGGTACTTTTCTTACTGGCCATGGTGCATCGTAACTGAGATGAGTTGGTAATACACCTATACGAAGTTCAGACTAGAAAATTATTTGAAGGTTAAGTAAGACATACTGTGATGAAATTCTTCGCAAATTTAATTTTCTGTGGTTACGATATATGACTTACCTTCTTATTGAAGTATAAAAATCCTTGAGGACAATTAACATTATTAAAAGAAGTGAAACACAGAATCTCATTATCGATTGTCATTGCATGTGTCCGTAATTCACCTCGAGGTGTCAAAAACATCCAATGTGGATTCGCTCCAGATATGAAAACACCATTATAACCTATAAATTAATTACAGATCACCCTACAAAAACAAATTGTTAATATTAAAAATGCAAACCTGCTATATTTCCAAAGTATCTCATCTTTGAAACGCGTTCTTGCAAAGTAAAGAATTCAGAATTTTCAGTTTCAATTCTCCCTTCAATATTAGGTGAATATATAATATCATGCTTTAATTTTCTAAATCTCATCTTTAAGTTGCCTCTTGGAAAACGAAATACTTCATAAATATACAAATCATGCTCTAGACGTACCATCAATAATGGTTTCGAACCGTGATTTCCTAGAGCTACCATTAAGACTTCTTTAACTTCATATTCTTTTTGTATGGATATTTCATTCATTACTGCTGCTGTATTAGTAACTAATACAGGTACTGATTCTAAACTATCTACTAATACTTTAAAACCAAAACATAAATTACGCACAATAAAAGATAATTTAAACTCGGGCACAGAATAAATCTCCAAATTAGAATTTTCACGTACAATAAACAACCAATAAGTTGGCTTGATTTCCATTAAATATTTCTTCCACCAATTAAAGAACACCTTTGGTTTTGGTGCCGGTGGATTTAGCGTTGGCATTTTAAAATCACTATCGTCACCATATAAAAGATCGTCTTCATTTTCAACTTCAGTTCTATTTTCTGTCTCGCTAACGTAAGCTTCAGGAATGTGAGTGAATTCTTCTGGTATTTTATTTGTGAACAGACCAGAGACATCACGATACATGCATAAAGTGGTTACAGGTGGATTCTATAATGATTTTGTTTAACTTATAAAGATTTGTAGATACTTAAGGAATTACATTAGCTAATGTAGATTTGCTCACTACAAGTCTAGCACCACCTCGTGATTCACGTAACATCATTGTTATAACTTGTCCATCGGCAGCTAAAATTGATAAGTAAGGATCTGCACTAGATGCATGAACTATTGGGGATCCTAAATCTAGAGGAATGTGCTGAAGTTGTGTTGTACCTAAAACAATAAACGTCATTATAACTAATAATAAACTTTAGAAACTTACCATATAACAACCGTACTCCCATTGTGGTAACTTGAATGATATATTTATTTCCACCTAAATTAGCAGAATAAACTGTAGGACCTTGCGTTGAAAATCCCGTATTATCAATTTCATTAATTTCATGTCCAGTTTGGAGTATCTTAAATGAATTGAAAATTAGAATAACGCAACTTAATTCTTGATGTTGTACTCACCATCGTACCATCTTCTTGACTCAAAATTAAAAATGCATGTTTTTCATCGTTCTTACACACTGTCCACATATTGATACAGCCTGGCAATGTAAATGTTGTAACAATCTGTGGTTTGATCGAATGTTGTAAGACACATAATGCTCCATTCTTTCCATAACCGGATGTTGTGACTAATTCCAAATCAAAATCAATATTATGAGCAAATTCTTCACTTAGAAAAGCTGGTTCGCCTACAGCAACATTACCACAGGGGCCAATATTCAGTAAACTATCGCATACCTAAATTTAAATTTAAAAAAAATCAATTTATAACGTCAGTTAACCTCAATCTTCAAGATGAAATTCAGTTGACAGATAACAAGCCAATTGTTCTATTTGAATATTGACTTGAGCCAACTCTGATCACTAGAAACTTTCTAATTACCTCAAAAACATAACTGGTAATCTGTAAACTTGCTTGCTTTTCATTCCCATACACTTCTAACTCTTCAGGATCTCGAATATCCAAAACATCACTAGCCATACAATCATTTAAACTATCCAAAACCCTTTCTGGTTCATTAGCATTAGTACCATTACTAATAGCATCAGTCTTTGCACGTTTTGCAGATGGATGATCATCTTCCAAAGTTATCACCTGATTATCTTTCTCAGTGTAACGTAACAGTAATGAATTTCCCAAACGGGAGCCCAAGAAAAGAAAATTTTCTTCAGATATGCAAATCTAAAATTATTATAACTGTTAGATTAATTCGAGACACAATACTTATTTAACTTTAGTTTATTTTCATAAAGAATGATGAGAACACGTTTTCATTTTTTACAGTATCGCCATCGCTAGAGAGAGAGCAAAAAACAGTGTTGCCATGAATACAAATATAACAAAATGTTGCCAATATAAAAGTAAAATACTCGTTAGAACATTAATAATAACACTGCATAACAATATTACAGGCTAGTTTTATACTTACACATGTTGTCAGGACACTAGCGGCAGCTCTATCAAAATGAAAACTTCTCACATAACGCATACTATCAGCCAATAATGTTAAGACGTATAATTCACCACCTTTCAATGACAAGACAAGCTGATCATCTGCTAAAAATCCTACTTGTGCGCAATCTAAACTAACTTTAAGATCATCTTGAGGCTCTAAAACATATCGTCTATTAAATATTTCCCTCAGTATATAAAATTAAACCTTACTTAAAGGAAAATTCGTACTACTTTCTGCAATACTATTGAGTGATACACCATATGGAGGTATACTTTGATTTAAATAAATCAAAGCATTTACGGCAAAAATTAAAGTACCACCCAAAGGTTTTTTAATAGGAACCGCTCTGGTACAATCAAATGGTAAATTTGATACTTGCCATATAATAGGATGCACTTTCTGTTGTAGATTTAAAGAAATTGCAGCCATAGCACAAGTATCTGTACGCACTGCAACACGCCTACAAAATATTTATTATAAAAGCAAAAATAGAATAGTTAAAACTTTAATTATGTTTACCCTGAAAATGTTTTTAATGGCTCGTATAAAATTAACAAAGTTGGCTCATAATAACCATGTAAGAATTGAATATCAATGACATCATCGATTTTATCAATAAATTCCTTCAACACAATCATGTAGGATGCTAATATTGGAGCTTTCGAGCCATAAGAACTAGTTGACATTGGTTTTATGTCAGCAGGATCACTTTCATCGATAGCATTTTCTCGACGAAACGGTAAAACTACTAATTTTCTACCAAATACTGTCATAACAGCACAACGATTCTCTGGATCTGCTCTAACAATTGGAACATGATAATGATGTGTCCAACCTTCCTAAAAATGAAATTCAGCTACATATTGTTACTTGCCTAAAATCTAAGTTACCTTCATATCATCTTCTTCAAAATAATGCAAACTCAAAGTTTTCAAATCGTGAGTTTCTGGATCGTATTCTACAACTGATAATTTAGCATCTGAAAAAGCTAACAGTAATGCATCTCTAGGTGAATTTGCAAGGTTTACGCTTTGCATAGACATTACATTTCCAAATACTGTGTATTGAGCAACACATTCAAGTTTCGATTTTGGAGGTCTTGTTTCTGTAAAAATTTATTTAGTACTAATAGTTACGAAAGATTGGAAATGTTACCAGAGAATCTTTCCTGACGATTTTTTAAATCAACATCAGGAATCAATCGAAACACTTTAATGACGTTAGCTCCAGCTGTGACCAACGTTCTTTCTGCTTTACTGAAGAAATGGCAACTGATTGCATGTTCAACTCCAGTTGCAGGATGTGTTTGCTTGCAAATCGAGAACATTTTTTTAGGTTAGAAAAATCTATATACTAACAATAAAATAAATTCTTATAGATTACGTAATTATATTAATTACTAGCACTCAAGAAAACTTGTAGGTACTTTAAATTCTGCATTATAAATTCTTCAGAAAGAACTTGGAAACACTATTTACATGCAGTTTTAAATGTTTTCGTGAACTGACAATAACGACAATAACCACAAAAAACCAACAACATAATATAATGACGTGATTTTGCAACGTCCCCTCGTGTTATTCACTTCAAAGTAACTTGTTATCCGTGTTGCCAATCGTACAGGAATCTCGCTACGCATAGAGACATTTCAATGCTAGTGCGACAAAGCGGCAAAAAACTAAAATTTGGTCTCAAGTAGCGACTTTTTGGTTTTTTCATAATTAAATTTTTTTCCATTGTTATATTTACGTTAAAGTTTTATGAAAGTTAAGTTTCACTTTGTGTGAGATAAGTAATATTATAGAAATATCGCACCAATGTGTCATATTTGGAGCTATGACTTTGAAAGGGAATGCCCTACTACTACTAAAATAGTTGTTAAGCTTGAAAAATATCTACTCTAGGATTTCTATTTTTGCCATAGAAGAAAAACCGGTAACAAATATGTTGTAACCTTGGCCAACGAATAATTACGGCAGCAATATGTAGCGTTATTTAGGCAACACTGCTTGTTACCGAAAAATGACTTTAATCTAGCTTTTGCCAAAAGTGATAATACTTTTATGGGTAATTCAAAATATACGGTTCCAAAGTAACGACATTTTGGAGCGGTATTCTTTCAAAAATAACAAGTTGGTCGCGTTATACTCGTTATACTTTAGATAGGAACCGGTATTCCCATCACTAATAACATAACCTCACTTCTATTTTTAAACTTCTTAAATGCGACTGAGATAGGTTAACTTGGGAGAAACCATTAGAGATAAAATAAGGAGTAACTTTTACAAATTGCAACAATCACATATAGTTTGGGTTTTTCTCATTATCTTGATATAACACATGGGCTGAAAAGTCCCAGGCCTAACAAAGAAAACACGGTTTTTTTTGTTCAAAATTAGCTTTATTCATCAACGTAATTTTCATCAAGAACAACGCAATCATTCCAGCGCCGCTCTAACATTTCAATACCACTTTTGTAGAACGATTTATCTTTTGCCTCAAAATAGGACTGTTTCAGCGATAACCTCTTCATTCGAGCCAAATTTCTTACCGGCAAGCATTTTTTTTAGGTCTGCGAACAGCCAGTAGTCGCTGGGAGCCAAATCTGGCGAATACGGTGGATGTGGGAGCAATTCGAAGTTCAATTCATGTAGTTTTGCCATTGTTTTGATTGACTTGTGACACGGTGCGTTGTCTTGATGAAACAAAATTTTTTTCTTTGCCATATGCGGTCGTTTCTTTGCAATTTCGGCCTTCAAACGCTCCAATAACGCTATATAATATTCACTGTTGATGGTATTTCCCTTCTCAAGATAGTCGATGAATATTACACCACGCACATCCCAAAATACCGAGGCCATAACCTTTCCAGTCGATTGTTGTGCTTTCGGTCGCTTTGGACGAGGTTCACCAGTTGCTGTCCACTCAGATGATGATCGTTTTGATTCCGGAGTGAAGTGATGGATTCATGTTTCATCCATTGTCACATATCGACGCAAAAATTCCGGTTTGTTACGTTTACACATGGCCACACACTGCTCAGAAACATCAACACGTTCTTGTTTTTGGTGAACAGTGAGCAAACGCGGCACCCACTTTGAGCAGAGCTTGCTCATAGTCAAATGCTCATGCAATATAAAGCCAACACGTTCTTTTGATATCTTTACGATGTCAGCTAACTCACGCAACTTCACTTTTCGATAATTCAAAACGATTTTGTCGATTTTTTTGATGTTTTCTGGTGTTACCGCCTCATTTGGACGTCCACTGCGTTCTGCATCATCGGTGTCTCTACGACCACGTTTGAAGTCAGCAAACCAACGTTTTATTGTTGTTTCTGATGGAGCGGAGTCCCCATAACACTTTTCAAGCCATTGCTTCGCTTGAACGGTATTTTTTCCCATCAAGAAGCAGTGTAAAATTAAAACACGAAATTGTTTTTGGTCCATTGTTTTGAAAATAACAAAAGTAGCGTCACTCTTAGCACAATAACTCACAAAATAATGAATAGAATATCATGAAATTTTAACAGCTGTCTTTTGAAGGTTAGTACTAACTGAAAAAAGCGGTGAATGCAATAGAACTAGCGCCATCTATTTGTTAGGCCTGGGACTTTTCAGCCCATGTGTTAAATGCGACTGAGATAGGTTAACTTGGGAGAAACCATTCAAGATAGTATAAATAAGGAGTAACTTTTACAAATTGCAACAATCACATACAGTTTGGGTTTTTCTCATTATCTTGATATAAATCTTGTAAATTAGATAAATATAAAATAGACAAAAACGCCTAAAAGTTTATTGTTAACTTATGCTGAAACATATTTATACAATAATTTTATTTTATTTTTGATATTTTGACTACTTTTTGCTTTCTGGTGTATTATGTTTTATATTGTCTTCTCGTTCTGTAGAAAGCTCAAAATCGTGTGAATCTGTTTGTACTTCTAAAATCGTAACATAAAAGCTGTAAAATAAAAATTTAACACAATATATGTACAAACATACCTCCATCATCTATATTATACATAAATTCAGAACTCAATTGCAATCTTGGAACAACATCTTTACATGAGGAGCTATCAGTTTGATATTTAAGCGATCCCATTATTGAACTCATCTCAGATACATAAGTTTCTGAATCTTAGGAGATACAAATTAATATAACTAAGCAACTTTACCATGTTCAAAATAAACCTTTACCGTCTGATGAAAACAAGGTATTTACTTCATCTTCTTCCCCTGGGGCTTGCTCCGTTTCTGACAAATCTAAATCGTCAAAACCGCAAATACACACGGCTTGTTCTAAACGAGGAGGTTTAGCTGCATGTTTCTTCCCTTTTGTAGCGATTTTCTTTTCTTTGGAAGCTGGAAATTATTCAGACTTAAGAATGTTGCGTTTTTCGTTGTTGATCTTCACTCACATTTTAGTTTAGATTTTGGCAGATTTTGTATTTCGTTAAAGATAGTTTCATGAGCAGTCTTTAGATAATTATGTTGCCTGTTTTTAATTTTTTCGCGTATTATTTTCTTTTCTGTTTCTGGCAACAAGAAATTATGAACTAAATTCGCAACCAATTCTTCTTTATCATGGAAATCTAATCTTTAATTAAAATTAGTTTATTTTAAACAATTCAAAGTAACTATTTTAACTTACTTATCCATGGTAGAATAGGCCTGTTCATCCATCTTCGTTGCTAGATTTTCTATGTAAGTCCGCGCTTCATCTTCCGTTGCGAATTCCATTCCTTCTGTGACTATGTCTTGAAGATATAAGTCTACGGTGTCTTGATGTACTTTAACAACCTGAAATAAATCCGTGATATGTAATACAATTCAGTTACTTCTTTTATCTGCACTTGTTTAAACATCTCGTCGTGTTCCTCTCGTCGACGTAACTCCGCTTGTCGCCTACCAGCTTCAGCAGCTTCCCTAGAGTGCCTTTCTCTATCGAAAAGTAGACACATAGCATGTATTCGCCGTTCATCCATCAGCCTTCGCAGTTCTTTGTTTAGGAAATCTAGAAGGGTTCCAACTACATTTCCAGATAGTCTATTGAGGGTTTCGTGAAGTTTCGTGGTCTTCAAAGTCATAAAGTTGTAAGATTATTTACCGAATCAAATGCATTCGTACTACTTACATTCTTCAAACACGTGACGGTTTCACGTTGTTGAGACTTAACTTCTAGACGCTCATTGAACTTTTTAATTTTGTCCTCTTCTTGTAAAGCGTGCGTACTACGCAATTCTTGAATTAACTCTCTGCAACGATCTCGGCCTTCAAATATCTAAAAATTCATTTTGTTTGTCTTATTTGTTACTATATGAGTTTAACACATACCAACATTTGTGATGCGCGACCTCTTAAAATACTTTGAATAAGGATAGAGGCTTGATGTAACTCTTCTTCCCAATCATCACCAGAATCAACCTGTGGTGTTTGAAGTTCGGACGGTTCTTTCTCAATTCTTTCCAATAATGTGATATGCTGCTTGTCTTCTTTGCGAAGATCTGCAAACTTGTTATTAAGTAAACTAATTTTAAATAAATAATAGAAAAAGCTTAACAAAACTCTTGATGATATGGCGAGCTTTTAAATTAAAGAACTTAAATTGTTTTTGGCTCTTTGTTCAGGTAAAGATTCTTAAGAAAGTGCCTCATTCTGATAGTATTTATCTACGTTGCCAGATCACACTTTTAACGTCATCAACTCAATCAGTACAGATTCCGTTGCAGTTTTGGAATTTCTAAAGTAGTCTAGACTTCTAGGTTCGACTTAATCCGTTTAAATTTGGAGCAACGAAAGAATCAAATGTTGCAGATGGGCTTTTGAAAGATATGGACAATTTTAGTTAAAGTGGACTAGCGCTTGCTCTATTGTTCGCGACGATGCTTTGTTTAAAGTTCACTTTGTTACCTTACGAACAGCTATGAAACAAACGTGAAGACACGTTGCAAATTTTGTATTTGAGAAACGCACCAGGTCAACCATTTTTGCTGCAACTTAAGCGGTAGGATTATGTCAGTGTTATTACTGTTATTGACACAAAGGGCATATATGGAAAAAGACTAACGTTTGAAAGTTCACATACTAGACTGGAAAAATTGCATCTAATGACAATTAAGCAAAAGGAAGCATAAGCGTTAAACATGAATAGAATCGATGAATGGAATAAATCTTAGTATGAATAACAACTATATAATGAATAAGAAAAATTGGATGTAATTTTTTTTTACTTTTAAGTCCTTCGTGCAACTGCTTCAAAACAGGTGTCGTCCATTTTGTTTCTCTGAAGCATAGACGAGTTCCAGGTAATTTAAGCGTAGAATCTTTAACCTTAGTAGCTTGATCTAACCATCTTGGTAATGTGCTAATCTCTTCAACACCTGCAATATTATAAAAATAATAAACTACCCTAAACCGACTTATTTTGATATCACCTAAGAACTGTGCTCTATATTTCTTAATATGTTCATCGATTACTTGGTGCCACCTCTTCGGATGCTGTCCGTACCTCATAAGAGGTCCATACAATTCAGATTTCTTATCTGCATGCTCTTCGATGATATTTATACGATGGTATCTTGTGTTGATGCCACGATTCTTCAGTCTTAGTTTTCTTAGATCTAAATTATAAAAATTATTAGTTATTAAAAATTGCAAACTAGAAAGATCTACCTCTTTCAGTTTGATGCCTAAGTTTCTTTATTTTCTCATTCTTTTCCGCCAATTTTACTTCACAAAACATCTTCATTTTCTGCTCTGTTCTATTTTTTGATTTCTCAAGCAACTCATTTAACATTTCTCGTAATAATTCCATTCTGAGATCGTGTATATCTTGAATCTCCTGAAAAGGTATCATCTAGGAAAAGTAGGATATTTTTGTAGCACAAACTAAACCTGCTCTCTAAATGCCCATTCGTCTCTTTCTATTGCCGCAATCATTCCTCTACGTTTTTCCAAACTTGCCTCGTCAGTTATAGGAGGTAATGCTTTTTCCCAAGCTCGTTTCATTCTTGCCCGTTCGATTAAACGCACTTCGTGCATTCCAGCTGGTAATCCGCTACCTTTTTTAAGTTATAATTATTAGTAAAAGCCAATCTTTAAATACAGCTTTTTGCCTACCCCATTTTAAAAAGTCCAACATCAATAGTTCAGGATCGCTACCATCTATCACTATGGAATCTGGCTGCCATGGTATAGTTTGCGCTGATGATTCCCTGTATTGCGTTTGAATTTCCTTATTTTTCTTCTTTTTTATTATTGGCTTTAGTATTAAAGTTGGGGGTGGTGTAGGTATTGTTATTGTTGGAATTGTTCTTTCATCTGGTCGTGCTAGCGGACTACAACAATAATAATTAAAGCAACTACACATGATTCTACTGCCAGTCAAAAGAATCTTACGAATAGAAGAATCTATGTCTATCGACTCCTATAACATCTACATAACTCTTTCCGATGTCATAAACTGCCTCTGCTTGAGCTTTCACACGTTGTTTATAATTGGGAATTGGTGCGGATTTTCTCATAACAAATTGATGACGCGGTTTATGTGGTAAATCTGAGAACATACTGGGGAAAATGGGACATATTTGCTGAAACAAATTGATTAATTAAAATATAATTAAATTCTCATTAAATATAAGAGTTTCTTACAAATTTAGCGCTAGACATTTTTGCTATCATTGCTGCTTTGTAATAATCCTTTTCCCCAGATACAACGAAAAGGGGATCTGCAAATGTAAATGATTTTAAAATTTAACTTTCAAAGATACAATCAAATTTATGAAATATCGATACAAACTTACCGTAAATATAGTCGTTGACTCGTGAAGTTGTAACTTTAACCGAACTCATTTCGATTCGCAAATAAAATTTTTACTTTAAAAAATTGATACTGCTTTACTGAAATAACTTTATTGCAGTTCAAGTACGTCAAAATTGTCAAATACTTAATGGATTTTCTATGGTTACCTCTTTATTGGGGTTGTTAAATCAATAGAGGTGGTGCTTACCTGCCTATTGTTAGTTTCATTGTCGAAGTGTTGCTATTTTTAGATACAATGCAATAAAAGATAAATCTAACATTTATTAATTCTTTTTTTTGCCATACAATTATTATATCAACTTCTAATTTTCTTCTAACCGTTATGCACATCAATTGCATGATTCTTAATTTTTGCAACACTGTTTACCAAACAGAACAAAAATTAACTTTGACGTACTTGGGTTAAGTAGTTGTCAAAAAACTTTTAGTTTCTCTTACATAATCTCGAAAAGCTGAAAATCATTATTATTATTAATCTTAAAACCATGTTAGGTTTTGTTCTACATTCCATTCAATTTAAACTTATACGACAGTGAGATGAATTATGTTGATCAAAAAGTAAAAAACGACTGCATCGGCGCATTCCAACCTAACTAACTCTGGATGCATATACGGCAACAGATAAAGAAACTTTTGTTTCAAAGACAACCGATAAGAACAACAACTATAGTTGGTATAGTACTGAAGCTTCATCTTTGCCGTATAGATTTTACTTTCTATAGACCCATAGCTGTTTTAAGTATATTTTAAGTATCTCAAAACCATTCGGTTTTGGACAGATTCATTTCGGACCCTTACGTGACTTTATACTGATGATATCAAAGTACTCAACTCTGACAACTTCTAGATACAGAACATGTCTATGACGAGATCTGGTGCCCGAGATCTCTTAACATTAGATGCCAGCATCCCTGACGATTTTATCAGAGATACATATTGCAGCTTCTTTCTCGCACAGACACCGCGTGTGAGTTAGCAGAAATCTTTTTTAGAGTTCTCACCCGTCGCGCAGATGTTGCTATGACATCTACCGCATAGTTCAATTTGCAGACGACACTGCTTTATTGGTAGAATCGATCACTGTTGCAACTGGCTTCCGGCATCTAGCTACGGTTTTAGCACAACTAGAAGAGAATTAAACCTAATTCCAAAAAACAAAACTCAGGTTATCCTCTTCTGTCACCTGAACCAAAACTTTGTTTGTCTCAACTTTTCCCTACAGTGACATATCTAAATGTTGTACCTACTGTTTCCGGAGTTTGACTCCTAATATGATGATAAAACATGCGCAAAAGTGTACTTTTTCTATAGCCTTAAGACTAATTAAAGAAAAATAAAATTTGTATACTAATCTCAACTTGAATGGAAAATAGAACCAAGAACCGATTACGATTGTTGATAAAACTCAATGTTGGTAGGTGTGGCGCTTTCGCTTTCATTTTTAAGAAGACGTATGGATTACTTATTTATTTTAATCTGGTAAAAAGTTGAGACTTTGTATTTCGACTCTACTCGATCTTCCAAATCTGTTTGGCCCTGGAATCTCTAAATTATTCGTCCCCCGGGCTAGTCCAACTGCCAAAATGTCAAAAACGGTTGAAGCGGTGTTTCAACATTGTTTAGCTCTGCACCCTTTTCATAATCTTGTAGGAGCATACTAGGCTGCCATTTGCCCGATTGATTATCGATGTTTCTGCGTCTACTCCCTCCTGAAATGAAATATTGCATCCCCATCTGTAGAGAAATGTTCCGTCTGGATGTCCTCATTCCTCCATAGAGATTTACGATTTGACCACTATGTCCTATTGACATGCGCACTTCAAAGTACTTTAAACCGACAGGGCAGATTCAAATGTTAGTAGCCTTAGGCACTACCTAGGATGTCATTCGTTAAGAAGCCAAAGAGGACCCCTCATGGTTGCAAATTGCAATTTTATACGATATGTCCACTTAACAATCAAGTCTGAATCAAAAAAACCCACTCGATACGCTAGCGCTCGGTTGCACAAAAATAATTTGATCATTGATCAAGTTGATCAGTTGATTAGTCGATCTCATTAGACAAGTCTGAATATTTCACTACTTCTGATTGGTTAATCAACTAATCAAGTGGTTGATCAATCGATCAAGCATTTAACAAAGCTTTGTGCAACCCACAGAAGACTCAGAAGATCCAAGATTAAAATGAGATAACCTCCTGCCATTTTTTTTTTGGAAACATTGCTAACTTCCCCTCAGGGCTAAAGAAGATCGTAGAGAACTTACCGCTACCATTTACATAAACAACATCTACTAGCATAACTACTGCCCTCGCAGTGTTTGAGAGCTTGTTTGTATAAAACTCCTATTATTATTACGCCTTCTTTCTTGATTCCTGCTTTTCAAAGGCAGGAAATGGTTTTAGGAGCTATTTGTAACTCCTCTTCAGCCCGATGTAGTTGAAGCTGTTGATTGGAAGTCTGCAGTTCTTGCTGGTGGGGTTACGTCAAGTTAGGCGCAAAGGAATATTAATTCCGGTTCTCTGGTTGTGGTGATACCATTGCTGGAATTTTTGCCAACAAACGGTGAAGGACGGCGAAGAGCAAGCATGACAAAAAGGAAAAACCTGAAACTTTTTGGATGGCAACACGATTCTCGCATAAATACCAAGCAACGTCGAAGAATTTCGAGGGGCACCACAACAACCTAGAAACATGGTCGATGCATTGGGTGGAGCTCAATAAAGTCCCAATAAACGCAAATGGAGAGAATGGTTTGCTTATACACATGACGCTTTATTATGGTGTATTTTGTCCTGTTTTCTCTTTTTAGAAATATGCAAGATGTTTTGGTTTCTGCAGAAACGTGACGTGTACGGTTTATGTTTTTTTGAAGACATTGAAAACATCTCATGAATTTAAAAGTTGAATATCGTCTCTTTACCATTAGATCTAATTAGTACATCAACATCAATCCATTAAGGTTCTTTGTAATTAAATTTTGAACGCAAACCTCGACAATGACACCATATTTTAAATTTATGGCGCTAGCGCTTATGGAATGTGTACGGAGAAAGGGAGGAAATCGGGAAGAGGGATAGACTGAAGACTAAGTTGATGTATACGCTACTGACTGGCTGGAGGTCAAATGGATTGACCGTATATTCTCTATTTGGTCAATGTTATGCAGATTCAGAAACTAGGATGTTTGGAAATAACTGGAATGTTGGTTTTGATTGCTAAGCATACTTGAATTGATGGCTGGTAATAAACTAGTAAGATTGAATCGATGATATCCTCGTGGTCAGTCGGTGAAGTAATTCTACGAGAACCGTCGCCTCTAAAGTTTGCAGATTATTTTCTGTTTCGTGGAAATCGATTCGGAAATATTTATTCATTCAATGTACATGGAAGAATTAATTACGTTATGCCTACTAGCTAACAGCAATCTCGTAGATAACTATAATAATATTGATAACAGAATGGGAGATGATTTTAGTTGATTTATCTGTGTTTCTAAAGTAGTTGATAGTTGAAAAGAGTTTGGTTCATTAATAACGTTAATGCAGTCAGCGTCACAATCTCTTTCCTGATGAATTGATATTGCTACACCTTCTTTGAGGCTGTTAGTTCGTTTTTAATTCTTTCTCATCCCTTGAACTTAAAAATCTCAAGAAATCGGTTATATATTAATATTATGCTCTTTTTCTGGTACTATACATCCATTGATTTTTACAAGTTTGTTCACAGACTAGTCGTGGTTGATAAAGATCTTGCATAAGAGAAAAAGTACAAGTGAAACCTGTCAATAAAAAGGGAGACAATGTGAAAAATAAATAAGTTAAAAGTTGCAAGTTCAAATAATCAGCAGACTATAATATGAAATATTAAAACTGAAATATAAAAAATAACGAAGGAGAAATGAAGCAAATATTTGTTATTATTAATATGTACTCTGTTTAGTCACTTCAAAGATTCCGTTTACTGAACGTTTGTTTAGGATTCCGTCCGGTCTATCCACCCCTGCATACATTGTAGTAGTAATGTTCAATAACCGTCCACACCCTTATCGATGACCAATTGTTTTTCATTTATGACAATCGAATAACCAAAAAACTATCAAACCTTTCCAGAAGGTAATTTTTAATAAATGAAGGAGCAGAAGAAAATCAAATTGACGGTATCTGCGATCTATCTGCTTTAATAATAATAGCATCATGCGATTTGGCGATTAAGTTAATTCGCACATTGTTTTTTATGGTATAGGCAAACATTCATACATGTAGGTAGGTCGTAAGCTTAACAAAACAACCTTCAATAATAATAATAATGGGGATTAACGATCAATGTTTATGTTATGTAGTAGTTCAGATCGTTCGGACAACTCAGACAGGCTGTGGTTTTTTGGCGCAGCTGTCTCGATCTAAATTTTTAGTGGTGGTAGGCAAACAGCAAATGAGGTGGTGGCGGTGGTGGTGATAGTAGTGGTAGGGTATACCATCTGTTAGTGTTGGTTGTAAGGTGTGTGTGTTTTGTGTATTAATAATAGTTGTTAAATGTACGGTTGTGTTTATTTTTTAAAAATCTAGTTATAAAATTTTATGAAGTGTTTATGTTTACATCTAATAGGACGTAATTTATAAATTCACGAAGAGATTTAACCTCAAAAAATCATGTTCTAATAAATTTGCACGGTAAGACTATAAATTATTTAAGCGATTTGTATATATGTTTACATTTGAGATGTGCCATAAATGAAGGATCAGATTCATTTGTTTACTTATAATTAACGATGCGAAAATGTTTTTCTTAAGTGTTATAATTCTGAAACTAAAAATAACCCATATATGAAGATTTTTCCCAGGCACATCTTTATTGTCTAGGATGATTTAAAAATAAGTTGTTTTTTGCCAAATTAATTAACTTTATTAGAGAGTTTGTCTTATGTTATCATTCTGATTATTACTTATAATCTAAATAATGTTTTATTTTGGAATTTTACTGCATCGTTTCCTTAGAAAAACCCACACTAGTAATGTTTTTTTTTTATTTATGTATAGGTTTCCTAATAATTTTAATTTCTTAAAAATAACTTATCAAAAGTGATAAGAAATATTTAATTATATGAATATATCTCTCTTAATACATTGGTAGATGATATTCTTAATTACTACGTATATGTGTGTAAATATACATCTTTTAATATTTTGAATAACGAAATGTTAGTTTAAGTACCAATTATTTTTATAATAGAGAAGTTTCATTTTACTTATTCTATTGAATGTTACACAGTATTGTGTAAATGACCTGTTACATCCTTAAAAATAGCTTATATTGATCCCTTTAACTTAATTGTGTTCCTACTGGATACATCACGTCCAACAAATACTTGTACATAGTGAAAGAAATATTATTTTAATAAAAAATCCATGCCAACCTTTATCATAAAGTTTTAAGAATTTTCCATTCATGATGATGGTCAATATTAGCATTTTGCATACCCTTTACTTTTGCATGATAATTAGTAATTATATGCAAAACACTTGTTGAACTGCAAAAAATATACATACGTTGTAATAAAGTCCACACCTTTTCATTTAATGTTCGTATGAAGAACATCTGCACTATTGAATGCCATAATTATAACAGGACTTTTATGAAATGAATGTGGAATATTCCAATATATTGCTCTTTTATTTATAATCTATACGACAGCTTACATCGAAAACCAGAATAATATTACTTCTACTTTAATCTGGACATGCAATTCATGTTTACTTTACATACAACATTATAACAATAGCACAAATAATTTCCTTACTTCCACTTATTAGTCTTTTCCTCAGAGATTTTTATACTGGAAACAACTAGAAATGTATGAAATTCTTCTTATTTTATCTAAATTGTATTTACAACCAATTCTCATTGCAGTTTTAGCTCTTATTAAGCCAAATTGGAGTTGAGGTCTGGTTTCATCCTTTCTTTAACCTGATCAAAACAAAAGCTATGCACAGAAACTGGTAGGGCTTCATCCTCCAAAAGACCACCTATGGTGGTCTATGGTCGCTTAAATCGATCAAATTTTTCTTTTATTGTTTCGGCACGTTTTCAATCGATTTCTTTTCGCGCTCCAACTCGCTTTCACTTAACTGAAATTCTGAATACAAATATCTGATGGAAGAGATCAGTATCAGCATCTGTTCTGAATTTTGGAAACTCAACTATCAAGAATTCAACTTGAAAACAAAAACATGAGGCCATCTAAGTATCACTTTGAGATTGCATTTTAAAAAGTGACCAAGTGACAGACTTTTTTAAAAAAAGTTACTGTTCAAGTGACCCAAAAGAAAGTTCATTTAATAAATTTAGTAGCTGAAGCTTAGAGAGCGTTGGAATAAACCGACAGAAAAGAAAAAAAAGAGAACGCGCCAACTTTAACTGCCATGAAACCAAGTCCGAATTGAAAATATCTATTAACATTGATTTATGACAAATTTTTTCCCTTTTACACGTAAAAATGTTCAAATGGTCATCTGATATCGCACTCCACACCACGGTTAAATCGGCACGACTACAACATAATATCCCATTTATTCTTGAAATGAACGTTCTATCACCACTACTCCAGATTCTATCTTGGATTGTGTGTGCCATGCCGTTTGTAGATTTGCCACCGCCATGGACTCCACACCAACTAAACAGCCGGATTCTGGGCTCCACATCAGATACCATCGGCCGACCGTGGTTGCGGGCTGTCTGTTTTGTGCAAACTTCGTTCCATCTTATCTGTCTACGTCCGTGCGCGTGCACGTGTGATTCTCCTCTCTACCACCACAATTAGCTGCAATTAATAGTTCTCTATGTCTTTTTCTTTTTTATTCAAAAAATATCTAAAGGCAGTGGTTCCTCTTCACCTTTTCCCTGATAGTACGCGCCAGGCTTGGTGTTTCGCCGGCTGGCGTACAGCCGACGCCCCTTATCACTACCATTTTCAACAGTCACGCCCACTTCATTGTCCGCCAACCTGACGCCAGCATCGAACCATCGCCACCAACCCATCATGTTTCATGTTTATCTACTTCGCAACCCAATCCTCCACATTTTTCGGCCTTAGAAGTACCAGAGGGTACTTAAAAAACGACCTCTCGCCTATGACGGGAAAATAACGTTGAAAAGCAAATATCTCAATGAGTCTGTCATTGTTTTCGGCTACGTTGTATTTATGGTGACAACCGTCTAGGAAAGAGAAATTGAGTTGCTGGGACCAGGTTGATTAATGTATATTGATATACAGAGTGTCCGAATATTACACCGAAAACTCTTGACTGTAGGTTTGGCGGATTAAATAGAGACGATTTATCGAAAAAGCGGTAAGTAAAAAGTTTTTAGTTTTTTTTATATGCATGACCTCCGCATTTTACGATTCCTGTCAGACTTAAAATTAATTTTATTATAGAGCAACATACTTGCTTCATTTGTTTTAACAAAAATTTTTTGTATCAGTAACGTAAACAACGCGGAATTAAGTGTTTTAAAGAATCTCGATTTTCTCGAAAATGGTTAAGTTTGCAAGAGGGCAAATTTTTTATAAATCAAGATTGCTTTTATGTGTTTGCATCAAATTTGTAAAATGTTGGTCGCACAAAAAGTTCTGAGCTTTTCAAAAGTAGCATATTCATGAAAACTTGTGATACGATTTATAGATTTCGACGATATTTTAGTATAAGGACTACCCTAATGGCACCCAATAGCATACCAAGTTTGAAGAAGATTCGTTGATTCATTTAGACACAGTAAAGAAATAATCATTTTTGCTATCAACTTTGAAGCGTTATAACTCGAAAACTAAAAACTTTTTGCTTACCTTTTTTGCTCTATTTAATTCGCCAAACCTACAGTCAAGAGTTTTCGGCGTAATATTTGGACAGTCTGTATAATGGATCAGTGTTATGTTGCGACCGACCTGGTTGCTCTTGTTCTTGGTTGCGTTTTCGTTTGTTGGTTGCATACGTTGCGTATGATGATTGTAGTCATTTCGTTTGATGATTTAAGAGTCATGGCATTTTTTTTACAATCGCGATATCATTCATCCCTACTATTCCCTAGATTTATTATTGCTTGCTACAGACTTTAGTTGCATATCCCATTTAAGAAATAAATATAAACGTACTTAGATGAGAAATAATTGACAGTTCGTGGTGTCGTGAGATTTGGTTGAATTGTGCCTTGCTATTGGCTATGGACGGAATCGCGCTGAATGGGATTCTTCTTGTTGATGACAAGAGATTCTATTAGACTTCGTCGATGGAAACGTGTACAAGGACGCAGGCTATTTTTTCACAGAAAAAAATATTTTCGATCGGAATTGTTGACAATATTGTCGAGAATTATAAAAGAATCTGCACAAAGACTGAATGGTTCACTGGAACGGATCAGATATTATTGAGCAATGAACACAGCAACTTTTTTTTGACAGTAAAAGGACAAAATTAATGAAAGAGAACTAATACTAGAACTTTCACGGTCAAAGATATCTTGAAAAATTATCTATGTTACTATACTAGCACGCTGTAATTGAAATTCTAATCTACAGCAGCAAGCAAAACATGGTTTGATGTCCAAAACCTCGGCTAAATAAGTGCTTCAGAGGCTAGTTTTGATACGTCAATCTTGAGCACCATGCTGAAAAAGCAACCGGTTACTAAACGTTACTTAGAAATTCGTTGTCTAAAACACCAAACATGTCTGTTCTATTTGCATTAGAGAAATCGAAGGAAGCTACTTTGGATTTTTGATACTCTACCAATTTGACCAAGAGAGAGAAAGAGAGACCATGAATCTTTTCATGTTGGCTTTCAGAAATATTCTGAAACGAATCAACATATCAGGTTTGCGTTCCTTTTCTTTTTAACTTTTTTAGCGGATGCTACTTCAAAGTTTCGTACGTGATCACTTAAGATTGTATAGTGAAAGACCAAAAATGGAAATAAGTAGCAATAGTTTTTCTGTATCTTTTAGGTAATAAGCAACTAATAAGGTAAGTATTTTATCGAATGCGGTTTAATGGATTAAACAAAACCAGTAATGTAAAAAGGTCACGTCGTAATTCCAGGCCAGCACTATACTATTACATAATTTCAGATCTTCTTTTTTGAGTAATTAACAGTATCTAATTTGAGATATAAATTGCATCTCTGACTCAACTTTTATGTAATTAAAGTCATCAAGTGTTTGTACATTAATACACAGTATAATGATACTGTGTACAAGTTTCGTAATGAATTATTTACATGCAATTTACTTAAAGATATCGGAAAATTTCTATTAATACCAAAATAACTTTTAACTGGTTTACAATTATTAAAACCTTACAACTGACGATTCGGGATTCAGCCGGTGACCAATGCACGCTAACTTTTGTGTTTTTAATATTTAACAAGATTTTTTAAATAGAATTATACGTAATTGTCATAAAGACACCATTATGCTATTTACTGGTAAATTTCAAATTTACCACTTAAAAATTCTCTTTGAAAATGCAGACCGACCATCCAGTTAGCTTTGTTCTCGTAGGAATTTTTGTTTTAAGATCTCATTTGTTATTAAACCATCAGTATAATAAGTGGGTGTGCCTCAAGCGTCCGTGAAAACAAAAACGTATAAAGGAATCGTTACAGTCGCAGATCAGAACAATGCTTTGCTAATTACATTAAATGACCACGAAGCGAGCTAAATTGCAGCTATTAATGCTCGTCCATTCATAAACAATTATTTAAAAAAATAAACAGAAAAAAATTAATTATGCCTAATTATAATTATTGATAATGTCCTAGTAACTAACCCTCATTAATGCAGAAACTCTTCTGTTTTATTTATTTGTATAAATTACATAACCTCACTTTTACAACAAAAGAAAATAAAAATAAAATCTTCAATGCCAAAATTTCATCTCTTGTTAATGTTGTAAATACTTCAAGCAGAAATGAGAAAGTTTTAATGTGATTATTTCAGGAAGTTGAGGCATGATTACTCAGACGTGTATAACACTTGCTTGTTGCCCTCCCTAACTTCAATAATATCAAGCGCGTGTAATAACGAACGCAATATCAGACTAATCAATTAAAAGGCAAAAAACGAATGAAAAATGTTTTAATACACCTTGAAACATAAAAATAGTTAACGGGGAACAATTTTGGAAAAGTATCAGTGAATCGAGGTTAATTATTTTTTCTTAATAATCGGCTTTCTCTCCAAAAAAATAAAAGGATTATACTAATAAATTTATACCTGGATGAATATAATTTCACATTTCATGTAGTATATATTTGCGTAGAGTTTATTGCACAAGTAGGTATAAAAACAATAGTACAATATAAATATTGTTTAATAAATAAAATTAATTGCATGCCAATTATTGAGAAATTCCTGTAATTGATGTTGTTTGCTTTGAACTGTGGGTAATAAATGTTATATCCACAAAGATGAATAAAAGCATTCTTTTATTACAATTAGGGATTTCTAAATTACTATTCATCAATTCTTAGAATCTCTTATTAAAGATGTTGATTTAACTGTAACAACAAGACGCCTTTTTATAGCATGAGTTTCTTTGTTCATTTTTCTCCTTAGAACAGATAACGCCCACCAAAGGAATCACTTGTAATGCAAACTAATTAACGTTACAGCTACCCCAGTTGCTTATTTAAAAGTTGAATTGGCCTTCCACTTCTTAAATAATATTTTTAGTACTACTACTCTATAGAATGAGCTAGCTGGGCTACAACAATACTTGAGACATACTAGGCTAAGGGAAAGGCGGAATTCCTTGTACTATTAATCCGCCTTCTAGAAATTCAAGATCTCTGGGATATGTATCTGGAAACTCAACAAGATCTGTTATGCTATGAAGCAAATTCAAGTAACTGAGCCAACACTTCAACCAAGCAACAGCATTACACTAAAATGACGCCCAACATGGGGCCCAACCACCGAGATCTTCATGGTAACTAGAGCGTATGTAATGTTGAGGGTACTGTAGGCACTGACCTTGCAATTTTCTTCTTCTAAATATTATTAAATTTGAAATATGGTAATCTCGGAGAGTCTTTAGTGCCTGGATGTAAGAATTCTCAATGGACCAAGAAAATCAACAAGGAATAATAGCAAAATGTGACTGTAAACAGCCTAATCAAAATAGCGGTAACGATTACTACTGATATTTAAATTTAAAAAAAACCATCTAACCCATAACATATGTAAATTGTAAAAATTTCTCCAATTTCGTCGGTTACGCCCACATCGGCCGTGATGAGGGTACCAGATTATATTATAAAAAACTTCTTTAGTCATAGAACTTGCTTGTAAACACGATAATTTGATAAACATTTATGATATGATGGCAGTAGAGAAAAATGCAAAAGAGAATAAAGGAAATAATCAGTGAGATATCATATGTTTATTATTCATCTATCTAAGTTCTTTCTCCATCCAATTTGACTTGCAAAAATTTTATTGACCAATTACTATCTGGATTTATTATCATTACTATTTTAAAATCTTACGAATGGTCCCTTATTCCTTCTTTTTCTATTTTCGATTACTGTAACATTCTTGACAAAATAGCCTTGACAAAGTTTATTAGTATTAAATCGCATGTTTACATTAAAATTATAAGCTTAAAATAACAACGCAGCAATGTATTACTGTTGAATTCAGGAAATAAAATGTAATTCATTACAGGAAATAATAGCAATTATCAGACCAGGAAATGCAGTTCATTTAACAATGAACAGACATAAATACAAATAGGAATTAAAAAAAATTCTTTGTAAATACTCCTTAATGTGCTATTAATAACTCTTTGTAAAAACAACTTAGTTTATTTTGTAAATCAAGCAGTCATTGATTTATGATCGATTATCAAAAAAAATGAATTGAGGTTATAACAATTTGAATTTTGACATTTTTTTATAGAAAAATAAAAACGGCCATGTCTGAAGATGTTACGTTATTCAGAAATTCCAAGAGATATATCAGCAGACAGTCTTGCCATGCTCAAAGTGACAGAAGTAAGGTAATTAAGACCTACAATATTATCCTTGTACTAAATTTCAATCTTCTTTTTAGAATCAAGAAGACAATACTCAAAAAATCCATCACACTGATGATTCCTATAAAATACCTTCTAGTAGTCATAATGGTGCTAGTACAAGCAGCTTTTCCGATAGTAGTCGGACGCGTAAATTATCAGCACAGTGCATATCAGGTGGACCTGGCCCTCCTCATTCATATTATAATTATGGGTATCACGCTGTAAATAATAAATTTTTATAAAATAAAATTTTGTTTTTTTTAGAGCTTCTTTTGCATCTGTACCTGCACAAATTAAAACTCAAAGCTTGCCTAATCACTCATCACAACATTCAAAAGACTTTGCCAAAATGGTACTCGATCCTCTCAGGATTACACCTGAAGAATTTGCCAGTCAGTTGACTTTACTTGATCTCCCCGTTTTCCTAGCCATACAACCAGATGAACTCACTAGTTGTGCATGGAACAAAAAGAATAAACTTACTATTGCCCCAAACGTCGTAGCTTTTACAAGAAGATTTAATCATGTAAGTTTTTGGACTGTCCAAGAAATATTATCAAGATCCACGCCAAAACAACGAGCAGAAATGTTAGGACATTTTATTCGAATTGCTAAGAAACTATACGATCTTAATAACTTGCATTCTCTATTTGCAATAATATCGGCCTTACAAAGTGCCTCAGTATACAGACTTTTAAAGACTTGGGGCTGCATATCAAAGAAGGAAAAACAACAGTTTGATAGACTAGCCGAAGTGTTTTCAGATAATGATAATTGGTCTAATCTCAGGAATCATATCGAAAGCTTAAAGTTACCTTGTATTCCCTATTTAGGTACTACAGAAACATTGTTATAATTAATTTTGTATTAATAATTATATAAATTGTTTAGGTTTGTATTTGACAGATCTGGTCTACATAGATATGGCACATCCACATTCGGGTGGTCTGGAATCCCAACAACGTACTTTAAAAATGAACAATATTTTACGCATAATCTCGAATTACCAAACATCAGATTATTTACATCTTACAGTGCTGCCTCATGTACAAAATTATCTAAATTCAATTCGATACATCGAAGAACTTCAAAAATTTGTAGAAGACGATCAGTACAAGTAAGCGTGTAACGATTATAGTGGGAGTCTTTATTAATTTTAAATTTTTCTAAATAGACTTTCACTAAAACTTGAACCACCATCGCCAGCACCAAGTTCTTCAACATGTAGTTCTAAAGAATCGGTTAGTGGCGGTACTATAGATGCTGCAGCAATCGCATCTTTAAATCTTTCACCTGCAAAAGCTTCTAGTGGATCTTTAAGGTTACATGCAGTTACGTCAGCTAATAAATACATACCTGGTCACAGAAAATGCAGCAGCCTTGGAACCAAGTGAGTTTAAAAATTAACGTTTTAAATTTGTTTTTGTTGAATAATTTTTCTTCTGGATTTAACTAACATTCTTTAATATTAACCTAAAATCCTAATTGACTTGGATTTTTAATTTTATTGTCAGTTTACTGAGTTTCTGGATGATTCTTTTTGTTGTGGTTATAAGTTTGTAGGTTATGACATCAGAAACGTTGTATTCGGACAGTATTTGAAGTTTTTTTCTATTTCTACTTAAAATGTTAAAATCTATATGCTTTGTGTGCTCTATTATCTATACATTTAAGAATATCAATATTTGCTTATTCAAATTAACCTTTTAACGTTTTTCTTACTCATTCATATCATTTGGTGATACTGATAATTATTAAAGACAAAGTATAATGTAAATATTTTCTCCATACTATCGATATGATGACAAATTTATTAAGAGCTTTTGAATACACATTTACATATATGAAAACAAAGAAAAATAATCATCACATCACTATCGTAGTTTAGATTTCATTCTTTAACATTTTGTAGAGGAAATGAACTACATATGTAAAGACACTATACGCCATCATTAACATTATTGTCTAGTATTAAATATAATCTGTTACTGTTGAAGCTTCAAGTTTTACAATTAAATTTTAGTTTTAACATGATGGTGTCAGCTTTCAACTTTTCTTCTCTATTCTTCTTACTACAATAATAATCTGATAAATGTATTATGAAGCATCAATCTGATAAAATTGCTATTCTTTTAAAACTATCTTGACAGATTGAAATAGTAATTATATTATCTTTAGATTTCGTAGTGCAAGTCTTCCTCGTAATTTTCATAAACAGGGTGTACCCTATATAGGGCCCACCTCTGTAGTACATTGGGGGTAAGTGCTTGCTTGAAGGTGCTCTACATAAATAATGTGCTTCTACTGAATCCATGTATACATGTTGTAATGTGTAGAACTTGCATGCTGTCGAAGTGTTGGTGTAATTTGTAAAATTTGTAAATTCTTACTATCAATGGCCTGAGTAATTAAATTTAGCAAATCTAGAGTCACCTTCTATGTTGTAATGTACAGTTTGCACTATTGTATTATATGTTTTTAAATGTTGAAATGTACAGGGTGATTCATGCAACTTCTATACATCTTTTAATTGTGAGTTTCATATTTGTTATAATCTCTTTCTTTCTTCTTTTATGCGTTGGTTTAGATCAAACTAAAGATTTCCAACCAGTTACAAATCTAGACTCTCTGATGTTGATTTGAGTTTCCGTTTGCAAATTTTCTAATATAGTTGGAAAAGTATGCCGGAGTACCATCCTGCTGAGAAGAAGTATTGAAGTGAATAGAGAAATTCTATTCAGCAAAAGAATAAATTGTAATTCCACCGCACTTCAACGTGTTTCTCTAATATTACCCATTGGGGAGCTCTTTTTAATAAAGCAACTTAATTAAGAAAGAATATGGGAGTTATGTCAATCACCCTGTAGAATGTATTATAAATCTTCTTAAAAAAAGCTTCCCTGTTCTTGTCTTTCCATGCAATAAAATTGCTTTGGTCACATAAAAACAATTTGCTCTAACATTAGCAACTTTTGTAGAAGTGAAGTTATGTTTGTTTCTGAATGTTGTTATCTTTAGTTTAAATACTGTAATTAATTACAGGTTGAGAACTCTCTTACATTAATGTAAATATTTTGTAAATATATCTTGGCATGTAATAAAAACTGATGAAATGTAAAAACATTCATGTCTTTTATCTATTTTTGCAGTATATTTGGAAAATCGCAAGTAGGAACGGATATAAAAGAATTTACTAAAGGATTGAATCTTTTGGATGATTCTGAATTGGAAGACTCTTCATTACCAAAGAGTAATTTACCATCACCTTCCACCGATGTACCTCTTCGTGCTTCAAAACGTACAGACGAAGATTGTACTCTCCTAACTAGGCAAGTCTTATCTTCTTTTCTACCTAAAATTTTTTTATTTCATCCTTATGAATATAGATCGACTGAAGAAGCTTTAGTTCCCGATGAACAAATGTGCACAATGCAGGGTTGTGTGCGTCGGAAAACTATTTTAAAAGATGGGCGTAAACCAGCTGTTTCGTCTTGGCAAAGATATTGGATCCAAATATGGGCATCATCTCTTGCTTATTTTTCTCCGAAAACCTTTAAAGGGTAGGGAATAAACATATTTGTATATTAAATGTATAAAGTTTCTTTTTAGGAATCAGCGAAATGATTTCAAACGTGAACCTTGCAAAATGGTATCTCTAATTGGCTGTAGTATAATGCTTGGTGATAACTCATTACATTCAGATCTTTTTCATGTTGTTGATCATCAGAGAGGTATTGTTTATTGTATGTTAGATTTTGCATATTTATCTAATTGGGTATATTTACAGGAAATGTGTACAAATTCAAAGCTGGCAGTCAGAGTACAGCAGAACGTTGGTGTCGTTACTTACAACAGGCAGCTTCGGGAGAGCAAACCCCTTTACCAGCTAATCTAATGTCATTCGAATAAATCAATTAAATATATTCTGTTTGTGCAATTTATTTCATATCAGAATAATAGTTGTGAATGCTTTAAAAATAACAATGTACGATGTATAATGTGAGACTAGGTTGTAAAAAGTCTGATGAAATTGTGTAATCAAGATTTTTGTTATAATAATAGAAAACTCAAATACCATGTCTGATATAAATAGATTGTAATTTCCATTTGATATTTCTCGTAAGTTGTGATTTTTGTATTATTTTTTTCTCTTGTCTTCGTGCCGTGTCTTAGGTTTGCTTTTCAACATAGTTATAGATTTTTTTAAGTTTAAAGCTTTTGTACAATATAAAAAAAATAAATAAATAAGAAGTGATTTGTGTTTTTTTATCATGCTTTTATTCCACAGTCAAGTACTTTAGAACAGCTTCTTGTTCCAATTTGCTCTTCCATTTATTTTCAGTCTGGATACTTATAACTTAAGATTAGGTATGACCTAACCTATGACTTTTGTATTTCGGTTTTTTTTTTGTTTACTGTGCGGATTGGATAATTTTTGTAAATAGTTGTTTAAAGATCTCATTTTTATTCTGAACGACAAGTTTTATTTATCCTGAATGTACCCAAAGAGTTGCAACTTCATTGAAGATTTGTAGAAAATGAACTACAATAACCCTTTCACTTTTACTACACAAATCTGATTATTAAAGATTATTAGATCATTATTAGTCTATTATAACCTCAATTATTTTAGAATTTCTAAAGTGAAAACAAAAATCAACATTTAACAAAGATTGTGATCACCCTATAGATTAATAACGGTTCTATTTCTGTGGCAAGGGATGTACAAATTAAACTTTATGCATTTAACATCTCCATATTTGCTAAATTAAAATAGAGATGTAGATGATTCACCTATTAACTACAATTAAAGTAGTTCAATATCAACTACCAGCCTTGTTAACTACAGCAAATGGGATGTTGCATATTTAATTAACTTAACCTAAAAAATATATTAATGAAACTTTGGACATTCCCAACTACCTGTTAATTGAGCAGGTGTTGCAATTCTTATGAATTGATTCTTCGGACAGGTAGGTAATGCTGGTAACTGTAAATTGTAGTTTTATTTACAACTTACAAGTTTGTTTACCTCATTATTTTCTCAACAAATAAACATAAACAATAAGGAAACTTTTAATAAGATGTAAGTTTTTTTTAAATTTCTTTTACAATATTTAGATTATTAAAAAACAATTTAAAGATATTGGTAAAATAATGAAATATTTTCTTATCTGTGATTACAACCTCTTATCATTAAAAACGTAATTTTGTTTTTCTACTACAGCAAATTTCAGAATTTTTAATTTTAATCCAACAAGATGGATCAAGGAAAAGCTGAAAAGGCCTTAACAATATCTTATGCCCTAATAACATTCTTGGGAGCCATAACAAGTATAACTTCTGGTATTGCTTGGGGACACTGGAAAGATACCCTCGATAAATGCGTTCGTGGAAAAAACTGCAGTTGTATCCTTTATGGAACACACAGTTATTCACAATATTTCCAAGGTAAGTTCGTATAAGTTTTGATTACAAATGCTACATGAAAATAAAATCTTTAGGAGGTTATCAATCACCTTGCATTTGGGTTACTTATGGACCCTTAATCTATGTTTTATTATGTATTGCAATGGCAAGTTTCCATGGTTTCAGAGTACTTTTTTCTAATAAAAGAACGGTAACAAGAACTGTTACGGCAAAAAATGAGTAAGTAGAGATTTAAAGTCTTTTTAATTCTATAATAATTCCTTTTTGCAGAGTTGGTGAAACAATAGAACTTCATGCAGTTCAAGGTGAAAGCACCAATCCATTACCTCGAGCTTTCTGGATAATCATATCCGGCACTACAGTATTTTTTACAATTTACACCTTAGTACACTTTTCTATATACATCGATGGATACTTAAGTACTTGCAAACAGTATCGGTTAACTTTGGCTCAAATCTTGCAAGCGCACGGCACCGTCCTACCAGTGATACATGGCCGTCTTTCTTGTAATGCAATTTTTGATTTTATGGATTACATACAGCCAGATACGGGTAACGCTTATAGGGAAGGTTTTATAAATACAGGCTTAGATTTGACAATAGGAATCATAGCTTCATTCTTTAGCTGGATTCTATTTGCATTTACATCGTTTTATAATATTAAGTTTGCTAGAATAAAACAGTAAAATATTTAAATTACATCACATCATTATAACTCGTGGTGGCTTTTGGTTAAATTCATTAAATGTGTTTATATGTAATTCGTCATTGAAAATGACTAAAATCTTTTAAGTCACAAGTATTATGCGTTCACAGTTTTTTTGCACGAGGGGGTTGGCTATTTGTTAGATGGTACATAATATTGTTATTTCGTTGTACAGCTTGGATAACCTCAAAACTAATCATCGTCATTGCACAGAATAGAACCTCGTTGCCAAATCGATTGCTTATTTGAAATAGGAATATCTAAACAGTCAGAATGTCTTTTTGTAAATGGATTATTGTTTATTATTTATTATTAATAAACTTTCAGTTTCACTAACTTACTAAACTGAAGACAAAAATTACTAAACATGTGTTTGTAGATGTTCCGTCATGCAATCTAACCTAAAACCATTTAAATAGCCTAACCATACATACAAGACCAGTTTAAACTGAAAAAGTAATGTTTACACTGCTAAATTGGACGAATCTCCATGGCCAACCCTCATATAAAAAACACTGTGAACGTATAGTATGTTATTATTAAAGTAAAAGTATAGAAATTTAGGTTATAGTAATTTATAATGAATCTTTAATCAAAAACATTTTCAAGCAAGCTAAAGCTAAAATCAAAATGTGTGCCTTACTTTGTGAATGCATGAGGACAAAATTATATCTAAACTCGAAATCCTCCTGATTATCTAGGGGTATTCCTGTTTTTTATTTTAATAAGCAAGGAAGAATATAAAAGTACCATTGTTACTCATGCATTGCAGCGACTTACAATATTTTTTTATTAAATACAAATATTTACATATTATAGGTTATAGTTGTAATTTTCGTTTGTTTCCATACATTAAGACGTGACTTATATAATTTAAGACAATCTAACAAAGCTGCCTTAAGATCATAACGTACATTTCCATATTTTTTATATTACCATTTATATAGCACTTATACATAGTTTGTAGGTTTTGAAAAACAAATTAGTGGTAGTATTAGCAATAATCATAGTTTGTACCTGTTTTGAGCCATAAAGTCATATATCAAATGTATGGGTTTATTCTGGGGTTAAACACAATACATATAGTACATGTCAAACCTTTTTGTCCGATATAGGATTAAACAACTAGAATTTAAATTCATATTTATTTTCAATCACGTCACACCGAGGGCTGTATTCTTCGTCAGTTCTTAAATGAAGACGCATATTGTAGTAACATAAAGTAAAATACAAGCTCCAGACGTGTCACGCAAATATCAACCAGACAGCTGAGTTAAATGCTGTTAATATAAGGATCATTTTTGCAAAAAAAGCATTAGGTACTTTAGTGATTATTGTAGTTGAGCAGTGTTCTGCAGTTCTCAATCATTTAAACAAATAATATACCTACAGCAATATAATTATCGAAAAAACCATTGAGAACTGCTGAACCCTGCTGAGCTACAACCAGCTGCGAGTGCATAAGATACTTTTGGGAAAATGACCCTTATGTCAACAGTGTTTGACTCAGATGTCTGGTCGATATTCGCGTGACACATCTGTAGTTTGTATTTTACTTTATGTTACTACAATATACATCTTCGTTTAAGAACTGGCGAAGAATACGGCCCTCGGTGTGACGTGATTGAAAATAAATATGAATTTAAATTCTAACTGTTTAATCCTATATCGGACAAAAAGGTTTGACATGTACTTTAAATGTATAAATATAAGTGTGCACCATTTTGTTAAAATATATTCTAAATCAATTAAGAATTAATGTTAAGAAATGTGGTTTCCAGTGCATAAATGAGATTTAAATCGGTTTCGTTTTCATAGTACAAAACTTTTGGAATTTTCATTTTGTTCATTATATCAACACGATGGTGTTCATCCACATCTGTCAAATAATAAACAAACGATTGATTGTTGAAGTGGGTATATTTTTTAAATAATGCATTCCATGATGTATACATTAAAAAATAATAATAATAATAATAATAGTGCAATTACTTTTTAAATACTACTT
Organism: Ignelater luminosus; assembly: GCA_011009095.1. NCBI lineage: Eukaryota > Metazoa > Arthropoda > Insecta > Coleoptera > Elateridae > Ignelater > Ignelater luminosus. The sequence continues at coordinate 250,801 of VTPC01090404.1, forward strand.
AAGCTCTAATATTTCTTCATTATACTTATATAATATGCACAATAAAGGAATGTAATAACAATATTTATATATATATATTATATGTAAAACAGTTGCCATAAATAAACTTTTTCTTTATATTATATATAATATATTACATGGTAGGTACGACTAATTATTATACTTTTTGTATCACTAATAACGCCATAATAATATAATTTCTCTAACAATTTACAAGAAAAAAGAAACTTGGCGTCTTCATTCTATCATCAGAGATTCAGTTGTTATTTCAAAATATCTTCGTTAATTGACTAAATATGTAGCAGCTACAATAAATTCTTTGTCTACTTAACATTTCTTTCTTTCCTATTACTTCAATATACCTAGGAATAACCTTTGGTATTGAAAAGCTTTTTAATGATTGTATTGTTTTTTAAATATGATGAAAATTTAAAATGCTTTTAAAATGGAATGAATAATAATTTATTTTAAAAAATATTACATTATTGGAAAATGGGGGTTAACTTGTAATTGCAATTTCATATTAGAATCTTCGTTTTTGTTTTGACTTTCAGCTCTATTATTTAGATATGTTGTTTAAAAAATATGTTTATTATTAATATGTAAGTCAAAAATCAGAAAATAGTATTATATTGTTATTAGTTAATTAAAAAAGAAAAAACGAAGATATTAATGTGAAATGACAAAACGTGTTCCCAATGGAAGGCACCTACATTTAAATGGTTTGAGTGCTGCTAATTCATTTATTTGTTTTCTTCCTAATTTATTTACATCATGCACATTTAATGAAAATGATACTGTAAAATGTATATGGAAGGAATCCTTTCAGCGCGCTAACTGCCATTTAACGACAGTTAACCATTTCAGTTCACATTAAATACACTTTAAAAATTTACAAATAAATAAATTGATACTAGATAACGAATTATTTATATATAAGATTTAAAACAAATGGAAAATCAACAAAGTGTACATAAAAGGGTAATATAAATATAACAAAATACAAATTTTTCCAGCCAATTAATTTACATTTACCTATTAACAAATAGTTAATTAACTAATTGTGAAAAAGAATCTAAAATGCATTTGAAATTTATAATAATTAGCAGTAATTATTATAGTAAGTAATGAAAGAAATAAGATGGTTATAAACAACGATACTTTTTTATTGAAATAAAACAGTGAGGTTATGCTGAGAATTTTAAGGTGCATTTTTAATAACTCGATAATCGATTAGATTTTCATTGTGTGTATTTGGTTCACATACTTTCCTTTTACAGATAATAAATATGAGATCTTCAGAAGATTTAAGATTAAAATAGAAAATCATTCTAAATTGGAATCGGTAAAGATATCAAATGCAAAACAGAACAGATCCTAAGCAAGAAATAATATCCTGTTCTTAGGGGGATCACTGGTGTAATTACCTATGGTAGCAATTTTAATAGTGCAAATGCTGTCATCTTAACCAGACGTAAACAATAAAAATAACCAAAATTTCTTTTAAAATTAAATACTGTGTGAATGTGAGGATTCATAACAAACTAGCGCCCAACATGAGGTTTTTGAATCTTTGGTGTTAGACCTTAGTTGCGTTGACTTTGGAAATTGTCTTTTTGAGTTAACATAATAAAAGCATGTGAACCAAGCTCAAAATGCAGATCACATCATTTGTTTCATAGCCAAATTTCAGTTTAAAAATAAAATTTTACTAGAAATATTGTCCAAAACCTGTTTAATTTTCAAATATTGTTACTATTACTAATTTCCATTTTTCTTTCATTATTAACATGTAAAGAGGATGGTTTATTTTCTAAAATTCCTACTTAAAATAGAATGTAAAGTAATATTCTTCCTAAAAGAGCTCATTTTGAATAATCCTTTCTCATTAAAAATTCTAAAGAAAGGAGAAAATGCATCTTTACATAAAAAACATAAATTTAAATAATCGCATTATAACTATAATTGCTTTTTATTTAAATAAAACTATGACTAGTGTTTAAGCTTAAGCAAGATGTCTAATGGTAAATAGAAAATCGACAATTAAAAAAGTATTTCCAAAATGCCATTTTGAAAAAGAAATATTAAAAAATACATGTTGTAAAAGGAATGTTTTAAATCTTTTGTAGAACAATAATTGTGAAATGCAAGGTAAGAAGTTTAAAATAATATTGCATTAAATATTAAAACAATTTGATATGATCTTTTTTGGGTTATGAGCAGTTGTCGGAAACAAAAGTTTAGTTTTGTTTTTGTAGGTTATAATAATTATTTAACAACTGTCTCAAAGTGTAAAAGTTTAAACTTTAGTAAATTATAACGCTAAAAGAAAAAAAGTAAAAATTAAGTATCAAAGTTATTTTCTAGCTTGTAACCAATTGCATAACCTAAATTCTTTCATGTCTTTATAAAAGGTAGGTATTAATATAAATAAAATCAAAACTTTTATTTTTGTTTTTTCACAAACTTAATACTTGTATATTACGTTCACTTTTTAATTTTTTTCTTTTGTGAAATAACTGTGGCTGCCATTTTGGGACTTACCGTTGACAGTTCAATTAATAGGTGCATTTTGTTGCTCAAACTAATGATTCTAGCATCACTGGAATAGCCGTTTTCTTGTTAATTCTCTTAATTATTATGAAACTAATGATTCTGATTTTTAAAATGAATGATTAGAATTATGAGTAGTAGAGATATAACATAACCTAAAAACATTCACAAATTCTGTTAAAATTGAATTAACTGTCGTAAGTAAGCAACTTAGCCTTCCATTTAGAGTAATAATAATTCCAGTATCATTAGAATCAATTCCACAAAATGCGTCTACTGTAAAGTAAAATAAAAATACTTCTTACCATCCATCACATCAATTGTTGAGATAAAAAACTTTTTTGCTTTAATTCATATAACAGCTACCAAAGAATATTATAATTACTACATTAAAAACATGCAATATAACTCTATACATATTATGTACGATTAGAAACTGGTCGTTAGGCATGATCTTGATGTTTTAAAATTCTAAATGCATAAATTAAAAAAATGCAATTTAATATCACCAATCTGCATGAAGATCTAGAATTGTTGAGCAAACTGTATGACAAACATTTAATCTTTCCATATCACACGAAATATTGATCGTCTATACCTAAAATTACTAACCAAACGGTACCCAAATTATCAGTACGATAATGCCATGTATTGCAAATCTTGCTGTCGGTTGAAATTCATTCTATGAAGTACAGAAGATTGTTTGACAACTAAAAATTCGGTGAATGACATTTCTGCAATTTGGTTATACTGAACATCTCTCGAATTGATTCAACAGTTAATTTTTTAATATTTCGACTTACAAAAACAGAATAAAATATCAATCGTCTATCCTCAAAATTTTTTAACCGAGCATACTGATAAGGCCATGTGTTGCAACTAGTCTCGAAATCCTTTAACAAAAATGTAAAAATTTCCAAAGTTTGCTATCGGTTGAAATTTATTCTATGACGTACAGAAGATTGTTTGACATTTAAAGATTTGAAGAATTACACTATCGCAATTTGGTTATATTAAACAGCTCTTAGATTGATTTAACAGTTACTTTTTTAATATTTATTATCGTTTGACTTGCAAAAACAGAATAAAAATCTTTTATTCTGTTATTGCAATCCAAGAGCTATTTAATATAACCAAATTGCAGTAGTGCAATCCGCCGCATCTGATGTCGAACAATTTCCTGTACGTCATAGAATGAATTTCAACCAATAGGAAATCTTGGGAAATCTTTACATTTTTGCTAAAGGATTTCGAGACTAATTGCAACACATGACCTTATCAGTATGCTCGGTTAAAAAATTTTAAATATAGACAATGGATATTTTATTCTGTTTTTGCAAGTTGAAATATTAAAAAATTAACTGTTGAATAAATTTGAAAGATATTCAATCTAACCAAATTGCAGAAGTGTAATTCACTGAATTTTTAGAGGCCAAACAATTTGTACGTCATAGAAATCCTTCATATTTATATTTTACTAATTAATTACATATAGTATAAACATATTCTGAATCTTGCCATGTACTATCTACACGAGCAAGTTTAGACTATTAAGTACTTTTTGTCAAACAGTCTGTAGAACTTGAAGAAAACCAAAAATTCAAATTTCACATCTTAGGTTCAGTCTTTTTCCTATTTAAATTTTTTTAAAAACCAATTTTGCCCAACGATTCAGTTTCTAAACATTCATGCCTAGTCAGATTCTTTAATACTTTTATAAACAGACCTAAAGATAGTAGACTTTCCTCAAGAGAAAGGGTTACTCATCCTTTTCAAGCTGCCATATTTCTTCTCCTCCTGCTCGGACTCTCTTAAAACTTCAAAAGGCATCACAGAAGATTTAATTTCACCTTCGTCGGAAGGAAAATCTTCAAAGCTCATATTACTAAACCCTGCTTGTATTTTTATTTTGCTCCCTAATTTCTTAGTCTTGCTACTAACCTTTTTATAAGCATTATTACCCTTACCACTTTTGCCGGGTTTCATCGTTTCGATATTTGAACTGTCATCGGAAGTTCGTTCTTCAATAAGGTAATATTTAGACTTACCTTCTTTTTTACGATCTTTCTTGGACTTGTAAGTTTCAGAATTTGAACTACTCTGAAAGTAGGTAAGGTGTTCAGATTCCTCTTCCTCTTGTAAAGCTTGAATTTGTTTAGACATATTTGAAGAAGCCTCGTTGGATGTTAGGAACTCCTTTCCAAAATTGGGATTTCTAGAAAATCGAAATTCTTCTGTCATGTAAGTTTTTTGAGTGTTTTCTAGCTGCTCGGTAAAATACTTTTGTGCTTCCAATGTGAAATTTGATGGGTCAGTATTTAAATTTTCATTTTGCTGATTGATATCTTCATAAAGATACAAATTCTGAGAATTGTTAAAGAAATTAACAGGAAATTGCGGAGAATGATAATATGTTTGCGTTGGTGGTGGTGGTACAGTTGATGGTGGTGGTATTTCGATGTTTACAATATTAGAATTTACAGTAACAGTCCCATAATTTGAAGTGCTTTGTATGACATTGTTTGCAGTTGTTACAAAATTATTCACAGTGTCTAAAAATGGATTTAAGTTAGTAAAACTTTCTGAATTAACATTATTAGTAGTAGTTTCAGTGCTATTTAGAAATTGAGTCTCAAAGTTTTCTTCATTATCAAAGGCTTGAAATTCAATTTGAGCGTATGATGGTGTCAATGTAGTAATTAAATCTTGTGGACTTTGAGGTATTGCTTGTTGTACTTCAACAGGGCAGTAGTTTGGGTTATCAATATTCTCAGTTACAACTTCAAAGGCACCAACTTGTAAACAACTTTCAGTTTTAGTTTTTGAGGTTTGTTTTTTACTACCACTTTTATTAAACGGCGCTAAAGCAAAAACATCATCGGCTTCATCCAAGCTACTTTTAGGTTCGATCCATAAATCAGCCTTCTTCGTGGTTTTATCAATACTCCATTTTGAAGTATCTTGCTGTTTTGCTTCACAATCAGAATCTAATTCATCATCTAGCAAAAGAGGTTTTTCACCATATTGATGTCCAACGAACAAAGCATCTTCAGTTTGTTGCTTAGCCATATTTTCCTTTTCCTGTTTTTTCTGTATACGAATCATTCTACTAACACAATCCTCTTCGTGCGTCGCCATACTTTCACATTCAGCATGATAAGCTGATGATCCACATGTTCTAATACTTTCACTAATTGTTTCACTCAAGGCATCCGCTTTACTAGTGGTCCCAACTTCGCCAGCATCATCATCAATTCTTAAGTCACTAGCAGAACCGATCGAATCATCAGATCCAACATCCACTTCCTTTTGCTCTTTCGATTTTGTTCCTTTCTTTACCCTATCACTAATCTTGACACGCTTTTCTTGGCCTGTTTTATTTCCTCTTTCCGATATTAAACTCTTAACTATTGGCACAATGGGTAACTTTTCGGGTAGATTTTTAATTTTACGCTTCTTTCTAGCAGTCTTGTCTATTTTGACATTCGCCTCATCATTAGAACTATTCTCAGAACTAATATCATAGACGTTCTGAGTTAATTTTTCATATTTCGAACGATCTTCCAGGGGTGCTTTAACATATGGTGGTGATGTGGCTAGTTCTTCAGGTTCTGGCTCTGTACTATTTAATAAAGGGGCTTCACCTTCAGAAAAGATTATATTTGCGTGTTCTGGTGAAGATTCGAATGTTGGTAATTTCGCTTGCGCTGTTGGAATTTCTTGTACGGCGGATCTTACCGTCTGTTTTATTACTGTTGGTGGTGTGGTTGAAGCTGTAAATAATTTCTTTTTTATTTTTGGACACTAAATGTGTCTTTTAATAGAATTAAACAAAATAATTGATGGATTCAAAGCCACCTGATTGTGAACGAAAATACCAACAAAAGACGATTGCAAATTGAGGTCAATAACGATTTTCTCTCCGCTAGAGGCACTGTTGTTCGGCGTTAAACTTGACAAGTTTAAACGTCAGTTTATAGATTTGAGGTTATTAAAATTTAAATTTTAGATAAAAGTATGCTGCGCATTATTCATGATTCTTTTGCAAAGTTTGTATGAGCATGAGTATTTTCTATTTCCTAGACGTCATTTTCATCACTTTCATAATTATTTTTTATAAATTGCTGTAAAAAAGATTTTGTAGTGGTTGCGTAACCGTTTTCCGAATAAGCTAGATTAACCCAAATTCTGTCATGTAATTTGTATGATCAGATCAGAAATAAAGAGTTAAGAGCCCAAAAACGCGTTCAATATGCAACAGCAAGGCATTTTTAAAATTACTTTTTCTAAAATTTAAATTTGAATAACCTCAAACCTATAAATTGACGTTTAAACTTGTCAAATTTGATATTGAACAATAACGCCTCTAGCGGAGGGAAAATTGCCAATGAGCCTAATTTACAATCATTTTTTTGGTTTTGATACTTGATCTCGCAATCAACTGGGTTTGGAAGGATTTTATTAAAAGCGCCCACTAGAAATTTAAAATTGTGATTACATTTTTCAAAATTCTGGGAATAACCGAGATTAAGGGTAACCAAGAATTGAAGTTTTTCAGTTTTCTTAATGTTCTTTTTATGAGCTATATTTTGACATTTATTTGTTTATTTGATTGCGATATGATAGTGAAACTTATAACATTGTGCATGAAATATTTCTTTCTGGTATTAGACTTCGCACGATTTTATTATAACGTCATGAGTGACGTCATGCGCAGTTTACGAAAATACGTCGGACCAGTCCAAGTTCATTAATATGGGGGAGTAACGATCGATATCAAAAATCGAACATAACCTTGCTTCCGTTTATACTTTGTGTTGCACTTCTGGTATTCGTGTTGTTTTTATCAATTTTTATCAATGAGTGATCGTAGTGTGATAGTCGTCGCTTCGTTTTTTTTTTAATTTTTATTTACTTTGTTTTTGTTATTTTTCAATTCAAGCAGGTAATTTTCGAATTTTAGTTTGCAATATTAACTGCAAATCTACGTGATTTTATTTTATTATTTTAGCTAATTACGATATAGCAAGATGGTATTAAATCATCATCATAGCAATCATTCCACTTGTCAACTTTAAAGAAAGAAGCTTGCTACTACGAACATATCTGAATTTTCGTACAGAACTATTCAGAAGGAAGCTGAAAAGATTCGCGCAACATCAAACAAACAACGTTCACGGGCCAGCCCTAAAACTGATTTAATGATGGTCATCTGGAGACGATTCGCAGCAGTATTTGTGATTTCCACGTGAGAGCTGTTTGACACTGCTAAATTTTGTACAAATTTTATAAAAGAATTTTTACGTTGTTGTAGTGCGTCGTATGCAACTTATGCTTGTTTTGTTACAAAATTTTTGATGTGAGCGTGCGCAGTTATCAATCTATTTACAGCTGTTTGTAGTGACCTTTAATGCGACTCGTAAACATAACCTCAAATAATAGGGAAGCAAGCAGACGATCAGCTGATGTCGGTTTGTGCATGAACGCGCATTTACTGCGGAAAATTTACCAATTTTTAGAACTTGTTATATAAACATTTTGTTGCCAAAATTTCTATGTAAATTCCGTTTGATTTTTAAAAAATTAATTTGTACAAAATTTTATAGAAAACTTAGCATAGTGTCAAACAGCTCCGACAGAAAAACGAACACCAACGTTAAGAGGGATTTGAAGGAGGTTTGAGATCACTTTGTAAAGTGTTGAAGCGCATGGGTTTCAAGTAAGTTTTATTTTTAAAAATTAAATGTTCAGCATCTGATTTTTAATTTAATTAATTTTAGATGAAGAAAAATTGAGGATCAACGTATTGGATGCTCTGCTACAACAACATGGATTTGCTGTACTAAGATTTCCCCCATATCATCCAGAGCTCAATCCAATCGTGGAAATTTGGGTATTGGTGAAAAATTGGGTAGCTGATAGAAATGTCACATTCAAATTAAAAGATGTTCGAGCATTAGCAGAAGAAAGATTTCATTGGGCTTCTATGTGCACACGTTGACAAAACTATGCAGGAATATATGACAAAGGATCCTTTATGAGAAGACACTTTGCATACCTTCCGCTTTGTAGTAAATACAGGGGAAAGTTAAAGCGATTTACTTAAATTAAGTGTTGGTTTCAAAGGATGTACATATCCAATGAGGAGCTTCTTTAAAGTTATTAGTTCTTGTTTAAGTCTTGAAAGAGATTTTCCTAACTTTACTGCCGTATAATTTGAATATGGCATAATAAATAGTCCATTTATGCTGATTTAATTAAACCATATAGAGAAATAGACCTGGATTTTCTGTTGTGAGATATAATACGCCTTCCTTTTATTAGGAATTACAAAAAAAAAAAGTAATGTATAGATGGATAAAAGTAAAATTTTACTTTTATTTGTCTGTACATTACTTTTTACTTTTTTTTTGTAATTCTTAATAAAAGGAACACGTATTATATCTCACAGCAGAAAATCCAGGCCTATTTCTCTATATGGTTTAATTAAATCAGCACAAATGGACTATTTATTATGCCATATTCAAATTATACGGCAGTAAAATTAGGAAAATCTCTTTCACGACTTAAACAAAACTAATGACTTCAAAGAAGCTGCTCACTGGATTATGTACATCCTTTGAAACCAACACTTCATAAAGATCACTTAACATCAATTAAAGAAGACACTTACTTAAATTAAATTAAGATGCTTATGAAATTTCAATAAAAATCCTAAAATATGTCAAAGATCTTATTATATCTCTACCAACAAGGTTTAATAAATCTATGCATAAGAAATGGTGTTTATCTGAATTGTTTAAAATTACCTAAAATTCTTCCATTTTATAAAAAAGTGGATGTTAATGACCAGAACAATTACAGGTCAATATCTATAATACCCTCGATTGGCAAAATTATCCATGCTTCTACAAATTTACTTAATTTTGACCCACATAATGCCCTTCGCTACGCCACTGGTCAAAGATTTGCCAAATTTCCAACTTTATAGAACTGCCATGTTATACTTAGCGCATTTTCGTTCATGATGTACATGTAGTTTTAAGACTGCGCGAAGTCTAGCTAGTTGTCAGATGTGGTAGTACAGAGATTGGTGGCCAAATTTCAAATTTCTTCTTTGTAACTTCAACCATTGAAAGGTACCTGTGATATAGAGAATTCCTAACCATTGATAAAACAGTTGATTCTATAAATATTGGCGTCTTTGTCACACCATGGATGTTTGCAAGTGTTCTGCAATACTCTAAAAAGGTAGATACTGCGGAAACCAAACCTGGGAGTCACTGACTAAATCTATAAAAGATCGTTCACAACTGTTCAAGTCTTTATCGTAAAAAATACTTGGTTACCCTCAATTAGAAGAATTATCTTCGATATTTTTAAAATTTCATTTATATTTCCATTAAATATAAATTTATGAACTAAAAATTAGTTTCTTACATTAATAGTTCGGTGAATGACTGAAAATTAATTTTAATAATAAAAATTTTCAAAAGAGAAATTGTAGGTTTGAATACAAAAAAAAACTTCTAAAAGGGCTGTTACAAATAAACAAAAGGTAGGTGGGTATCTACACACTATAAACATTTATACAGTAAAAAACATGTGCTAGTGGTATGATGTGAAAAACGCAAAACATTCATTGATTGATATAAAAAAAAATTCCATTTCGATAAAACTATTTAATAAAAAACAAAACCAGACCCACCACCATATTCTGGAACAGCCATTCTAGAAATATTCAAATAATATAAACAAATAAAAAAAATAAAGAAAATGAAGTTGTTAGTAATATATTTTACTTAAAACAAACAAGAATGATCTAGATAAACAAATCATTTCTGTTTGTTTCAAATAAATTATGAACACAGTTAATTTGAGAAATTCAGCCACTGATTAACATAAAGCAACTTTATTGCTCCATAAATTTTACAGATTAATACAAGAGGAAGAATTACAACAGTTATTATTATTATTAATTATTATTATTATTATTATTATAGTAGTCAATTGAAAATAAAAATTATTATCATCATTAATATTAAACGAAGATGAAAAATAATTAATGAGTGGATTTTATAAATACAATAAAATGTAACTTGTTCTTTAAAATAGAGTGTACTGAAAGAATAAAAACATTTTTATAAAGTCATTTTATATAGTGAACTATACAAAATGACTGCGAGAGGTACGTTATGATTTTACCACCCTTGAAAAAGCATTAGTTTGGAAAATCAATTCATTGTTGTCAATAAAGAAGAAGGATAAGGTTAAACAAATAATAGCAAACTGTAAATATTAAATTTACTGTATTATACAAAGACAACAATGTGCTTCATTCGTAAAATTAAAAGACTTTTTTTGATATTAGTTTCAGAAGGGTTCTGTTTTTATTTGCATTACTGAATAAATAAGAATACAGGCAAAACTATACATACAAAAGGAATATACAGGTGGAAATAGATAAAAAGAACCAATCACTGAATAAAAGTTTCCAACATTTATTTAAAATTTAGTATTAGTAGATTTTGCATTTATATTCAGATTCAAAAACAATGTTAAAACACGATTTTGATGATTTTTCTCCAGTGTGCATAAATACGTTTGTTTTCTTATTATCAATTTATACTTAAAATGGTATACTCTTGAGTGTTTCTTAAAAACAAAAAAAAAAACAAATACTTAGGAAACATTGAATGTAATATTTTATACATACTATACATACATCCTGATGACTTCTTGATAATTTCAATTCAATTATCCACAATTATATAGAAATCATTATGCTTGATTTCCAAATTAACAGTGCCACAGTCTTAGATAGAAAACAGATGTCTTCTGCCACAAGGTTCAAAAGGTACTTAAACTTGTGGAAAAAATTGTTTAGAACTTTTTATTTTCCATGGAACATCATATTTAATTTCATCAAACTGCATCAAGTCAAATACATATGCATGACGAGTTAGGTTATGTTTGATTTCATTCAATGCAGTTTGAGGCGTGTGTGGCTAAATGAAAGAACTTAAGTGATAGAGCATTGCAAGAAATTCTTGAAAACAGTGATGAATGATGATTCAAGAGAAGAATTTGTAGATTTGAGTCTTGAATAAGAGATTTAGAATAGGATTCTGAGTTACCGCTTCAAGACATGCAAGAAGAGTGCTTTTGAAGATGAGAAAAAATGAAGTTTGTTTTATTAATTAAGTAATAAAGAAACACAAAATGAACTGTTTCAAAGTATGTATAGGAAAAATAAATGAAAACAATTAAATTTCAAGGAATAAAAAGTTGGGAAACACAATCGCTGTCTAAAACTTCTCGACTGTGTGACAGTAGCTACTTCTATTATTTTATTTTCGATAAGACGACAATTAATCAAAGACCCCAGAAATTTTTTGAATTCACCATTGTGTATAATTATGACATCTCTAGTGTCCCTTAACAATGATGTACTGCACAAAAATATTGTTATCTCCTGTTATTATTTATTCCAAATAAATCTGTCATAATAATGTTTTATTTTATGTTACTCATCAATCTCATTCCTTTGTTTTACTGTTTCTTCCTACATAATTCTGTGTATAAATGCAAAATGCTACTTTTTATTACCAATCGAGAAAAGAAAAAGAAAAGATTAGACTAATAGATAATAATAGCAATTAAACTACAAGAACAATTAAGCTACATAAAGAAATAGAAGAATCTTACACAATTAAACTACATAAAATATTGTTATAAATAAAAAAGGATAAAGAAGGTACTAAAAAGGAGAGCGAAAGAGGCAAAAAAACTAATATTTCTATATGAATGCTGTTCCAGAAAATTGATTAATTATTTAATAATATAAACAAGAAGAAAATATACATGTATTATGTATAAAAACTTCATGATCCATCACCAAGGGGTTTTTACGCACTTTGTATATTTAACTAATTATTCTATGTGTGTTGTATTTGTAAAAACAAAAAAAAAATAGAATAGGACATATGTAATTATATATATACTGCAATGTAATCATTACTTTGGTATTTTTAATTCTTTTTGTTATTTAAATTATTTTATTTTTATTCAAACAGTTATAAATCACACAGGTGGTAATTTTCTAAATAAAAATTAAAAATTGTCCTAAGTTGCGATGAATGGATACCAAACTACAATCATATTATAAAAGAATTAAAAGTGAATTTATCTAGATTTGTATTATTTAGATTTAAGCAAAGTGGAAACAAGAAAAAGAAAATAAAATGAAAAACAAAATGGTCAACTATGAAAAAACAGAAGTTAATTACATTTCTTCTTATCATGCACCATAATCTTATAATTGCACTGCCTAACTTCCATTTTATAAGTTATGTATGCGCAAATTATAAATCACTATGAAGATTCGTCAGACTTCTTAACATAAAAATTTAAAGTTCCTTCTATTTTTGTGCGCGCTTTGTATGCAGTGTGGTTCTACTCATAGTCATCGTCTTTAGTACATATTCTCAACGGACTTTCTTGGAGTTGTTACCTGGATGCACTTATTGTTAAAGTTCAAACCTCAAATGTGTCTTATACAAGTTTAATTTTCACTGGGCATCTGAATCGGCTGCAAAGTACAAATGTATTATAGCTTTAATAAATAATTGTGTCACATAGCAATTTTGATACATCAGATATTCAGATAGTAGAAAGAATACAGAAAAGAATTAGAAATAATGAAAATGATACAGCAAGAGAGCAATGTTTTGAAATAGAGAGCTAAAGATTGTCAATTTTAGAAGAGATTATAACAAAAATATTAAAAGTAAAAGAAAACTAGGAGACAATAGACTAAAATAATTCATATGGTCATTGCACATAAATTAAAACAAAGTTGGGTTATGTAATTTTGAGGTTATGATTGGACATTATTATCATAATATTAATATTCTGTAATTAATAGGCTCAACTGATTAGCTGTTAACAAACTAAACAACTTAATTTTTCCAAAGACAAAAAATAGATTTCAAAAAAATTGAATTTATTGCCAAAGCATACACATCTTATAATAAAATCACAATTATTATAAACAATGGTTTCCTTCTATGTCAAAAAAAAAGAATGAATGATAATTTAATTAATTTACCAATAAACCAATTGTAAATGTAGCTAATGGTAAATACGTTTATTTTCCTTCTTTGCTATTTGACATGAAGGAAATCTATCGAGTTATTTCTACAATTAACCATATAATTTTAGCTACATTAAAAAGAATTAATTATCGCCTTGAAAATGGACTTAACATACCTGAGTTTACAGCATTCAGTCATTTCGTGAGTCTGTATAGAAATATCCTGTTACAATTAATCAAGAAGTGAGGTTATAAATCTCCTATCTAAACCACATTAAACTCACAATCAGTCTTTATAGCAGTCTGTATTAAAAAGAAAAATTGTCTTGTGTCATAATAATAAAAAACTCAGTCTTCTTTATTATTGCGATTTAAAAATAAAGTAAGGTTAGGTATCCTAACAGGGAATTTAATGGCCAGAAAGTATTTTTTTGTAGTTTGATATCCATTTTATCGTCATGATGATATGTAGGCGTAACAGAAATTATATATATAGGCAAAAAAATACTAACAATAAAACTAGCTTACATAAGATTATTTTTTCAGTACAAAATACCATTATATTTCTCACGTTGAACAATTTCTGTAACTAAAGAATTCACTAAATTTGAGCATATTTAAATACACACCAATATGTTCTCCTCTACTGATGGTGCAATATGAATACAATAATAAATTTTTGTTTTACACATCATATCACAAGCACTTTTTTTTGACTAATTAGAGTTGTTCTACGAAGCATTTGACCCTTACCAAACATACCTTTAATAAAAAAATCACCATGCAAACATAATACATATAAAACTAATATCAGTCACCTTTTATTACTATTATTATTTTATTATCACTTTTGTATCGACTATCAAATGCTCACAAGAACAACTTCTAACATAATTAATGTATATACAAATATAATTTCTCTTTTACTAAAACTGCACGTACTTCTCTTTTTATCAAAGTGCTGAAACACTTTGAAAATATTTACGAAGTTAGGAAATCATGACTAGGACAAAGAAACATTAATGTCTTTTTTTTTTGTTTTAGTTCGTTAATTTTAATAATGGAATGGATTTCTAATCGTATAATAACTATAATACATACAAATTTAATTTGAACAATTTAAGTACCACTAGGAATATCTTAAATTTTGTTATATATATAGGTTTGTTAATTATTTTCACTTTTTTTTATCATTCCTGTGATTAAGCATGCTATATACAATTCAATGCTATCACACTAATAATGGCTTTGTTTATTTCTTTTCTTTTACACAATAGATAGGGTATATTCCGATTTTTCAGAAAGTGTAATATTCGTAAATTTGTATATCAAAAAATGTCATATGTGAAAAATCTTATTCTTAAATGAGAAAAAAAAGTTTGAAATAAAAATACAGAAGGTAAAAGACACAAATTCACAACCATATAAACAAAATGTAAGAATAATTTTAAATGACACAAACTTCACTTCACTTGTGTGACCCTGAGTTTACTAAAACATGACGTCAGTCAATAGTTGCAGAATAATAAAACGTGGTTTTTCCTTATTACTTTCTTATTCCATCATTTAATCTTTTTGCAATAGTTTTATTCATTCAAAATATATTTTAGTTTAATAATAATACGTTTCAAGTGGAAAAATGTCTACACTTGCCCGTTTGACATGCGTAAATTATCTGGTGTAGTGTAGAATGTACACTAATGTTATAACAAGTGATCATTAACATCCCAGTTCCCAGTAGGCTGTGGAGTTTCTCCATAGGGTGTAGCTTAGACACAGCACATGCTAATACATAACCTATAAACCGATGATTGAAACTGAAATTTTAACGATCACTTGTTATTAACACAAATTACACTGCTCTACAAAGCAAAAAGGCTCTAACTCTGAAACTCATAATTTTGAGATATTGAGTGAAACATGTTTGCTTTCCTTCATATTTGTATGGGATAGGGTATTTTAAAAATTGGTATGTATTACTTATTTTCAAAGTTAGGGCTTTCTTGCTTGGTATCTATGTACAGATTTTAGCACAAAAAATCCAACAATACCCAAAAGCTCATTTTTATTTTGCAGGATGATGGATGATTATGTGCAAATCATGTATACTACACTACCGTTTTGTCATGTAAACAAGAGAAAAAGATGATAAAGACTTAAATTAGGTTATGTTTTTATAAAATGATGAGGTTAGGTTGATTCTGTCAGATGTGGCAATATTTTTTTGCCAATTGGGATACTTTTAATTTTTCTTGGTTATTGGAACCATGGGCTTCTCGCTGACTAACAAAAAGCTTAAGTTCAGACATTCAAGAAGCTTACTTCAAGCTATGCAACTGTACATTAAGAGTACACAAGACTTATAAAATATGTAAGTACAAATAAAAGGCTAGTGTACATTCTATGAATAAAATTGGTCATCACACTCGGCCAGTTGAAGTTTCAAACAAAAGACAAAGACTTAATTTTAAGTTATTAAAGCTGTGGACCATCTATATGATGTATTAAATAGAAGCGAGATCTGTGAACCCCAACCTGCTTGCAAAAAACTTTGGTTACACAGAACAAAATGTTCACAACTCATCAAAAACATTTTAAACACTCATCGCCTTATTAGAAAAACTACAGCAGGATAATATTTCAACAGGAAACTGAAGGCTAAGTGTTGATCTTGCATCGGTAGATTCTTTATTTAAGTATAGTGTAAATAATATATACGACAAAGATTATTTCCTTTTTATCATCTCGTCCTCAGCTTCAACTTCTAAAATGCATTTGGCATTCCCTAAATTTGGGTGCTTCGAAGGTAGCAGATGAATTTCCAGTTAATATCAAATTTCTTTGCCGAGAAATATTTAACTAGTTTAACCAGAGTCCACAAAGAAAGTCAATGTATTTGAAACTATGATGTTCTAAATGAACAAATATCAGAAATTTGCATATTATCATGTTATTAAAATTATTTATATAAATTTTATATAAATAATAATTTTTATATAAATAGGAAATCTTGTAAAAGCAGTTGGTAGTAAAGAAAGTGAAAGACAAGGGAAAAAGTTAGGTTAGTTAGAGTGAGAGAACAACAGACGTGAAGATTTGTCCTTAGCGTCGTTTGACACGGCAGTAAATTTTAACATAAATTTTTGTATAAAAATTGTCAAAAAGTTTTAAAATAAAAAACTAAATAAAAATTTCTTTAAGTTGTGTTTGCTTTTTGCAACTTGGTAATAATTTTACGTAAAATTTTTTCAATAGCGCATGAGTGTTTAATCACATTTGCAAGTGACATCTGGATGACAAACACGAAAGAAATCATAACCTAAATTATTAGTTATGTTTGGTTATGTTTAGAGGTTACGAAAATCTTGGAACAATAATACTAGTATTATAATAGCCATAATATTTAACATTCACGTGATACTGACATCATGGTACTCTGTGCATATATTGGGATAGAATTCTTCCATTTTTTAGAACAGGTTCTTTAAAATTTTAGAGAAAATATTAGCATGTAAATTTGGTCAGAAATTTTGTATGAAAATGTGTTTGCAACGATGTAAATGATTTATGTAAAAATCTCTTTAAATTTTTGTTAAAATTTACTGCTGTGTAAAACAACGCTTAGCCCTTGTAAAGATAAGGTAAAAATACATCAAAAATTTAATATCCCCTTTTTTCAAAAAAGCATTCCTTGTAGCTGGAAGTCCGATTTGATGGTATAACATAGGAAAGTTGGTGCCCATAGGCGTGCGGTCAGGTAATCGACAGAAGCGCTGGTGGGAGATATCTCACGTTCTTAAATTTGTATTCTTATGGTGAGAGCTATACCAAGAGTAGAGATAGTTAAACGGCTACTTTTCACTAATAAGTATAATCACAGGCACTAACCAATAAATAGCTGTGATCGCTACCTGTTATTGGATTCTATTACTCGAACACTAATATTTGAAATTTTTAATACTAGAAGAGATAATACTTATAGAGAACAATAGTTAAAATCCAAGCCATCTTTAGAACAGTCATAGAAAAAAGTATATAAAACAGCATGATAAATATGAAACTTATAGAGGAATTTTGAAATATGTATATGCGGCAAAAGAATAGTTTGTACATAACAAAGTTTATTGAATTGTAATAATATATCTACATGTAGTTAATTAATTTAACAATGAAGATACAAAAATATTCATGTTTTTCTTTCAACATATTTCGGCCTTTTTGTTTTTCAATAACCTCTTGCACCACTTTTGAGACCTTGATTTTGATCTTTGTTATAACATTATGTAAATGTTCAATGGCACTTTGCAATGAGATTTTTTTTTTCAATTAGTTATTGGTGTTAATCTGAAGTTTCAAATCTTCTCTGCTTATAAGAATCGCCCAAATGTTTCTTCTATTAATATTAGCAACGCCTACGGTAACAAAACCCAATTAATTTTTTAAAAAAATTACAAATCTTATATTGAATAATACCTGTGGGCAATCACACTACTTCTATTATTATGGGAAGGTATACAAGTGGACATCTTTATTAAAAATCTTCATACACTTTTAATACATCAATCACATTTGTACATCAAAAAATCTTATTAAAAAAGGAAGGAAATGTAAGACTTAAACTGTATTCTGCCATTTTGTATCTGAACCAAACAATCAACAATGTACTTCTCTTTTTCTAACACATTAGAAAATTGTATTGCAGTACCTTAATCCATCTAGTGACTTTATAAGTAAATTCGACATAGCGCCATCTATGTACAGTCAATAAAACATTTTTGAGAAGAAATCTAGAATTTTGTATGAAATAATTACTTTCGTACCTATTATATTAACCTAAACCCAATACTATTAAATTATGTGTTAAAAATAGTGGTTACATTATATTTGTACCATCTCTAACCAAGAATCATCGCAGACATAGCTCCCAATAGTACTTTGTTTACCCACCAAAGCAGTCATGTGCTGAATGGGCTCTATTAATACTAGTGCATATGGCATGTAATTTTAATAGTTAAAACAATTAGATAAAAAGGAAATTTCTTTCTCTGTGTTAGTAGAGGTTAGGAAATATATCATTATTTATTAAATTATGTTAAAATAGAAGTATAGTGTATTTTGTTGATTTATTTAACTTAAGTACATGCTATTTTTGTGATTTTGAGGTTAGGTTAATACTAAAATTCATTGCAAAAAGATTAAATAATTTGAAATTAAGAAAAGCCTGAATATTCAAATCGAAGATACAGTGAATGTACACATTTGTCCATGAAGAAAAACACATAAAATACTTGGAAACAGAAGTGATTTGGATTACTTGTGATTGAATCGTACAATCCAAATATGCACCCTCTAGTATAATACTGAAATCTTGCAATACCACAAAGCTAGAAAGAAAATGCTCGTGTTTGCAAGCAGGTAGCGATTAGCAGCACTGAGTAACACCGAAAAGCTCCTGGACGGACAACAGCAGCATGTCAGTTACAGCAAGTGCTTGCAAAAAAAAAGCAGTGGCAGTGCTGACAATTGCTGCTTGCTCTTAAACACAAGCAATAACAAGACTAGATAACTGTAAGGATTACTTTGAATGCGTACCATTTAATAAAATTCTTTTTTTTTAAATAATATCCATTTCCCATATTTTTTAAAAATAAACAAAGCCACAATGTTTTTATTAATTAATATACATATACCATTGGTAAATATGATCCGGCCATACCAAACGATAATAATTAGAAAAAAGAATTGTGTTGCATATTTAGCATATTATTGTTTATATTGTCCAAGCAATTGTTTCCTTTTAACTATTTTATATCCCTTAAATTAATTCAAATAATTTTTAGGAATAAATAAATAAATATTCCTATAAGCCTCTGCAAAATGCCAAATTATAAAACGTGTTTATTGAACGCTATTAAGGGATATAATATTATTAATTATGCAGTGCTCTATTATTATGTATTACACATTAAGAGGTATTACCTGATGATTGAAGACTTATCTTTCCCGTTCTATCCCGCGATTTTACGGGAAGACTGAATGGAGCGCAACCAAACGGATCTTCTGATACTGACATTACTAAACTTTCACGTGATTTCACTCCTTGAATACCTAAAACGATTAAATTTCAAATTAAATTATTATACGATTAATTTAAAAAAAAAACCACTTACTACTTTGACTTCCTCTTCGAATCTTATCAAATTCCGCTCCGAATATATGATCTTCTGTCATTTGACTAAATGGAGGTTCTTCGAAAGGATTCCAGTCTGCAATATCAGCAGAAAGAGATCTATTATCTGGACCTACGGCACGGCTAACATCGGTACTAGAAGCAGAGCATCCAGGTGGAGCAATTGAAAAATCGCCCGGTGGAACGGTTGGTGGTGATTCATTATTTCGTGGTTTCATTGAAGACTCATATGGTGCCAAGAATTGTGAAGTTTCAGTAGCATACACTCTACAATAAATAAAGATCGAGATTAAAATAAACGATATAAATACTAAATGTACTTACTTATTGAAAGCTGTTGTATCACTCATATTGCGACGATGCCCTCTCGGTACAGATAAAGAAGGTGAATTAGGTGGTGTTTCAGTTAAACCAACTACACTCTGACTAGTTGATTCTACAAGTCCAGATTTAACCGTGGCTCCTGGTAGTAAATTACCAGAACCCGATAGCGGCTGATCGGGTGTTATGGGAGAAACAATATTAACAGGCACATTACTTTGACTATCCATCTTAACTCCAGTACTAGAGGCTATTTCTGATTCACTTTTACCTGCTTCATCCCTAAACGGATCAGGATAAATGGAAGACTGGAATAAATTTTCAAGGTTTTTATCACTGGTTTCCTGACTGGGCATCGGAAAGAAAGATTGCGAATTTTGGAATGGAGATGTGGAAGAGAAATTCTGTGCATTTACCGGGAAAGCTGCAGAATATGTAGTGTTAGTAGGATAATTTTGTTGATTTAAGTTAGATCTTTGAAATTGGTTATCAGTGAATGTTACAGGGCTTTGAGACTTTTTAACGGTTGTAGGACTAGGACTTAAGGTAAGAGGAAGGTTATTTAACGTTAATGGATTTGTTGAGCTACCCTTAGGTCGCTGTCTCGGCATCACACTTGTCCCTTCTACTAAAGGAACTGAAGCTGGTTTATTTGTTGTTTTTATTTGAGTCTGCATCTTTTTTGCTTCTGCTTCTGTTTGAGGTATAGAAAGCTCTTCTAACACTGGAATTGGTACTTTCTAAAAATATATGCAATTGTATTTTTTGAATACTTAATTTCCAATGATATAATTTACATGTAAATTTTGTACTGGATTTTCTTTGCCTAATAATGGGAATGCAATACTAGAAACTTGGAAAATGTCAGGCCGTTTATCTGGATCAGGCTCTAACATATAACCTAAAAATAAAATATAATTTTAAATAACACAATATAACAATGCACAGTAAAATTAAAAACAAACATTACATGTTAAATAATAATGAAATACTCACGAATTAGTTGATGTAAACCTTTAGAATATCTAGAGTTATCAGGAATGCAAAAATTTCCACTTTGAATTGCTAAAGTGCTCTCACCAAATGGTAGAGTAAAAAAGCACAACTTGTACAATAAACATCCCAATGCCTGGAAAATAAATACAATTGAATTCACTTGAAAAAAAAATAAAACTTCTTTAACCTCACAATGTTATCAAAACATTTCAAGCAATTCCACCTTATCTAACAAACATAATTATCTAATATAGCTATTATTCTTAGTAACTCCAATTTCTTGAAAGTTAATGCTGATATAAAACAATAATATTCATTCATAAAAATAAAAAAACATTAATTAACTGAAAGAAATATCATACCCAAATATCGGCTTTTGTGGTGATAGGTTTTCCACAGTACATATCGACCATTTCCGGCGAACGATAACTAAGTGTCGTATAACGTTTAATTTCTTCTTCTACTACAGCCGCTCCATGATTAGATGGATTTAACACCCGTCCAGTTGCAGAACCAAAGTCACATATCACATAGTTGCCATTTTCACCCATTAATATATTCTCAACCTAAATAAGAAATGAATCGAAAATAAATTTAAAATAAAATAAAATCAATTACAGTCAGTATTCTAATAACATTAAAATACAAACACACTTGTGTTGTTAATATCAAAATGACTAACAATAAGATGATACAGCTTGATTAGTATAAGAAAATAAACCAGACGCTTTTAATAAGAAAATAATGCATTTTGTTTGCTTTCTTTATTAAACAAACTTAATAAAAATGCAACTTAATTGCATTGGTCTTAAATAATTTAAACATCCACATAAGTAGAACAATGTCAAGCATTTACTTGAGCACAATCACCCAATGATACCACAGAATAACATATTTCCACACCTTTGTGACCATAAACATAAGTGATGCCCTAGAGGCTTTCAAAATTTACAAACACAAAGAGATTCGTGTTCAAGGTGGCATATGCTATCAATTTTATTGCACTATCTTCAATTACTTTAAAATAATCGAGTTTCCCTGTTGTTTTGGAATTTGAAAATCAAGTTGGCATTTTCAGCAAGCAATTGAGAGTTTTTTTGTAGCTAATACTCCAAAGTGTCTGATAAAAGAAAGATTTTGCAAAAGAAGACATTCAAGTTCAAATTTGGTCAAAGTTTGATTTTTCCAAATATATTGAAGAAAAAAACAATCAAAGATCGTTCGAACCAGGCTCATATTTTGCATCACAGATACTGTGTACCATAAAAGCAGTTCCATTTCAATGGGATGTTTCGTTCCAGAGATATTCCGGAAAAAAAAACAAAAATTCAAGCCTCCTGTTTAAAGGCTTTTTTTCTGTAGACCTATTCCTAAGTAGAACAAAACCTCTTGGCTCCATTTCTATAGGTTTCAAAAATTATTCAATTGCAGCCCTTAGTGACGGACGCCTGCGGATCAGAATCTGATCAAGTGTAGATGGGTAGTTAGACTAAAGACAGCGCCCCTATTTCCGGTCCCTCAAGGCTTTTGTGGTTTTCACTGCCAAGAGGCGCCATTGCGGTCACTAGAAATTTGAGGTTACTGTTGGACAAACATATCCAAATGGGATAAAAGTTCGTCTACTAGTTGTCAAGATGTAGGGATTCAAATTCATTTTTTCCCACTATGTCTAGCTCATTCTCTGTTGTTCACCGGGTAAAGAATTTTGTGATTGGAAGTTCAGACGTCTTAGATGAATTACCTGAAGATCGTCCTGACAACCAAGCACCACGCCAATAACTTGTTTATTTCCAAAGATCTACCCTTGATAATGATACATAAGATGGGTTAGAGTTTGAAGGGAGTACAACAAGGTGAATGTGACATCACTAATCGACCGTACTGAACATACAAACGTGTGGTATAGTCTCTTTCAATATTATAGAACAAACATACAACCTAAAAACAAGAAAATTGCTATATAAATTGACAATTCATGTTTATACTTAAATGACAGACCTTTAACCTAAAAAATATTTATTTAATAACTTCTGTTACAAAAATATCATGTCAAAATATTTGTTGCTCTCTATTTCAGCTCAAACAAATCCTGTAATTCAATTTTGTAAATCGTCGTGTAAGAAACCACCTGCTAGCGTCAACAACACCAACATCCAAAATGACATTTATTGCAATAGTTTTCTGATTAATTGATGCAATATGGCGTGAATTTGAGAAAGAAATCTCTATATGAATAAGTAAAAAAAAAAAACAGTTTGTAGTATGCACTTTCAGAGTTATTTCATTATTTCTTTAGTTCATTAATATCAGACAATAAATAGCGACACCATAGCTTGCTGTTTCTTACGATTCACCCTATACATGCAATTTATATGAAAATAACATCCATGATTGACATCCTGTGTTAAACCGTTGAAAAATTCCAAAGTTTGAGGTTATGTCTTGATCATGTTATTCACTTTAGGTATATTAGAAAAGACAGGGTCGACTGATAGGGCAGAGCTTGACGTAACAAACATGCAACAGAAGTCCTAACAAACGCAAATGTCTGTTCAAGGTCTTGGAAATCACAAATTCCGTGTGAATTTATAAGTTAAGTTGAATGTCGTCTCTTTATCATTTAATCTAATTAATACTGATATTCTTAGAATTATACATATCAACATCTATTAAGTTACCCTTTAGATTTTTTTATAATTAATTGCGTATTACATTGGAAGAAGAACATCGGGAAGTGGGACGGACAGAGTCGACCATATTTTTTCTAATATCCATACGTTTGGCTTGTATATTCAGTGCATTTATTAAGAGAGTATGAAGTGTTGCCAAAAAGAATGAAAACTTTTTGAATGACGAAGTGCATTTCAAAAGCATTAGGAGAAACATAACCTCAAAAAATAAATACAGTTATGTAAATTAATTAAACTACAATAAATCAAAACAATATTTATTATTTTTCTATTTTTCTCAATTTAGTTAATACAACAAAAATTTTGACTTGACCTAAATCTTCTACCTGAAATTACTTCTAAATTTTTCCTTCCAGTTTAGATTTTCATGTTTTCACAACAATTTGAAATTATTCCCTAAAAATTACTTTCCACTTTTTTATGTAATTTCTTCACACTACTATCTTGGTGTTGCAGCCTCCTTTTTTCTGAAGCACTTCTAACATTAAAATTAACTTTATATGGGCCGTCTTGATTCGATCTTTTATTGTGATTTCTTATTCTGAATTGTTCTCCCAAAGAAACAGATTCAAGAACATTACTAGCAGACTTATTTTCATATTTGCTGAATGAACGTGATTTTTCAGAAATGGGTGGTAAAGGTGAATGAGGTTGTGACTGCACTGTTCTTGGTATACGAGAAGGTAGCGTTGGTTTATTTGAAAAAAATGTTGGCCTAGTAATTTTCGCAAATTTTTCTTTATTAAAAATATTATCCGGTAACGATTCTAACCAACTCAAATCATCTGTATCTGGAATACGAAAAGGCGGTAACAGTGGAGGAGGTGGTGGGGGCATACTTTTTGGCAGGATTGGCCAAAATCCTGGCAAATTAACTTGTGGTTGTGTTACATTCATTACCATACTATCTAAATCGTCATATGAGTAATCATCGCTATCTATATCTTGTTTGGCGAAAGAAATGGAGGTGGCAGCTTGTTTATGTTTTTTACAAGTACAACAATCTTTTTGGTTTTGACAACTAGAAACGTTATTATTGTTATTTTGCTGTTGTTTTAATTGCATTTGAATTTCATGTAACATAGTAGTTATACCAGACAAAGCTGTATGAATGTGTGTTAAAGCCTGTATATTTCGATCTATAGCTGGTGTAAAATGATCTTCTTTACTTTTCAGTAACTCATCTATATAATCTTCACAAACTAAATCATTACTTTGGCTATGATCATTTGTTTGGGTATTCATTTCTCTGCATTGTTTTGGAATTTGAAGATTAAAAGGAGTAGGGAAGATGTTTCTAGCATTAGAATTCATGCTGCAGGTTTCATTCGATGCTTGTAAATTTGTAGGGAATTCTGGTATCATTGGAGGCGAACCAATATAAAAAGGAGTAGGTAGTTGATTATCATAATTGTAAGGAGCTTGTGGTGGGCATATTCCTGTAAAGAATTTAATATCTAAAATGCATGATTAATTTTGTATTCTCCCCCCAAAATTAAACTAACTTAATATATGTGCATATTAGAAAGGAGGAAAAAAAACCTTGGTTGGGAAAATTTCCGTATGGACACAATCCTCCATAACAAGCACCTAACATCTCAAAATATTTAGCGCAAAGACATCCAGTATCTTTATTCTTGTCGTCATTTACAAGTTGTAATTTTAAACGAACGTTAAGAGGTTTACAATAATTAGATTTAACAGAACAATTGTCAAAATCGGAACATTCATTTTCTTCTACAGTACAATAAGGTACAATTCTTTCACAACATTTTTCACTACAATAGTTTCCTACGTTAAAAAATTAATTAAAATTTTAAATGTTTACCTACTGCCTAGGTGTATAATTTTGTTTATGACTTTGTCTACAAGATTTCTCAACACATGTAGGCATTTTAATATTTTCTTATTTACACATCATCTGATAATTTTGACAAATAACAATAAATTCATTTTTCGTTAACTTGATCTAATTGAAATTAAAATTATACAATCTTACCTTTAAGTCTCGATGAATTATGGGTGTTTGGCAGTGGTGCAACCTAGACACAGCTTCACATGTATCACAGAATATGGTTAACACTTCTTGTTCTGTAAAATTAGCTTTGCCACGCGCCTTCATTAATCCTAATACATTATTTTGACAATAGGGCATCAGTAATAACACCTCATAAACCCCACCGCCAGTAGCTGTCAGACTTGAATCCACATACCCAATTATATTTTTATGCCCACTTAAATTGCTCTAACAAATTTATAGATATTAGTAAAATTCAAATCTATAATATTAAAAATTAACTTACAGCAATCTGAATTTCTCTTTTAGCAACATTGAGATCCTGTTCGTTGTTGACATACATTCGTTTGAGGGCATAACGAACACCATTATTGGCCTTGACGAGATATACAATTGCAAAACCTCCTATAAATAAAAATTGATACTTTTAATTACATCCAAGATCCACCCCCCAAATTAAGTAGGTTAAGTTCACCCTCTGCTAAGATATCCTCGACGGTGACGGTGAGCCGGCCAACGGTAAATGCTTTGCCAACAACATTATTAGTTTCTTTAGAAGTATTATCAATTTTAGTTTCGATTTTAGAAAATAATTTTTTCATTTTGGTCGGTTACACGTACAAAAACCTAACATTGAATTAATTCGATACTTTTTAATTTCTCTTTAACACCACAAAATCACAAATTCACGATTGTACACAAATTACATGGCTTTATTTTTATTATTAAATTGGACTTTTTTTATTCTATATTTTATTTTATTAATTACACCTGCACTGCATTTTTAGTGACGTTTATAAAATGGTAAATGACATTAGAGTGACATTTGACATATTCATTTCGTGAATTAAAGTAAGGCTTTGTTCACACGTATTCTAGAACGTGGTTCACGCGCATATATATAAACTGCAAACATAATTGTCTCAAAAGCTTTTCAATTTATTCTTATTTATTTTCTCCTTTTTTCCTGTATTATGTGTATTGCAATAAAAGTAACATAAAAAAATATTTTAGAGCTGTAAAATTAGATTTACTTTTGATTACTAATTATAATTTTACAGTAACACATCGTTCAATAAGTCCCGAGACTAACCCAGAGAAGGTGCTAGTAGTACCAAACTAGCCACGTTTCCCTAGAGTGCGAACCTTCACATGAAACGTGTAAAAATTTCACGTCGATTGGACCACAAACAGCAGAGTTATCGAGGTTAGAGTAAAGTCACTTTGTAATTTGTTTGAAAAATGGAACAAAGCGAGTTTCGCGTGTTGATAAAACATTGTTTTTTAATGGGTAAAAACACCGTAGAAGCCCAGCAATGGCTTGAGAAACGTTACCCGGACTCCTCTCCATCCAAATCAACGATTTGTCGTTGGTATGCTGAGTTTAAACGTGGTCGTACGGACACAAACGATGCGGAACGTTCGGGTAGGCCATTGGAAGCCGTTACACCGGAAAATGTGAGTGAAGTATTCAAAATCGTAATGAAAAATCGCAAAGTAAAGGTCCATGAGATTGCAGAAATGACACAGATATCATCTGGAAGCGTATTTACAATCCTTCATGAAAAATTGAGCATGAAAAAGGTTTTTTCCAAGTGGGTGCCGCGATTGCTTTCAATGGAACAAAAACAGCAACGAATCGACGATTCAGAGAGCTGTTTATCGCTATTTACTCGCAATAAAAAGGATTTCCTGCGTCGATACGTAACCATGGATGAAACATGGATACATCATTTCACTCCGGAGTCGAATCGGTAATCATCTGAGTGGCGCATGGCTGGCGAAAGCCGCCCAAAGCGTCCAAAAACGCAGCAATCTGCTGGCAAAGTCATGGCGTCTGTTTTTTGGGATACACATGGCGTCATTTTCATTGACTACCTGGAAAAAAGGTAAATCGATCAACAGTGATTATTATATTGACTTGTTGGTACGTTTGAAGGAGGAGATCGCAGCAAAACGACCGCACATGAAGAAGAAAAAAATCCTTTTTCAGCAAGACAATGCACCATGCCACAAGTCCATGAAAACAATGGCAAAAATCTACGAGTTGGGCTTTGATTTGCTTCCCCACCCCCCGTATTCGCCAGATTTAGCCCCCAGCGACTACTGGCTTTTTGCTGATCTCAAAAAAATGCTCCAGGGAAAACAATTTGGCTCGAATGAGGAGGTCATTGCCGAAACTGAAGCCTATTTTGAAGCAAAGGATAAATCCTTCTATAAACATGGTATAGAAATGTTGGAAAGGCGTTGGAAAGATTGTATCACTCTAAAAGGAGATTATATTGATGAATAAAAATGATTTTTGAAAAAAAAATGTTGTTTTCGTTGTTAGTCTCGGGACTTATTGAACGATGTGTTATGCATGTGATTTTCAAAATTCTTCATAGTTCTACATAAATAGTCTCCCATAATATACCATTCGGTCAACCGATGATTCATCTGTATACTTACGAAAACCATTTGATGAGACGATAACAGCCCGTCCTTAAAATTTTATAAATAAATTCACATGAAACGTGCGTTTATCTTTACTACCAGAGCCGAAGCAGACGGGACACGCCCTACAGACCGCAAACACTTTTTTCTTCCACTTCGAGTTTTGACAACAGGCAAAAAAGCGCTATACCGTTTGAGCTGACCCCGCCCCATCTCAATCTACTTTCAAATAGCTGCACGCTGTTTTCAGATTCCAGGTCTCGTGTCAACCAACTCTTCAGTCTACCAGAATGACAAAGCCAAAACCTATGGAAAAGCCTTGCTACCTTGAACCATCATAAAAATAGGTGAATCCTCCCGCTCCTTCGAGGTCCCCTCCTTCTCTTGCGTCATCCACGGTGTAGATTTCAACGTAACTATGAATGACGTCTTCAACTCCTTTAAACAAATCGTTTTCAACAAGGTGTAAAGTATCAGAATTAAGGTCACGAACTGCGACGCGACTTTCTTGCAAGTGGCTACCATTTGCTAGAATTCGTTAGATGTCCTACTCTGTTAAAGTTTGCGTAATTATGTTCCACCATACGTCGTATTGCGCATCCTGAGAGGCCCTTAAGAACGAACCCGTCCAATGTGGTCAATGCCTCCATTCTGATCATGCCACCCCCGACTACCACATCTGGCATCAACCCGCTAATTTCCCCAAGTGTGACAACAACGACGGCGACTGAAGTGCTCTAACTAACCTGCAGCCTCACTTTTTATCAGAGCCACCGCTTTTCTCAGACACGCTTAACTCCTGATTCAGCAACTTCCTTACCTTTATCACCACCGCTTTCCCCAACCTATTCCCCAATGACCGCGACAGAGCCCTTTTCCCTATCATCCTTCAATTCTTCAGACTTAGGGTCCATGTCAATTAAAATGACAACCTTCTTCATATCTCCTTTCTGCATTAAATCACAACTCCTTGTTCTCCCTTGCGTTTATAGACGTACATCTAGGCACAGTTAACATCAATGGTTTTTGTAATAAAAAATCCTTTTAGTGCAAAACCTTGTCTTCTCAGACGAGACGGTTTGGCACGAAGATCGTTTCCCCCCGCTTCGTTCTCTTCATTAACAGTTTTGTCTCATACTGACAACATAAAATCTAAATCAGACAAACCCTCTCCAACTCTGTACCTCTTATACTGCTTCAACATTTCAACGCCCAAATGGTTCAGTTTGCTCTCTAGCTGTCGTCTCCAATCACCACTATTTTAGAGTTTCTAATAATATGGATAAGGGTTGGGTAAAGCTGCACGATCGGTGTCCATGATTGATCCAAAATGCATGTTTTCAAATCTAATTTTTATAGCAACACACAACAAAAAAACTTTGAATATTTAGAATAGCCTCGTAATTGATAGATCAAGAGATCTACCGCAATCGGCGGAGTCTAGAAAGTTTTGCTCCGACGGTGAAGAGTTCAACCTAATCCAGATTTTAGACATAAAAATCTCACAACAGCTCCAAGACTTAAACTTGCTTGAAACTGACTCTGGGAATCACCTTTTCATCTCCCATAAATTGATGAAAAGAGTTGCAGCACTGTATGAACATATGAAAATTCACGGTAGCATTTCAAGCTGCCACTTTTCCATACGTACAAGACTTTATTGTTCAATCCGTCATTGATTGCAAGTTACTTGTTTTAACCGCCCCCTGCAGTCTGATCGAGTAGCACCAAAGTAGGGTAATGGCCACTTGCAAGAGGATTCTCGGCTTGGACTGTCATCCTTGTTAGGGTGCCTTCGATGGATGCGCGCCTCGCATTTTTGAGAGATCACTACGTGACGGATTACTTTGCTCTTTCTCCAGAGATTTTTAAAAGAAACCTCAAGCTAAAATAAAATATTCCCCAATCATCTTTCTGAAAAGCTCGAGGATGTTCTCGATTCTACTCCGATAGTCTATCGCTAATCTACATAAACTCCGTCTTCTCAGACATGTCCTTATAACTGCCTCTGCCCATCTAAACCAAATTCTTGTCATTTCCAATTACAGAGGCAAATCCACCATCATTGGGAGACTCCCCGAGATGTCGTGCAGAGCCTTCGATTTCTCTGGGTGTTTTCGTGGGAATTGCGTTGTCACTCAGCAAGACCCTTTTCTTTCTTTTTCTTTCTATTTTGTTCGTTGCGCCGCTGCCACTTCCAGTCGACAAGAACAACTTCCATCTCTCCAAAAAGTCATTCAACTACGAGATTATTGACTTGCTCTGGGTAAAATAGTTCGTCCACAAGAGTTTCGTATTCTTGCTTTTCAACCAGTTCTCTCGGACGAGCATTTTTTGTCCAGTCTATAACAAGAATGGCACTGACTCTGAAGTTTAGATAAGAACCCGTGACGGTTTTAGAAATTGAAAGATTTCTTGATAATTTGGCTTCTAGCACAGAGGTGAATAAACTGCCTCCGACTAGTTTGTAGTGATGGCCTTAGACTCTGGAGCTTAGGAAGTAAAGCAAGAGAAAAAAGTCAGATAAAGTCAAAAGGTCTACCAAGAGAAAGGAATATTAAAAACGTCCTCAATGAAAGAGTAACAATCTCTTGAGGTTTGAGAACTGTATCTGATGACGCTTCAGAATCGGAATACCTGAAGTTATTTTACAGAGACTTGTCATCTTGGACAGGATATGGCTAATGACTCTTCACCAACTCTTCATATGCTCTTGAGTAAGGAGAAAGATGTTTGGGTCGTCTAATTCTGGTTTGGGAGTATAAAAAAGAGAAGAAAATAGCTGCAAATAGAATTGACAGCAACCACACTTGAGAAGTCTTCTGCAGCTTCTTGAATTGTTTCGTTTAACATAAACATGTCTGTTATTTAAAATGCCATTTTGAGTTTTTTTTCTTTCAAACCTTTTGCTTAATGAACAGTATCCTAAAAGGTTACTATCATTCTATTGATCTGCAGGTAATTCTCCCTTCTTGTTCTTATGTCATTCTTTTTTTTTTACTTGCCTTGCATAACTTATAAATAATGACGTATTAATATGATTTTTAGGTCTAGGTCAACGTAAAAAAAAACAATTGATTCGCATACACCAAAAATATTTGTCAAAATTTTTGTCAATGAAAATGAATTTGTAAAGTTTTCTGTTCGAAAATCTAAAACGAAATTTCAGTAAAACATTTAAAACTTTTAAAACATAAAAAACATTAACACAATGGATGATTCAAAATCTAAAAGACAAACAGCCTTTTGGAAATCAATGCTGAGCAAATACCAAGAGCGTAACGTCAAACTACAACAGCAGCAATGTCAAGTGC
Source organism: Ignelater luminosus (assembly GCA_011009095.1). Taxonomy (NCBI): domain Eukaryota; kingdom Metazoa; phylum Arthropoda; class Insecta; order Coleoptera; family Elateridae; genus Ignelater; species Ignelater luminosus. The sequence goes on from VTPC01090404.1 coordinate 282,413, forward strand.
AGCATCGTTTAGAAGCGATGGAATGCGCTATACCCGCAGCTATCTCACACAACAACGACAATCCTGGAAATCTAATCGATATGAAAAAATTTGTTTCACAACTAGGAAAAATTAAAGTACCTGAAGATAGCGTTTCTTCAGTCCTTACAGAATGCCCATGCAGTCCTTGCGAGGCAAATAGAAATACGGATAGCGCATCTGCTTACGGTAGTTGCCCATGTGATCCTTGCAAATCTACTCCACAATCAAGTATAATTTCTGAAGGTATCTGTACTTGTAATCCATGTATGGATTCGGCAGAATCAAGTATTGGTACTGGTGCAAGTTCGATTTCTTGTCCTTGCCATCCATGCAGAGGTATTCCACAAACTTTAAGTAGCACAACAAATAAAAGTGGGTCAATTAGTGATAGTTGTCCTTGTACTCCTTGCACTGAAGCTAAATTACCTACTACCACTCCAACCACTAGTCTTTGCACGTGTAATCCTTGTTTAACCACACAAGATAGCATGTTGGAAAACATAAGTCTCTTTTCATTACAATCGGCCGATTTAGAATACATGAAGAGACTACAAGAATTGGCTATTAGGGAAAAACAAATGAAACACCAAATTAAAGAAATGTTACATCGCGAACAAGCGTATATGGAAACATTACGGCAGGCAGATGAGATGTGGGCCTGTATGGAATGCTGTTACAGACAACGCTTAACTGATGTACAGCAGAATGGGGATAATGCACGTACGAAATTTGAAAAGATTAGCGAACAACTGATGGAAGAAAATGCTAGACTTGGTGATGAACTCAAAGATGTTAGACTGGAATTGAAACAATGCATGGAAAAGATACAAGGACCCATTATTAGACAACTAGAACAAGAAAAACGTAGATCACGACAATTAGAATTTGATTTGCAGTATACTTCAGAAAGCATGACAAATAAAGAGTGTTGTTATGCAAAAGAAATGAATAATGTGCAAAATCAATTGAAATGCACGTGTAGAAATCTTTGCGAACTAAATGCAGCAAATGAACAATTGAGACAAGAAATGTGTGTATTACAATGCAAATATAACGAGCTTCAACAAGACTTAATCAATCAGAAAATCTGCGAAGCGCACACATTACAAAGAATGCAAGAAATGATAAATATGGAAAAAGCTCTAAACGAGCAATTGGGACAGAAAATGTCTGCACATGAAAGGCCCGAAGATAACAGTTTGTACGGAATTGCCAGAAAACTCAGTAAATCCCTTTTGGATGCAAATAAATGTGACGAATGCAAGAATTTACCTACTGATTTAACAGATACAGTAAAAGGAATTAAAAAAATTGCAGATTTGGTTGATACAAAAGGAGGAAAGAAGAAAAAAGATAAAGGATCAGATGATTCCGGTCCGAAACCACCACCCCCACCACCACCACCACCACCTCCTTCACCATCAGCAGGAGGTCAATCACAATCACCTGGACTTCCAGAATTTCAACCTCCACCACCACCACCACCACCACCTCCGCCTCCCCCACCTCCACCACAAACACCAGAATCCAAACCGTCAGCATCACCTCTAGAAGATGCATCATCATATCATGGCTTTACAGAAGATCAAAGCACTGAAGCCGTTTTGGCTAAAATCGATATTGCTATACAAGAGAAAGCACCTGCTGATGCTGAAGTTGAAACTGAAACATCTAAAGCTGCTTCAGTCAAGTCGATTCAAATTGAAGCCCAACTAGCAATACAAGAAGTAAGTACGCAAGTATCAAAACATAGCTCCAAAGAATTTAGTATAGAAGCTAGCGAAACGACAACAAGTAAAGTAAGTATTAAAGAGCCCCCAGAAATGCAAAAAGAAGAAGCTGCAGAAATATCAGCTCCCGTAGAATACCTATGCAGTGCTATGAAGGCATTTAAAGAATCACAAGCCTCTGTAGGGGTACCAGAGCAAGAAGTTGAAATTATAACAGAAGTCGAAGCAATAGGTGACGTCGAGGTAGACGTTGAAACTGAAGTAAATTTATTTGAAACAATTAACGATGGCATTAACATAACAACTACTGTAACAGGCTCTGGTACTCTTGAGGTGGTAACAGAAGGTCCTGCTGGCATTATAGAAACAACTATGTCGTATACCGAATCAGGAAATATTGAAGTTACAACGGAAATAACAGAATATCCATTAGAAGGTTTTCAGCCACTTTCTTTAACTGAAACACCAAACGAAGACTTTCAGAAATCAGCTTCTTCAACGTCCTCCCGTTTTACTCCTTCTACACTATCTCCAGGAAGTAGTATTATTTCGGGTAAACGTAGTGAAATATCGAAAAGTACAGTTACACCATCAGGAGAGAGTGAAATGTCTCCTGCGTCAAAGACGAGCAAACACTCTAAAACAGGTGATACAGCAAGCGTTGCGAGTAAATCGACTTTAGAAAGCAAAAAGGCGACAAAAGGGGAAACAGGAAGTGAAACTGGATCTACTGTAAGCACAGCAAAATCAAGTACTGCAAGTACAGCAAAATCAGTTCCTGTAAGTGAGAAGACATCAGCCGTTTCAAGTAAAGCAGATTCGACAATTGCGAGCGCAGGAAAACCAGTCTCTGTAAGCGAAAAGGCGTCAACCGTTGTAAGCGAAGCTGCAAGCACAGCGAAATCAATTGAAGTAAGCGAAAAGGCATCAACTACTGCTAGTACAGCTGTAAGCGAAAAAGCATCAGCCATTGCGAGCGAAAAGGGTTCAACCATCGCAAGTATAGCAAAACCAACTACTGTAGGTGAAAAAGCATCAGCTGTCGTAAGCGAAACAGCTTCTTCTTTTGTAAGTGCAGTAGAACCAGTTACAATAGACGAAAAGGTATCAGCTGTCGTAAGTGAAGCTGGTTCGGCTTTTGCAAGTACAGCGAGTGAAAAGGCATCACCTATTGCAAGTGAAGCTGGTTCAACAATTGCGGGTACAGCAAGTAAAATAGATTCAATCGGATTTATAAGCGAAACGGAATCACTTGCTATAAGTGAAAAAAAAATAGCCATGGGAAAAATAATAATTGAAGCATCTGCAGAAGAATTTGTAGAAGCAAAAGAAAGAACGGTGGAGGCAGAAAGTGATGTATTTGCTGAAGCAATGTCTACTTTTGAAGTTGGAAAGATGGAAGTTGAAGAAGAAAATACACAAGAATCTATTATTGAAGAACCATACGTTATAGAAGATGCAGAAGCTGATGGATTGCGCAAAGAAGTTGAAGAAGCACTAAGTAAAGCTAACAAAGAGGTCATGGAAGCATTAGACCAAGCTAATAAAGATGTTTATGAGGCTTTGGCGAAAGCTAATAAGGATGTGGAATCTGCCTTGGCATTAGCTGTTAAAGACACTCAAAGTAAAGCAAATAAACAATCATTTACCGAAGACAATTTGTTGGAACCTGACTCTAAGGTTATGCCAGAAGCTGAATCCGACATGGTGTTCGAAGAAGCTGCTGAGAAATTATCTGATGTGAAACTTGATCAACAACCAAGTGAACAATCTACTGAAGAAGAAAGAGGTGCTGGTGAAGAAGGATCGGGTGTACCTACAACCGATAGCTTAGAAAAGTGTAAAGATATATGTGCTGAAGAAGCTAGAAACAAAATTACTACTTCTGAACACTTTTCGGTAACTACAACATCAGTGACAGAAATTAAACCTTCAGAAAAACCTATATCCGCTTCAGTAACTTCAGCATCTGTATCTTCAACAAAAATGATACCTCTAGAGAAAACGGAACCTCCTCCAAGACAGATTTCTACAACAAAAATTACTACCGCTCCAGATACACTTTCAACAACCAAGACAGTACCTTCAATTGCAGAGACTATTAAAGAAGTTCGTAAAGATTCGCCCACACCTTCCTCAATAATAAGTGCACCAAAATCCGAAACACAAGCAGCACCTACTCCTAAAGTAAGTGCACGAGAAATTAAAGAAAGCACACTAAAACCTGAAACACAAACAGGTAAAGAAAAAGAAGGAAAGCGTAGTAGACCTGGCAGTCGCACTACTATTACTAGTAAATCGGTTCCTACTAAGAAATCTATTGCTGAAGTTGAACAAAAACCTTCAAAAATTCCAAGTAGAAGATCTGGCGATGAAGGAAGAGCGAAACCACCCCGCGGTGTTGATAAAAAAGCATCTTTTAGAAAGCCGACAATTACCGATCAGCAAGAAGATAAAAAAAGCAAGCGTTCAGTAGATAGAAGCAGTTTAAAATCGATTTCGTCTATAACAAAAGAATTGGAATCAATTGCTGGCAGAAAACATTCATCTATACCGTCTTCTAAATCTGCAACAAAATCTACACGTTCATCAAAATCAGAAAGGCGTAGATCATCTATGACGGCAAGAAGTGGAGAATCTGCTTCGAGGATTCCTGTACCTATTCGTAGGCGTTCTTCAAAAATGGCTCGAATAACATGTGACTGCGGAAAATGTGATTGTCTAATTTGTTCTCCAGATATAATGAAAGAAAGAGAAGAGGCTAGGAAATCTCAAGGGAAACCAGATGATTGTACTTGCTTGCCGGATTGTGGATGTGCTAAATGCGTAGAAGATCAGACAAATAAAGAAGCTGGAGATAAAGCGTCTGATAAAATATCTATGGAATGTTGCGATCCTAAAGCAGAACATCCGCCAGACTGTGATTGCCTGGATTGTCTCTGTGGACCATGTGGAACAATGCCTGATACAACAAAACCGCATCCACCAGATTGTGATTGTATTGCATGTTTATGTGATCCTTGCGCAGATGAAGAAGATGAAGTTTGCGGACATCCTTGCGGAGATGAAGAAGAAATTTACGAAAATTTAGGTTCGGATACTGTATCTTTAGGATTTTCTATTGAATCACGTAAAACTGGGGAACTGACTGGCATTCCTGAACATTCACCTGATTGCGATTGTCTTGAATGCAAGTGTTGTGCATGCCCAGATAAAAAAGTTTCATCCGAAATAAAACCTAAGGAAGGTCTTCACCTTCCTGATTGTGATTGCCTTGATTGCATTCTAACATGTGGTGTAGAATGTCCAAATCCTAAACCTAAATTACAAAAAGGTGAGGAAGAAATAGTAGAGGAAATCTTGGATATGGATGATGATTTAATAGAATTACGGCTGGAAGAAATGGAAGTGGAAAGTTTGCAAAGAAAAAAAGAAATGGCCGAACTTAAAAACGTCATAAAGCAAATACAATGTGCGTGCTATGAAGCAGAGATGAGAGCAGCAAAGGGTGGTGTGTTTGAACAAAGTTTTGCGGCCAAACAAAAGGCTTCTTATGAATCTACAATGACAGATTTGCAACAAGCACTTTTATCACTTCAAGATAAGTGCAGACAAAAAGATCGTATGATTGAAGCAATGACTGAAGAATTAAAATTGCGAGCTGGTAGCAAAGTATTTGATGAGATGTTTCAACAATTAGCCCAAACACAATGTACCGGAACTGCTGCCATTTGCGATCATCCTAATTATCCAGACTGTGCATGCAATAAAGAGAAGATTAAACCTTCTCCATCTCCACTTCCTCCAGCTGAACCAACTCCTGCGCCATGTAAACACCCGGATTATCCCAAATGTCCATGCACAACTAAAGGCAGTAAACCAGCAGTGGGAAAGATTTCTGAAACTGAACCAGGTAAGCAGTCATCCAAGAAATCATCCCGGGTATCTACGCGTAAAGAAGTTGAACCATGTCCATATCCAACAGAATTTCCCAAATGTACCCATGCAGATTATCCTAATTGTCCATGCGCAATTAAGATTCCACCCCAAATATTAACTTATCCGCAAGACACGAGTAGACAACCAAGAAAACAAACAAGACCTCGCAAAAAGTGCATATGTAATGATAAAACTAGAAGTAATCGAAAACATCACAGCCTTCCAGCTACACCAAAAACTCCAAACGACAGACCAGATTCTCCTTGTGTTTGTCCTAAACATGGAATCCGTTCTAAGTATGAAGAAGGTGCGTCTTCATCTGATCGAGGAACATCATCTAGTTCCCGATCGCGATCTAGATCGTCGAAATCAGGAAAGAGTTCATCAGCCTCAGATAAAAAAAGTTCATCATCAGAACGGAAAAGTTCATCCAAGTCTGATAAGAAGCACGTTACGATTTCGAAGAAGGATATGACAGGAAAGGAAGATTCATCTAAAGAGCATAAAAAATGTTCTTGTCCAGAAGTGAAGAAAAGTTTAATGAAGATTTCTGTTTGTGAAGAAACGAAATTTGTATCAAATGCGCCTTCTTCACGTTCAGTTAGAATGCAGAAACTATCAACTCCACATCCGTCAATGGCGGCACTTTGCTTGTGCGATCCTCATTCTTCGCAGAATGTAGATCTGATGGGCGTACCTATAGAAAACCGCGAACCACTATATGGACAAGTAATTAGTTCATCACCACTGGAAGTCACTGATTTAAGAAGAATATCAATAGACAGTCTTCTCATAAAATGGCGGGCACCTGCCAGTAAATACGTGACTGGATATGAGATATTGGTTGATGGAATTATAAAATCTCGAGTGCATAGTCCTAGGAGGACGTCAGCAGTGTTGCACACTCTTAAAATGAGAGAAGCAATACACGTTATGATTTTTGCGATTACTGCAACCGGTCGATGTCAACCACCAGCCAATGCTGTATATCAGATTTAGTAATAACATTCGCCATTATTATTTGTGTTTATTTTCAGAGTGTGATTGGTATTTCGGTATTTCCCAATTTGTATATGTTACTTGTTTTTTGTATAGTACCAGCTTAAATAAAACTATGTGTTAAGTATTATGAGCCTTTTTAATTTTTTTTAGAAAAACAAATATTCCAAGAAAATTTTTATTCTTTACTTTTCGCATACACTGGAAAAAAGTTTACTAAATTCTATTACTCAAACTTGCAAATTTTAAATATGAGTCTATACTATGGGTAGCTTGCATCTAAGGTTTCAGCACAATTTGCAAAGCATTTACCAGCATCATAAGTGTTACGTTGATAATAATTGAGAAAAATCAAGTTTTGTAATTAAGGACTACCAGACAATTTAAGCTGTTCTTTATTTTAAAAGAGTCTGTACTCTGTAATGATTGGTACTTAATCTACAAGTAGAATTCGATGCTATACATGTAAATGCTAGAACGTTTTAAAATCCAGGCTTTTCATGTTTAGAGTACTCAAACAGTTCGTTTCTTATCTAAATAGGAATTATAGATTAGTAGAATAGTTTTTATCTTCTTCAACCTAAATTTATGTACACTGTAGAGTCGTTGATTGACATATCAACGGTAGAGTATATTAAATGCGAATCGAAGCGACGCTCGTTAGAAACCTGCCTAGCATTGGTGTATGACTGGTTGCATTAGCATCTTATACACAGGGATGCAATCTTGAGTGGATTTTGTATTGAATTTTAATATTTCCATTTCTAATTTTATCAAATAATTTTTTTTCCTTTTTAAAAAAGCTTGAGTTATTAAATTAACAAATAAGTAACGAAGTAAATTAAAATAAAGATAATTTAAGATAATCTATTTCTTCTGTTTATATTTTGAAAATGTTCTCAGTTCGAATCCTCCTTTTGGTTTGTTACTCTTTTTTTAATTAAAAACTAATTTTTAAATTTCATTCTTATCTTTTTGATTAAGTACTTAATATTTATTTATTTAATAAAACGAGATCCAACGAAAGATTACTACAAAAATAAAAAATATATCCATTTACATTCATTTTAGTTTCTAACTTTAATCTAAACTTTTGCAGTAATATCTAATACATAATACACCGATAATAATGATGTGGAAAACTAATATTACGTGTGGCAAAGGGTATTTCCTAGGGAGAGCAAAAAGATAGGTTAAGTTTTAAGAGCAAACTACTTGTCACACATTCTGTCATACAGTAGTCATTTTATATTTTTCTTTGTACCCAAGATATATTTTTAAGAATCTGACTTTTGTATGCAGTCTTGCAGTAAGATTTCTCTGTTGTCTCCATTTTCTGTCATCTATAATTTAAAGCTGCAGAATTTGGTATAACAATGGCCGCAAACTCGAGTAATCTAAATGTTCTTTATCAGTCTATTAGTTTATCTAAACTGAGATATTTCCCTCTTGCAGTTATTTATAATTAATTATGAATTGTGCAACCTCGCTCCTCATGTAAAAACTGATCATTTAGTACCTTAAAAGCAGAAAGATTCAAATTATAATTATAAGTTACAATGTTATAGGGGAATATTGTATCAATCAACATAAATAAACATGTGGTGGATTATTAAATAAAAACGAACTTTAAATGTTTTATTAACATTTTTTTATGTACAGTTATAAATTATAAAAAATCTTGATAGTTTTTCACTAGCTGAATGATGGTGTAGAAAGTTTTTCAGTATTTCAAGTAAGTTGCTTCTGCAGAAATATATCCGAAGGGAACATGTAAATTCAAATTAGCAGATACATTTGCACTAAATACTAGCGCAGCTAATAGTTTGACTTTCATTTTTTCGAATGGACTTTGATTTATGTGGGAATTGGTCAGTTTTGGTGCACCTCTTATTGGATATGTTTTATCATGATTGTAAAATTCTTTGTCCATTATTAATGAAATGGCAATTTTTCAGTTATGTTAGTTACGGTTATAGGGTGTCGTTTGATACAGTCGCTCATTTCCAAGCTACAAAAAATATTGCTCACAAAAGACATTTGATGAAGACGGTATATACTGTTTTTGTACATTTTGTCAATCTTTTATTTTAAATGTGTTTATCGAAGGTTCCACCAAGATGATATTCTCAGTTAACCAACAATGTATCATTGTAAATGAAACCATTTGAATGAAAGCTAAAACGAAGCCATCAAGATTGGTAATAATATCAAGTCCAAGAGAAAGACTAAACACATTAAAATAGAAGGTAAGAATCATCTGCCAGTAGTGGAGATTGTGACAGTCGTGTTCAAATTTTGGAACTGGAAGAGGTTGCTTTCAATGCTCTATTATCTCACTGCCTTTATTTTTCTCCCACATAAGACTTGTCGGGTGATATATTTTATATCTTCTTCAACGAGGTTATGATTTTGGTCTAAAATGAATGAATTCTTTTTTGATCTTTTTATTTTCTTTTCTTACAAATAGCATCAAATACATCAATAAGCAGCTATCCAGTTGTTGTTAATGCCCAGTAATACATTTTAAAAGCGTAATTTCTTTTGTTTTGGTAATTGTTACATAACAAATACAATTTATTTGATAAAGATTCACGATTTTCATAGGTTTTTGGTTTCATGGCACACTACAATGAAAATGGTTTTCACTTCATAACTTGGTAAAACAAATAACTATGTCAAACCTTATATCACTGAAAGGCATTTGGAAGGTACTATTCAGCAATTTGAAAATCAAGTAGGTGTTCCATTAAAAAAATTTGCGTTTACGTCCCACCGCAAAAGTAAAACAAAAACCGATCGCAAAAATGACTTTCTTGTGTTCGAGAGTCAATTCTCTAAAATCCCCTCTTTGCCGTTCTTTTCTATCTTTGCGCGTTCCTGAGATATTCAATTTTAAAAAAAAATTGAATAATTTTGTTTTTAGCAAATATCTAGTAAGCCGTGAACGTTTTTGTAAAAACAAAAGTAACAATAACCTAAGCTCTAAAATAGGCACCTGCTTTCTAATTTAATCAATTTCATATCTCTTACGGTTTCCGAGATCCCAATAGTGAGCCACGAATTTGGTACACACGGTAATTGTTCAATATAACTACCTCTAGGAAAGCGCCGTTTTGAGAGCAAGTTTTTGATATCAGCACGTAGAGAATTACTCACAGAACACAATTAGGTGGCCGGAGGTAAAGAAAATTAATCCAATCTTGGTGAAACCGACGAAAAACAAACACGATTTTTAAGCACATCTGAGGTTATGTTGCACGATACAAACAATGAAGTTGGCAACTAAATCAGCTGCTGCACACACTACCAACCGCCTACTGCAACATGACCCACGTATAAATTTTATTCATCCCAATCTTGTGATGGGGGCGAAGCGAGTTGGTGGTTATAGGTTAGAAGAGTAAAACAATAATTTCTTATCGAACAAACCGGGTGGCGTAGGGGTGCTCGTGGACCAAGCAGGCACACCCTCGCGCTCTGTGCTCTAAAAAAAAACACAAAGAAATCTTCCTGTAAATTTCGAGAAGCGAAATAATTTCTTAAAGTTTATTTCCGGTAAATCAAAGGGATTACTAGTATCTTGAAGAATTCTGTGTTGAACTCGTACGTTAACCCTAATAAAAGAAAAGAAATTCAGAAGAAAAAAAAAAGAAAAAAAATACAGAAGCAAGCCATGAAAATCTTGCAGATTTCACCTTTTATATTACTGACAGCCTACAAAAACAAAATTTTCAGTTTTGCCATTCACCAAAATATATTTTCTTTTGTTGTGCTGCCAACTTAACAAAATTAAACCATGGCCTCCTACTGTTTATAATTATGCACGGAACACATTATTTTAATTAAATATCCAGTCAACTGTACCAATCTATTTATTTAATCCGTCAAAATCGGTTGTCAAAATGTTCCGTTACTAAACCTTTCGAGTTTTAAACTTTAGAATGGCGTAGAAATTTCTTGTCTTCTATTTTTATTTTCTAGGTATAATTCTGATTTGAATAAATTTACATCTACACGAGAAGAGACTTAATCAGAAAGTCGCATTTTCAATAAATAATGGCAAATTAAGAATTTCAGTATCGGTTGGATTGTTTTAACATAAAATCAGCAAAAACAAACAGTCCCTTTTTGTAATGCAACATAATACAACAATGGATCCAAATTCTCCAAACCTGGCCGCTGTTAAATGTAATTGTGGAAGATGCGATTGTTTGGTTTGTTCGGCGGAAATAATGAAAAGAAGAGAAGCTGCAAGAAAACACCCAAACGATTGCGTATGTACACCCGGTTGTGATTGTGTGAAATGTGTAGAAGGAGCTAAACGGAAACACAAAAATTCAATGGAATGTTGCGATCCTACAAATCCTCATCCGCCTGATTGTGATTGTGTGGATTGTTTATGTGAACCATGTGGAACTTATCCAGCTGAAGGGGATTCACCTAGACCACATCCGCCAGATTGTGATTGTTTTAATTGTTTGTGCGAACCATGCGGTGACATGGAAGATGGTTGTGATATGGACCATCAACCGGATCAACCAAATGAATCAAAAACTCTCACTGAAGTTTTAAGATGTTCTAGAGAAGCATCATGTCGGGAATTACTTAAAGATAAAATGCCAGAGCATCCTCCTGGATGTAAATGTATTGTATGTAGATGCAGTGGAGGTAAGACAGAAGAGAAAGGAAATCAAGAAGGAGATACAAAAGTACAAATTCCGCGGAAATTTCCTCCGAAGGTATGTACATGCGTGGAATGCAGATGTTTGATAGAATCACCACCTATTCTCATCCAACAAATTGCTATTATACAAAGTGATCTAGAAAGCACAGAAGAAAGCGGAACAGAAAGCAGAATAGAAAGCGAAACAGAAAGCGGAATAGAAAGACGATTTGAAGCAGCTCAACTGCCGCATTGTGATTGCATTGATTGCCTACTTTTTTGCGATACAGCTTGCCCTGATCCAACTGTAACTCCAGGAGTTTTAATACCGGATCTAGACAGTTATTTCCTCGCAAAATGTGGTGAATCTCAAAACGAGGAGGTAAAGGAAGAAATTCAAGACAATAAAGGTATGGAACCTGAACAGGCGAATAAAAAAGATGCCGAATCAATACATACGGAATCTACTGAAGTAGAGATAAGATCTGAGGATCTAGATAGACAGAGGGAAATAAGTGAGCTTCAAGACGTAATAAAACAGATTCAATGTGCTTGTTATGAAGCTGAATTACAAGCAGCAAAAACTTTTCCTACCCCAAACGCGTTTGTAGTCCAGCAAGGATCATCATATGAGGATACTATGTCAGGATTACAGCTTGCACTTTCGTCTCTACAAGATAAATGCAAACAAAAAGATCGTATGATTGCAGCCATGACTAAAGAATTAAAAGTAAGAGCTAACAGTAAAGTATTCAGTGATATGCTTCAAAGAATAAATCAGCCTCGTTTTGATGACAAAGAGATCATTGTCGATTTTGACAGAAAAGAAGTATGTGATTCGCTTCCTCGCCCAATTTGTGATCCGAGATATGGAAAACCAAGCAATCAGTTACGTGAACCAGTAATATGCCAACCATGTGAACACTCAGATTATCCCAACTGCTCTTGTAAAATTATACAACAAATACCGCCTTGTTCTCATCCAAATTATCCTAACTGTCCCTGCAAAAAAGCAGATGATAAACCTCCTTCTTCGAAACCAATTTTTCCTAAAAGTTCTTCGGTACGCTCTAAAAAAGATATCAGTTGCCAGTGTTCGACAACACAGTGCAAACCTTCAGCAGAAAAACTTTTAAAACCTAATGAAAATGAAAAGATTCCGGGAGAAAGTGCAAAAGATGAATTTAAACCAGATGCTTTAAAATGTAGTCATCCAGATTATCCTGATTGTTCATGTAAAAAAGAAACAAATAAACCTTCCTCTTCTAAAAAATCCCAACCTAAATCGATGTGTGAACATCCGGATTTTCCCAGATGTCCATGTGTACCAGGCTATAGTAAATCCCAGCCGAAAGAAAGTAAATCTGCTGAAGAACCGATTGCAACTGAACAAGATAAATCTACCAATATTGAACAAGAAGAGTTTCCTGAAAATATTCTAGATGAATCTTTGGAAAAAGAAAACGAGCTTGCAGCTAAGCTAACACAAACTGTCGAAGAAAATGTAGAAATTATACCAACTCGATCAAACGAACGTCGTACTGTATTACCTCCATGCTTACGCCCGAGAATACCAACTTGCGTTTGTAAGCCAACAACTAAGTCAGCAGCTTCTATGCCTGCCCAACACTGGGCGTCTCCACAAATTCAAGAAACTAGTTTTGATCGAACAAATAAGAAGCCTGCGAAGTCCCAAAGAAAATGTATATGTAAGGATAAAAACAAAAACTTGTCTCATAAGCATTGCAGTCTTCCAAACGCAACGAAAAAATCACGAACTAGAGCTCAGTCGCCTTCTTGTGTATGTCACACACATTCAAATATTTCTAGCCCCCCGTGTGGCATGTTGAAAGATGAACAGAAACCGTCTACATCTAAGCAAAAACCGGCAGAAAAAAAAAGTTCGAGTAAATCTAATAAATTTAAAGAACAAGAAAAGATTTTAAAAGAAAGTAATCTAGCCGATAGCGATTCTTTTAAATCAACCCCAAATTGTGGTTGCCCAGATGGAAACAATTCAAGACCAACTTCAGCTGGAAAACAAAGTACTTCTGAAACACCTTTAACAACTACTGTAAAAATTGAAATATCACCCCTTGCTTCATCTTCTCCAGAACTTTGTTCATGCAATTTGCCTGGGTTACACAGCAACTCTTCCCATAAACTTCAACCTCCTCCTGGGGAGATAATTAGTTCTTTACCTATGGAAGTAACTGATATAAGAAGGATATCACCAGATAGTCTTCTTATAAAATGGGTGCCTCCTAAAAGTAAATATGTGGTAGGATACGAAATATTGGTGGATGGAGTTATAAAATCAAGAGTTCGTAGTCCAGATAGAACTTCGGCTGTTTTACATATGCTTAATATAAAAGATGCTGTAAATATTATGATTTATGCAATTACTGCACTAAGCCGATGTCAACCACCTGCAATAGCAATTTATCAGTTATAGGTAAATAAATAATATAAATATGCAATTCTGTTGATTTTATAATTTGTCTTTTTTATTCTTAAACTTAAAAAATAATAAGAAGAAAAAATCTTTCTTATAAAAATACTGTTAAGTATCTCTTTTTAACTTGTTAGCAGTTCAAAGATTTAGTGGTCTTGACTTTTACAGGTTGGCCATGGGAAAAATCAATTTGCAAAGTTGAACTTACTATCATACAGAATTGATTAAAATGTGTATAAATAATTCTTTACAGATCTTTATGGTAAATTATCGTCATCTTTTTGTTTTACAGCCAGCAGAATTTGTATTCTTGATGTTTTAATTTATTATGCGAAATAATTGTTACATAAGTAAAAATGATGGATACATAACCTAAATTTCTAAATCAACTTGCCATAACCTTAGTTTAAAATCACGTTTCGTTAAGCAGAGTATCATTTTTTGAAAAGCAGAAAGTTGAGATAACTTTAAATTCTTTACATTTTACAATCCTAAATAGTGGTTCAAATTTTTGGTATCCATAAATGTTGATTATGACCATTACGGGTTTGATATCATAAAGCTGTATTTGAAGGTACTTACTTGAATAAATTACAAATTATCTTTTACGTTAATTACATTGAAGATAATTCATTTGGTTGTAGATTAGAAGTGGTTGTAACTCCAAAGTAGTAGTCAAGCAGTCATTAGAAATGACCTTTATACAACCTACAATTACCAAAGTGCAACCTTTGCTTGCACGTCACTTTTCAACTGTAACCAAAACTTCGAATAATACAAACATTATTAAAAGATCAGTATTAATTTCACAATCAAACGATATTTTTACAAATTTAGCATTAGAAGATTGGTTTTATCGCAATTATGATTTTACTAATCACCACATCATGATGCTGTGGCGTAACAATCCATGCATAGTTATTGGTAGACATCAGAATCCATGGTTAGAAGCAAATACTACAAATCTTGGTCACATTGCAGAAAATGGTGTTCAACTAGCTCGTCGTAATAGTGGTGGAGGAACTGTTTATCATGATCGTGGAAACTTGAACGTTACATTTTTCACTGGTAGAAAAGAATATAATCGCAGACATAATTTAGAATTAATCACTCGTGCTATCTTTAAGGAGTATGGTATCAAAATTGATATTTCTCCTAGAGAAGATCTTTGTATTAACAACATTAAAGTGTCTGGAACTGCTGCAAAACTAGGTCAACCAAGTGCCTATCATCATTGCACTCTTCTAGTTAATGTAGATAAAGCAAATTTAAGTCGAGCACTTCAGAAACGGGAATATGAGATAAAAACTAATGCTACAAAGTCAGTAAAATCGCAAATAGTAAATTTATGTGAATTAAATCCTAGAATAACTATAGATGATTTATTGTATGTAATAGGACGGGAATACATGAATCCTCAAAACAGCTTTCAAATAATTAATCCAACTGAACAACAATTTCCAGGTATAACTGAAATTCGTGACACATTAAGAGACTGGGAATGGTGTTATGGTAAAACTCCAAAATTTAGTGTTACAAAGTCATTTATAGGTAATTTTAATTCTATTAGTAAAAATTTAAAATTTACCATTAATATTGAACAAGGTAGAATAAACGACATGATTTTGTATGTACCATCGGGTGAGGAAAAAGTCATTACAAGTCTAAAAGGTCAGAAGTTTACTGAAGATATAATTAACTGCTTGGAATGTCCATTAAGTGGAGAGGAAAATAATTTAGTGGATGATAAAGATAGGCTTGTTATTGAATGTATTCGAAAGGTTATGATTTCTGTTTGATAGAATGAGGATATGTAAAAATATAAAAGGAACAACTGCATAGCCAGAGTCAGAAGCAATAAGCAAGAGTTTAAACCAAGAAGAACCTGAATATGATGAATTCTGAAAGTGCAAACTAACTTCAGTACTGAAACAACATAATCTATACAAAAATAATCTAAAACATTTCGGAAACTACACTGCTGTAGTGCATATTATACTTTTTATTCTGTGCAAGGTTTTTCAGTCACAGTGTAGTTGATAATCACAACAGAAATGCACTACTGTAACCAGTACAGGGTTCGTATCAATTGGTATTGTTATTTCTTGAGTTTTTGATTTCTGATTATTAAATAATAATGAATAAATTGAAAAAACAGTTTTGTATATTTCTTATTTAAATATTAATGAACTAAATGGACCAAGTAAACTTAAATTTGAAAAAATCACTAATTATGTGTAAATATGACTTTACTGACAAAGAAAATATACCAACATTCATTAGCAATGAAAAGCTATAAAAATTATTATTTAAAACTAATTCTAATAAAAATAACCTTTTTTTGTACACAATATTTGATAAGATGTTGATATTGACAATTTGGAGATGTGCTTTTGTTTTGGAAACTCAGAGTGACGGTTACCTTTTTGATTAATTGAATAGAATCTGATTTGTTTTCATATTTTATTACAAACTCTGATATAATTTAACTTTATTTACATTTTCATTAAATTAACTGTATAAATTATTTAATCTAAAAATTTATAAAAGTGCATTTTTCATTTTTTTGTTTTACAATAATTAGACTTTGATGTTTTAGAATTAGGTTTTGATGTTTTAGGTTGAAGCTTTGATGTTTTAAGTAAGAATGCAGCAACTTGTCCTTTAACACATGTTTCGAACGCTTCAACCTGTTTATTGCATTTAATAGAGTGTGACGGATGTCTTTTGTAACAGTCGATTACATTTTCTTTAAAGTAGTCACATGCTAATACGATAGGTGGTTCTGCTATGGCATTCTTCTTAATGTACGCTTCTTCTTCTGCCTAGAGATTTTTATGATTTAATTAATCAAATACAACATAAAGCAGAAAGATGATGTGCTTACAGTTTTTGTACACTTAGGATCTTTAGGGTCCTTTGCCTTCTTTGCAGCATTGGAATTTTGGGAATCATCGTCCATAGGACTTTCAGGATCCATAATTTTTGTTTTTTTCCAATGGATTTTGATTTTATTTAAACGAATGGTTTTAGAGATTTCCCATTTTTATAGATTTTGTATATAAAAAAGTGATGCTACATCTTGATTCATTAGTAATTAAATATGTTTGATACAAGGTATGACCATATTAGTTGCTGCTAAAATGTTGAACAGAATATTAATCAGTAATGTGAAAGCTAACTTCATCAAATTTGTCATCTTTAGTATTATGATGTACTTTGATAATTTAAAATTGCACTCGATTGATTTTTCATGAATTGGAACTGGTCAATAATCTAACCTTCGCTGTTATGAGGTTACTGTATCACTGTTCTTCTCTCACACATAATTTCATATTTAGATTTGTTAGAATTCTATCCAAATTACTATATAAAACTGAAAAGATTCATTTTGGAAAAATTTTAAATTTTTAATTCAACATGACGGGAACTAAATTCAATCTACGCGCTGCCAACATTAAAACTTGCATGTAACTAGTGACGTGAAAAATGAAAATCTTTAGTAGTGAATAGAGTCCCGTAGATAGACTGTTCGTTTAAGTAGAGCCCTAGATATGAAGTTCCTCGTTGACTACAAAAATCGTAATTATTCTTCGGGAACTTTTTTTTTATTAGATACAGAATTAGTCTTCTCCTTGTAGTTATAGTTATAAAATACTATTTTCACTAGTTACTTTTTATACATGATGGGCTGTTGTTAATTATATTATTAGAGTAAGTCCGTTCTTGCCTTTTAGTTTGAAGCCATTCAGAAAATCACAAACCATCAACTTCAACGTCATCAGTCAGTGCTAAGGAAAATGTAATTGGAAAGCTAAATTCTTCCCATATGAGGCTTTTGGAAATAAATTCTTCATCAGAAAAAAAGAAGAATTTTCATTTTCTACTACTTCTTTTAAATTCATGCTAACATACGAACTTTTTTATGTTTACATACTCGAATCTCTTGAAGTTCATTGGGCTAAACCAATGTGGCCAAGTTGTAGGCTGTTCTAGTGATATTTATAGTGGCGACACTGCGACAATTTTACGTATGGCACTTGTATCCTGCGGTTTTATTACATCGTCTCTATCAAACGCCAATCTTATTTCGAAGTATTTTACATAATTTCTGTATTTTTTTCCAAATCGTTTTTGCTTTCACGTGTGTTAACATCTTTCTTAATAAAATTAGGGCTTTCTTCAATTTGGAGATTAACAGAAAAAGAGGTTGAGGTTCTTTGCTTAAATTATTTAATTTTATTAGTTTCTTATTACAGACACTTTAAACAGTTAGAGAAGCTTTAGTAGTTATTAAGTTTTTTAGTATTTTTAAAGTGGGCTCTTTAAATGCAAAGAGCCCACTAGCAACAGTAAAGCAGTATTGAGAGGTCTATGCCTCATTGTTATTAAACTTTTACTATAACATTTTGCGAATAATTTCGTTAATATATTGTATTAGTTATTAATAATAATAAATAATTAAATCTCTTTATGAATTCTATAATAGTCTCGTCAATCTTATTATACAGCTTGTAAAACTTCGAGTTATTACTATTGTTTGTTATTATACATTTGTAACTATGTTTTATATATACAAAGTATTTCTATACATTATGAATATTCGTATGTCTTTTTAAACTACTTTTTCTTGCACATTTATAATTACATATTTTACACTCAAAAGGTTTTTCGCCGCTATGAACAAACATGTGCGTTTGCAAATGACTTTTTTGTGTGCACCTATAACTGCAAATACCGCACTTGAAAGGTTTATCACCACTATGAATACGCATATGCTCTTGTAAATGACTTTTAGCCGTGAATTTACCACTACATAGTTTACATTTGAAAGGTTTCTCACCAGTATGAATGCGCATATGCATCCGTAAATTACTCTTCACTGTGAATTTATAACCACACTCTTTACATCTAAAAGGTTTCTCATTACCATGAGCACGCATATGTGTCTTTAAACTGCTCTTCACTGAACATTTGTAACCACACACTTTACATTCAAAAGGTTTCTCGCCACTATGAATGCGCATATGTATCAACAAAGTGCTTTGCCGTATACAATTATAACTGCATATTTTACATCCAAAGGGTTTTTCGCCACTATGGATACGCATATGCATTTGTAAGCTGCTTTTCCATATACATTTATAATCACATATCTTACATTCGAAAGGCTTCTCTCTGTTATTGATGCGTATAACGTTTGGTAAGTTACTCTTTGTTATGACTTTCTTACCAGTATGAACACGCATAATATGTATTCGCAAACTGCTTCCCTGTGTACATTTATAAGTACATAGTTTACATTGAAAAGGCTTTTCACCTGTATGAATACGCAAATGCAGTTGTAAAGCATTTTTCCGTGCGCATTTATAACTACATAGTTTGCACTCGAAAGGTTTCTCTCCACTATGTACACGCAAATGTTTTTGTAAATCATTTGTCTGTGCGCATTTATAACTGCATAGTTTACATTCGAATGGTTTCTCACCAGAATGAACGCGGATATGTCTTTTGAAATTTCCTTTCCTTCCGCATTTATAACCACATATGTTACATTGAAACAATTGGTGTTTTTCAGATTCCATTTTTACTTTTAGATTTGTTTTACCTTCTATTGTTGTAACAGTAGCTATAGCTACAGAACATCTACTTTTGCATAAAAGTATTATTGTGTATTAGCAGTAGGTACACAGTAAATGAGATGTTTTGATATTTCAATTTCTTCGGTATTTTTCATTTCCATCAGTTCGGATGTAAATGCAGAATATTTTGAAAATAAGTTCTTTCATCTTGGGTGCAAATTTTCTTTGTAAGCATTATAATGTTTTATTCATTAAACATAGATTGACTTATTATTAATTACTATGTATATGTATAGTAATTAACCACAATTCACACAACGTTTCATAAACAATTGGCGACGACGTAATCTTTTGCTTCACTCGTCTTCCAAGTCTAAACTGTCTAATCCCAGCAGGGCTGACTTTCTCAAGTTTTATACCCTTATATGTTACAACAATACATGGTGTAGTACCCCAAAGGATACAATGATACAATCATCGCGCGATTTGTGCTATTTGATAATAAGGTTAATAAGTTCGCCTTTCCTGCTTTCCTGTCTTTTAGATGCTGTACGGCGCCACTGCAGTAATGTATCATATACCGAGGCTTCGGTCATACCTCAAGAAATTGTATATACAGAGTGTCTTCGAATTCGACCATTTATTTTAATCACGTATTCTTTGGCTTAATAAGGTGAAAAGTTTTTTATGTAAACGTTGTTACAAGTCTTCTTGCGGTAATTTTCGAATCATAGAAGATAACTAGAAATCAAATTTTATGAAATTTCATCTTCTTCAATAATATTTGAACTGTTGTGGAATTTTGTATTTCCCGTTTTGTGGAGCGTTTATTTCCTTATGCAATAAAGAAATTTCATATTTCATCGTATTTGACAATATTTTTTCAAATTTGCTTAAAAAGAGCATTTTTCAATTTTAAGAAACGTATAACTGTTTGAATTGGTATACCTACGAGTACCTATGGTTTATGTATAACATTTTTTTTTCAGTTTGAGGAAAATATCTTACATGCATATTTTTATTCATATTTTAGCAAAACATCTTGCATATTTTATGTCATATTTTGGCCATATGTTTTGTTATAGAGTCGATTTAAACTTAAATCTCACAATCATCATCAACAAGATAAACACGGGGCTACGGTGTTATTCCTATTTATGATAAGTCCGTCCCTGTCTTAGAGAGCGCCACTGCAATCTAACCTACAAAAAATAAATAGTTTTAATAACGAAAAAAATAGATAAATCCGTAAAATCAAAAAAGAAATTAAACCAATGGATGCTGTCGTTAAAGTAGAAGATAATGAAGATTGTAAAACATATTTACCTTTTTCATCAGCGATGAAATACGATTTTAAAACAGAGGACAGTAAAACGTCAGATTGTCTGTTCACTAAAGTTGAACATTCTTCTTCACCAGGTAGCGATTTGCGTCCATATACCTCTTTACACAAAATTAATTCCTTCTTTTTATAGGATCTAAAGACTTGTCTAAAGATACATGCACTGAACTTACCACAATCGTGAAAAATCAGATCAATAGAGAATTTAAATCTAAAAAGAAATCATTACAGTGCAACATTTGTGGTTATAAATGCACGTACAAAAGGAATTTACAAATACATATGAGAATTCACAGTGGCGAGAAACCTTTTGAGTGTGAAATATGTAATTATAAATTCACAGTGAAAAGCAGTTTGACAACACACATGCGAATCCATAGTGGTGAAAGACCTTATAAGTGTACATTGTGTAGTTATAAATGTACAACGAGGGGTAATTTAAAAGTACATATGGATATGCATAGTGGGGAGAAACTCTTTGGGTGCAAGATATGTAATTATAAATGCGGAAGGAAAGGCAGTTTAAAAACACATATGCGAGTTCACAGTGGAGAAAAACCATATGAGTGTGAAATCTGTCTTCATAAATTTACAGTAAAAAGCAGTTTAAAAACACATATGCGCCTTCACAGCGGGGAAAAGCCATTCAAGTGTGAAATTTGTAGTTACGAATTTACAGCAAAAAATAATTTAGAAACACACATGCGCATTCATAACGGCGAGAAACCTTTTGAGTGTAACGTGTGTAATCATAAGTTTACGTTAAAAGCGGGTTTAAAAAGACACATGCTCATTCATAGTAGGGAAAAACCTTTTGCATGTAAAATATGCAGTTATAAATGTACACAAAAGGGCCATTTACTGAAACATATGCGTGTTCACACTCATGAGAAGTGTGGATAAGTATAACTTCTTGTTAACTACATATCAACACAGATATATATGTAAACGATTCCATTAGTTTAAGCTTGCTATTTGACAACAAAAGGTTTTGACATTATGTTAGTAGTGTTGAGAAAATTGTTTTTATCTTTAAATCTAATTGTATGAGAATTAAAATGTTTTTGAGCGACGTTGTTTAAACATATTGTTATTATTATTCCTTTGAGTGTCTGATGACGTACTCAAAATGGTTCATGCAGTTTTTCAAACCAGTTCACTGGCAGCACAGCTGTTTATAAAGGATTGAAGGCATATTGAAGGTCGGGACTGTCGAGAGAGACTTTAAGGTATTTATTCCTGGGCAGTTGGTAGTTTACCATATCTGCTTAACATAACTCTTTTAACCTTGCTCGTGCAATGTTAGTAATAATAAGAAATTAAAATTTTAAGTTTTATCAACGTATAGAAGGTAGAAGTCTACAAGAATACTTACACAAGTACGTTCCTGCCTGCCTATTCAAGTAAGTGGACTGTTGTAGGTTGTAGGGGCTCTATCTAGAGGTTTGGAGGCTTTTGAGGACCAGTAGATCAGGTAGATCGAAGCTCATTAATTATTATTCATTATGCTTTGTTACTTCTTGTAATATAAATATGGAAGAAAATACGATTATTTCGGTGGAATCTAAAGTGAGAATCGAAAATCAAGACGGTGAAATTTCTTATTTACCTTTACTATCAGATGGTAATCACCTGTTGTTTTTTAAGTGCAAAATTAATTCCATTTTTGATTTCAGAAAATGTCCATAATACTGAACTTTCTAGAATTTTGCAAGATCACATAATAGATGCAAGAATGGAATATCCAAACAAAGAAGCTTTTCAATGTTTGTTATGTAATTACAAATGTGAAAATCGGAGGGATTTAGAAGTTCATTTATGAGAAACCGTTTGCATGCAAACTATGTAATTACAGGTTTGCACTGAAAAGTCGTCTAGAAAGTCATATTACATGCATTCATAATGGCGAAAAACCTTTCGAGTGTAGCGTATGTAATTGTAAATTGCCATCCAAAGAGGGATCAAAAAGACGTATGTTCATTCATAATGGAGAAAAACCTTTTAGATGTACAGTATGTAGTTACAAGTGTAGACAGAAGGGCGATTTACTGAAACGTATACGTGGTCATAGTGGCGAAAAACCGTTTTGAGTGTAAAATATGTCATTGTAAATTTGTATTAAAATTTAATTTAGACATGTATATGCGTGCCCACACTGGCGAGAAACCTTTTGAATGAATGTTTACAGCTATAAATGCAGTAAAACAACCGATTTGAATAAACACTTGCGCATTCATAGTGGGGATAAGCCTTTTGAGTGCAATGTGTGTAATCATAAATTCACATTCAAACCGGATTTAAAAAGACGTTTGCTCATTCATAGTGGAGAGAAACCATGTATTTTCTTTACCTGTGAACAGTTATGGTAGTTAGATTGAGACTTTTTAGTGCAATAATTATAGCAAATACATACATTTCTGACCCTTATTCTTTGTTTACTGCGTAATCCTAACCCATAAATCTGTTTAATTTATTTGCAGTCATAGTTCGGAACTGTCTATGGCATCCACAACAAATGGATAAACCTTTTATCAAAGCGGGGTTCTTAATACAAAGAGCTCGTTTTATATTCTTAAATCTAAGTCCGTCTCTGCTTATGGTTTAGTTTAGATGGAGCCACTGTAACCTTTAACTTAAATCTTGTATAGAAACTGTTTTGACATTATCAACAACAAATTATGGACAAACTCATAAATTAATTATCGTAAACAGAAATTCTAGTTAAAAATTTAGACAAAGAATGGTTAACCAGTGGCCATTATATTATTGTTTGTAAACTATGGACGAAACTAAGACTACACTAATAGAATCTAAAGTAAAAACTGAGGCTAATGAAGACCAAGACGGTAAAGCTTGCTTACCTTTCACCAATCTTAAACAATTATTACTTCCCGATGGTAATAACGATTTTCCAAGTTCTGTGTTTAAATGCAAAACATTCCATTTTTTAATAGGTTCCAAAATCATTTCTGGAAATACAAATAAACGTAATACCGATGATCGTATCAATACAACAATGAAATCTCAAGAAAAGACCTTTCAGTGCAACATATGTAATTGTAAATTTAACAGCAAAAATTATTTAAAAACCCATTTACGTGTTCATACTGGTGAGAAACCTTTTGAATGCAAACTATGTAGCAACAAGTTTGCACAACACAATCACCTACAAAGACACATGCGTGTTCATAGTGGTGAGAAGCCGTTTGAATGTAAAGTGTGTGACTATAAATTTACATCGAAATACAATTTAAAAATGCACTTACGTGTCCATACTGGCGAGAAACCGTTTGAATGTAACGTATGTAGCTATAAGAGCACATCAAAAGCAGATTTAGAAAAACATAGTCGTGTTCATAGTGGAGAAAAGCCGTTTAAGTGTAAAATATGTAATTGCCAATTTACCTTAAAGCACGGTTTGAAAACGCATATGCGCATTCATACTGGCGAGAAACCTTACGAGTGTAAAACATGTGGCTATAAATGGGCAAGGAAGAGTGATTTACAAAGACATATGCTGGTTCACAGTGGAGAGAAGCCTTTTGGGTGTAAATTGTGTAGTTTTAAGTGTGCAAGGAAAAGCAATTTAAAAAGCCATTACAATGTTCACAGTGGCGAGAAACCTTTTGAGTGTAGCGTTTGCAAATCGAAATTTTCTCGAAAAAGGCGTTTAGAGCAGCATGTTTGCATTCATAGTGATGAAAAATATTTTAAGTTACTTACTTAGTCATAAGTGATAAGAGATAAGATAGGACGAGTAGTACACTGCATTAGAAGATGGGCAACCAATCTTTCGAGTTCAGTATGGTTACTACTTAGTTGGATAATTTGCTTATGCACTTAAAAAATCACTGTTTGTTTGTTTCAAGTGGGAAGATGGAAGACCAGCATCCTTTCTCATTCTATGTAACATAGAATGCAGCACTATGTAAATGTGTACAGCATGAATCGAATGAATTAAATTATTTACAATTTTGAATTTCACTGGAAAATTTCACAAATCACAAGTTTCTATCATAGATGGGGCCCACTCTCGCTAACACAAGAAAATGAGTAAATAACAAATGAACCATCATTTATAAATTATATAAAAAAATATTTTTATTAACAATAATAATAATGGATGCTGCCACCCGAACGATTTCTCATCACTATGAACCCAAAGATGTATTTTTAAAGTATTCTTAGTGAGAATTTATGATTACAATATTATATTCAAAGATTTCTTGCCACTTTTGAGTATGCATGTGTAATTACAGAAGTTACATTGAAATAACTTATTGTTTTAGAATTCTACTTTGATATTTGTTTGATCTTGCTTTGTAACAGTAGTTTCTTCTTCAAAAATATTACGAATAAGCATATACCATTTTAGTCAGTGATTTTATTTTTATCGTTAAAACATACAAAATATATTTTATTTGAAGGCACATTTTCCTTTTAATATCTCTATGTGTAAAAATGTGTAGAATTTTATAAAACAAAAAACTTAAAATTAAGACCCAACCACAAAAAAAAAGGTTTTTAGCATTATATTAACTATTTTTGTACTAAATGTACCAAAACATAACAGTAATTGAATATCAGACAAACTAAATAACAACAGTAATAATCATAACAATTAAACAGCACTAGCCCAACTAACTCTTAATTTCTGATTTTAAACCACCTTCAGATCTATCTTTAATATCATATTTTTTTATAAAATTATTAATTAAATTAACTAAACGTTCAGGATTATTCAGGTGAACATGATGTGTACCTTCAACAATATGCATTTCAAAATTTTCATTCATTTTTTTTATTACTTTTACAACATCCAATGTGTTTTGTTTGTTTTCATAGAATGGACTATGTGATGCTTTAATGTACAATAATGGACATCTTATCTTGTGTGCACTGTCAACTATATCCTTTTGGCACCATCCAAGCAAATCAGAAGACAATGAAGTTTTCAATCTCATATCGCGTGTAAAATAATATTTACCTGGTTCTTTTGTTGATAGTGCTATATTACGTTTGAGGATATATTTACACGAATCTAAAGCAATAGATTGCGTTATACCTTTATGTAACATTTTTTCTAACACTTCAAATGAATATGTAGGTGGGTCTTTTTTCAAACTATTTAAATGGTCATATTTTATAAAATTTTCAATCATTTCTACCATGGATTCAATTTTTTTATCTTCATACACTAATGGTTTTAAAGCATCAAGACAAATCAAAAAATCTACTTCATTTGGATATAACAAAGTATACTGATAATTCATAATAGCACCCATCGAGTGACCTAAAAGTGATACTTTAGACCAATTAAAATAATCGACGATGCGTTTTAATAAAGTAACATTGTCGATTTTGTTATAAAATACGCCAGGTGGTAATTGTGACGAGAATCCATGACCAGGTAAATCAATAGCAAGATATCCAATATGTGAGGGTAAACGTGGAATTAAAGTATCGAATGTTCCACAGTTGTCCTAAAAAGCATTCTAAGGTTTAATCATACATTCAAATAATTTACGCACTTCCCATCCATGGAGACATAAAATTGGCCGTTTGTTTTGTGGTCCCCACCATTTACCTGCTACGTGTCCCCAGGGTACAGGAATTCTGATTTCTTCACATGCAACAGTTTCAGTAGAAAACTGACAAATAAATTTAGGCATATTTCTAACACTATGCCTTAATGACAGCATTCTGTGGAGTATTATGTAATAAATTAGTGATGTATTGCAACAGATTTATAATTATTTAAATGTCCAAGAGTCTCAATCATAAACTCAATTTTTTTTTAAATACCACTTCAAGGCTCGTTGCTAATTTGAACTGTAAATGGTAGGTCGTTTTAATTGCTAGTACTATCAAACCTGAAAAACGATATAGGAAATAAAAATGCAAGTAATTATTTTACTTGTTAATAGTTTCGATAATACACATTAAAATTAAATTAATGCTATAGAAATGCCTTGTTGCCATGTTTAGAGTAATTACGAATACATACAAAAGGAATGTTTTCAAGCCGTGTTTCAAATCTAGTAGCAAGGGATTGTTGCTATACATTTGACAACGTCTTTTTACTCAGACATTAACATCAACTACGCCTGCGTAGTGCTCACAGGCTGTTACTTAATTTTCAAATTCAACACGTGTTGCCCGTGGACGAATTGCCCTTTTCTTCTAATAGAAAATCGATATTCAGTTGAAAACATTTAAAAATATGGGTGATATGAAACGATGTTGTGTGTTGAATTGCAAAGACTTGACCTCATCAAGACACCGGTTTCCAAGAAAAGATAAAACGGTCTTTCATAAATGGGTTAAAAAAAATTAAGAGTTCTGACGCAGATATCTACAAACTGGTTGTGTGTGACGTAAATTTAGTTTAGTTAGAAATATCTCAAATGTCTGTTATCTATACAGAACTTTTTAAACATGATTATATTTACGTAGATAAATATAGGTACAAGTGTTGACTATGCCTTTTTGTTTTCTTTTAGTTTCAATAATATTTAATTCACAGTTTATATAATAAGGTAGCCAGAAATGTTCATTTGCATTGTCATAAACATCACACCTTAAAAGAATTAATGTTTCAAGGCAGTGACAATTAACATTTTTCTATTTCCAACAATCTGCTCTACTTAAGTTAACAAATACATTATATAAATTTAACGCCTGTTGTAGTGGTAACAGTAATAGAAACTACTAACGTTAATTCTGTTTAATGTACTACTTGTTAACTTAACTTTCACTGATATTTGTAGTAAAGCCTTTTGCTTATGTTACCGTTCAAAATTCCCGCTTTTAGCACGAACATAAACCTTTCTTACAGGTACAAGCAAGGTTTATGGAGTCACGTGATGCTGTGTCCTTATTGTTGCTTGTAAACTTGGTCTATCCTTTTTTTATTAGAGTTTCTTATCTAAACCTTTTATTAGTTATCTATGATTTCTAAAAGAAAAAGTCATAAAAGATAAGAAGAAGGCCACACATGTGTTGAACACATTTTTATTTAGCGCTATCTAAGCGTAGAACTACAAAATTTAGCCGCGCCTGCGAAACTTAAATTCAGAGTGTAGCTTATCCCATTCACTTAACAGAGACAATGAGTTACATCTTAAACTAATTATTGATATCGCCATTTCCCTTTAAATAGCCTAAGGAAACAAGCGAGTTATTGTAACATCAATAATAATAAAAAAGAAATAGAGTCTGCGAGACTCCCGGACAAACATCATCAAGCGTATGTAGTTAGTACGGACAACTGATCATATACTTTACTAAACATAGTGGGATAATAAAGGATAGAAAACGCATGATATTTGTTACGCCAGTATAGCACACTGATAGAATTTGTGACGTGTGTCCAAAGATCGGTTGGAACAATCGTACTTGTTTGTATACAGGCTTACGCGTTGCCAGCATCTACCATGATTATTCGCTGCTAGTAATCGGTTGCTTGCTTCTGGACGACTACATTGACCATTTCTTAATATTGCATCCATCACAGATTTGAAAAACAACCCGCATTTCTCTACAGAAACATCAGTTCCGACTCGACGACTTATACCTAACCTAAAATTCAACCGTTCAGGAACTTTATGATCCAAGTGTTACTACTTGCTGACTGTTCCTGAACACACGCATTATGAGTATAACCTTGGAACAATAATAAATTCTTAATTCTTCTGCTTATTAAAAGAATTTCATATCAAATTGTAAAATTTCATTATTACTACATAGACAAACTAATTTAAATAGAAGTTATTGAGATAAAGGTTAAAGCTAACTTTGCTGCTATTAAAGCAAGCACAAAATCGCACACACTCCACGCTCGGTTTCTAACAAAATTCACCGGCTCGACGAGAGAAAGTCAAAAAATTAACCAATCAGCGGGATTTTGCAGAACATGACAGGGGTAAAACAGCGTATAGATATTGACAAGTAGACAAACTCTCACAAAACGCGCGAAACTAGCTCGGAAACAAACACGCGAGCTGGCTGGTAATACGCGTTTCTATAATAGATGTCACGACGGTCAAACGCAGCGCGAGGTTACCGGCATACAGTAATTGAGGTTAGACCAGTGTCGTACACGTTTTCATAGTTTTCATTCATTAATGTTCATTTAGTGTTGGTGAATTTTTACAAATATGTCTTTGAGGAGCATTTGTATGGTGAAAGGGCACCGTGCAAATAACGAAACGTTTAATGTACATTTTTGTAAATTTTCCAAGAATAAACAAAGGTAAGGAACAAAAGTTTTGTTACTTCTGATTAACTATAATGATGTATTGATATAATAAATATTGTAGATGTGAAGAATAGACATGTTTTAGCGGAGTCTATGAGGTGTACCAAAATAACTTAGATGTGATGGTGCAAAGTTCATATTATAAGATCTGCTTAGCACATTTTGAAGACCATTTCATTAAAGGCAGAAATAAGAAATGTCTTGCTGCAAATGCGATACCAACAATAATAACTCGGCAAACAGCAGAATAAGGTACAAGTCAGGTGCTGTTAGGTATGCATATCTAATAAGCATTTAATAAATATCGTAGTAGTATTTACTAATTCGACTCATCTAATGAAGACTGTTAAGTAATTCATTATTTATACTTTTGAAATAATCACAAATATATATTTATATCATTACTAAAATTCATTAAATTGTAAGGATATTGTAGTATCCCTATTTAAGAATTTTTTAATACTTTAATTTTCTATTTTATTATAGAGATAAATGATATTTCAAATGATATAATATAAATGAAACAGATTTAAAGCTATTTCTAAATTTAATAAACAAACAGATATTGTTTAAAGTAAGATTATGTTTGCTTGTGTTGACTCTGTTAATGTTTTCTTACAAATTTCATGTTTAACAGATTCTGATATGCATATATAAGTACCACTTACAACAGAACCTCTCATCAGGGTATCCAAACCTCAAAGTCATTGAGTGAGAGGACACTGAGAAAGAAAGCATTGTAGCTTAAGATTCGTTCATTTTACAACTACAAGTGCGGTCATTGAGAAAACAGCTGCAGATTGCTAATCAACCACTGCAAGAATATTTTCAACAATAGCACTATTGATATGATTTTGATTTTTAAATTGAACTTTCACAGAGAACAAATCTGTCAAGACAAAACAGAATCTAAATTAGTTCCAACGGCTCTAACAAAGTAACAAATTGAAATTCAACAAAAAGAAAACTAAGAACTGTCGGAAGTTTATCACCAGCGGATTTGCTTTTGAAAAGAAAAACATAGAAGACTTACAAAAAATAGTTATTTTTGATATAAGTGCGCTGTCACGCCACATTTCAGGAGTGAGGCCAAGCGCTTGAAAAGTGATAGCGCACATGCATCAAACAAAATTCTTTGTAATCATTTACACCAAATGAAAAAACAATTACTGTAGAGTTTGAAATTAACTTTGACAGATTACAAACGAGGTACATGAGCAAAAAAACTTACTATATTTAGTTATGTATTACTTTTTCGTTTATGTAACTCACAAAACGATTACAAGAACACTATTAAAACGAGGGGTCTGTTTCTCAAAAGAACCTGGATACTTATTATTACAATAATGGTTATCCATGGTTACACACTATATTATACAGAATGCCTATTTTATAGGTCCTCCCCTGAATGTTTGTGAATAGGCAACACATCTTACAATTCAGAGCCGGCTTTTCTTTAAAAAGTTCAATCCTTGTTAATTGAATCTTAGTTCACTGTGAATTTAAAAACTGACAAAAGTCAACTGTTTGACATTTGTTTGTTTATATTTCCTGTTTAATACTTTTGTTTACTTTCTTTTTGTTAAATAAATTTCCTTGTTTATTATCAAATTTTTAAAGTTTAGAATAATTTATAATTATTCTTTTATTGTTGTGTTTTCTAAAAAAGCATTTTATTTCTAGTCAGTATAAATTGAGAATTTTGACATTAATTGACATGTCGGTATACAGGAAACAAACTATACAAACGTGATTCATTTTGTTTTTAAAATCTGTAATTACACAAAGGTATCTCTGAATTGTAAGACGTGTTGCCTATTCCCAAACATTTAGGAGAGACCCCAGATATAGAATGGAAACTCAACGTCTGAGGGTTTGAATAAAGGAAAGTTACAATGCAAATTATAAATTCGCGAATAGCAGTTAGATGGTCATAAAAGAAATTGTAACAGTATACGCTTAAATAATAATCAATCCTACAATGAGGCACCATCCCATATTTATAAACTCAGAGTCTCCAATCAATCCAATCCAATCAATGAATGTTGTTTTATCTGAATAAAAACAAAGCAAAAAATACATGCTGATAGTACCATAAGTGAGTCAATCAATGATTCAGATGAATAATCCGATTATCAGCTGTTAATGTATTAATGTGAAACACTTTAGTGGGATCACCATAAATTGACCTCCACAATCCTTCAGTCTGCAACTATTTTAAGCAATCTGATAAATACTAAGTCACATTCTTTCCCATTGTACTTACACGTAAGTAAATTTATTGTTCACTTTTACTCAACATCTGCAATACACAATAAATTTTTTGGTTTGTATCAATTTTTTTTAAAATATACTGCTTTGTTAGATATAATGAATTTCAGCTATAATGAACCAACTGGACATTTCTGTATAGAAGATCTACAATTTATTTAATACAAAGTTGATTACAGGACAAAATTCAATTTTTGTTAGAAGAGTAGTAGAATATTAATAATTAATAAAATGAATTAAAAAACAGCAGTAGTAAAACTTTTATTAAAAACTTGAAAATTGAAAGTATTTTCATAAAAATCTTTCTAAATTATAATTATTCAATAAAACAGTAATTTAACTATAATACCTATAAACTAATTATAATTATATTTTTAAGGTAAATAGCAAATCATAAATAAATAAATAATAAGTTTCGAGTTTAAATGGTATACATTTAAGTAAGAACTACAAAATTATATTATTTAGACTATCTACACTTATTGTTCTATAATTATAGTTGACTTTGTACGAAACAGGCATGGTTCTTAGACAAAATGGTTGTCTCATATGCTGGCCAGCTGATAATTTGATATTTCGCTGTGTCACAGTATCAGATTATAGTCTATGAAGTAACCATTATGGTCTAAACACCATAGGAGAAAGGGGATATGTAGTTTTAATATAAATAGAAAAGATACACAATAATTATGGTTTTTCCATTATATGAATACATTTATGTTTTTTAAGTTCTAATAAGCTAACACAATCACATTTACAAATCGAACAAGCATAATGTTTTTCATTACTGTGTGACTGCAAATGCACTATTAAATTTGAACTATTAAGACAACCTTTACCACATATGCTACATACATAAGGACGTTCACCTAAAAAAGAAAATATATAAGATTTTAGGGAAAAAATAATTTTTAAAGATAGTACCAGTGTGTGTGCGTTCATGAGTAACTAAATTACTTCGTGTGGTGAAACCTTTACCACAATGGGAACAGACATAATCTCTAAGTCCAGTATGGGTTTTCATATGTAGCCGCAAAGAACCAGAACCACTCAACCTACTCGAAAGAGCAATGATTTCTAAATAAAGTGATAACCGCTAAGATTTACCTTTTTCCACAGATACTACAAGCATGACTTTTAATTGCATTATGAGTTTTTTTATGTAACTGTAACCCTGACCGACGTGAGAATCCCTTTCCACATACAGAACAAACAAAGGTCTTTCTATTAGCATGAGCTCTCAAATGTTCCACTAATCTCTCCTTAAATGCAAATGCTTTTCCACACAAATTACAAATAAAAGGTTTTTCTCCAGTATGTGTACGCATATGTCGATTAAAATCATCTTTACGAGCAACTTGTTTACCACATACATTACATAGATGAAACTTTGTTGAATCGTGAAGCTACAATTTAAGTCTTTAAAATGAAGCATCATGTTGCTAATATGTTGTTAACTCTTACAAACTTGTGTCTATAAAGATTTTTTAAAGATGCAAATGTTTTATTACATATTCCACAAGTGCGACTAACTGGTCTTAGGTGTGCATTAGAATGGACCTGCAATACAAAATGGCATGTATTATTAGCATCACTATTTTTCTAAAGTACCTACTTTTAAACCAACTAATGTTGTAAAACTTCTTGTGCATTTCTTGCAAGAATATGTTGATTGTTTAGTGGCACTTCGAATCTTTTTCTTCTTGGTTTCTCTTTCAATTTCTGACATTTCAATTGGATTTGAAATTGTAGGTTTTTCTTCCATATTTAGCACAGATGTACCTATAGTTGTAGTGACATTTTCATTTCCACAATAACTATATGCTGTGATTATGATGAAAATGAAGAATACTTATTTAAATACTTTTTAAACAAAAGTTACTCACAAGGTTCTAATATATCACTGTTTTTCGTTTTCTCCTTAACATCTATAAATCTTGTGAACTTCTGTTCTACCACTGGGAATGTTGTAATTTTATAGTTATCATTTGTTATCAATTGCTGTATATAAGATGTTACAACTGGTTTGTTTAGGAGTTGTCGTAATGTCACGTTTGATTCTTCACATAATCTTTTGAAGAAAAAAAAGCTTGTAATGTAATGAACACATTGTAAACAGACCTGGTCTGGTAATCCATCGCCTTTTAATACCTATATCAAAGATTGTATATTTTATTTGAAAACTTCTTCATATGCGATAATAATTGCTCTTTTGTATTTACCTGCAGGGATGTACATGACATTAGCATTTCAGATATTGTAGCGGGTTGATTATTAATAGTATTATTCACTGTACTGTATACAGGAATCATAATGGTACTTTCTTTAGTTAAGCATGTTCTACACATCATTTTATCCATTTTTATGCTACGCATAGACTGTTTTATTAATCAGTGTAATTCTGCACTAACAAGTAATTAATTATACCGATCTGAGATTAACCTTCTTCATAGTAAAAATTGATAAAGAATATTTCATCTCGGGCTCCTCCGAATTGGCCATGTAGAAAATTATTATTAATGAAAAATTGAATTCATTCGAACTACTAGTTAAATCAATTGAACTACAACCAAACTTAAAGTGGGATTATAGCTCAAATACAAACTATAAGTATAAGCTGTTTCAAGTTATGTTGACAGCTAGAGGCGCTGTCGATCTATGTTAAACTTGACAAATTTAAACGTCAGTTTATAAGTTTGATGCCCGGTTTCATAAAGGCCTGCTAAATCTGTTGTTAGTTAACAACACTATTAAAATAAACAAGTGCTAAATTTTTAACATGTTTCATAAAAATAACTATTTGATTTTAACCTCTTGTTAGTTAACCAGCTGCTAAACAGTTTACAGAGATTTTCTTACAAAGGTTGGTAACACAATCATACTCGACTACATTCAGAGCATTGAAATAGTTAATAATACAGCTACCTCCAATTCAACAGAGAGGTTATGTACATGTTGCATGCATGTGTTGATTAAGATCAAAGACGTGTAAAAAAGAGAAAAATCTGTGAGTGTCTACATTTTTAAACGAATTTGAAGGGGTAAGTAAAAAAAAACTAATCTTTGTTTTATATTTTTGAGATGGGTTACTAAAAACATTGTAATAAAGGGTTTTCCAATAAGAGGTGTTATTTTGAATAGCCCGAAAGGTAGATGTCACTTTTGAAGCTATCATTTTTTGACATTTGACAAGTAGAAACTACGCCATTAATAAATATGGAACGATACACGCTTCAACAACGCATTGAAATTATTAAGATTCACTATAAAAATGGTGAAAATTTGGCAGAGACGGTTCGTAAAACTCGAACATTTTTGGGTCACCGTGAAGCACCTTGTCGGACCGCAATACAGAAATTGGTGAAAAAATTCGAGCTCTTGGGACAAGTTAGTGATGTGAAGAATAAAACCCGTGCACGTCGCTCAAGAACAGCCGAGAATATTGCTGTTGTAGCCGAAAGTGTTAAAGAAAACCCACGTTTGTCCATTCCTCGTCGTTCTTTGGAATTAGCCATTCCACAAACGTCATTACACCGTATTTTGCATAAAGATTTGGGTCTTAAGGCTTATAAAGTCCAGTTAACACAAGAACTCAAGCCGGCCGATCATCAACAACGTCGTGTCTTTGCTGATTGGGTCGTTGAAATGCATGAAAATGATCCAGAATTCCATCGAAAAATCATCTTGAGTGATGAGGCCCATTTCCACCTCGGTGGCTTCGTCAACAAGCAAAATTGTCGGATCTGGGGCTCAGAAAATCCAAGAGTTATTGTTGAAAAGTCTCTCTATCCTCAACGTGTGACTGTTTGGTGCGGTTTATGGTCCGGCGGAGTCATTGGACCTTACTTTTTCGAAAATGAGGCTGGAGCAACAGTTACGGTGACTGGATTGCGCTATCGAGAGATGATTAACGATTTTTTATGGCCGGAATTGGATGGTATTGATCTGGACAACGTTTACTTTCAACAAGACGGCGCTACGTGCCACACAAGCAACGAAACCATTGATCTTTTACGGAAAAAGTTTCCGGACCGTGTTATCTCTCGAAGAGGTGATCACAATTGGCCACCGAGATCTTGTGATTTAACACCTTGCGACTTCTTTCTTTGGGGCCACGTGAAAGAGAAGGTCTACGCCAACAGCCCAGCGTCGATTCAAGACCTCAAAGATGGAATTCGTGAGGCTATCGAGGACATAGGGCAGCCACTTTGCGATTTGGTTATGGAAAATTTCATGAAAAGGATATTGTCCTGTAAGCGTGGTCGTGGTGGTCATTTGCCTGATGTTATTTTCCACTATTAACGGCATACCTTCCTCTTTATAATGAAATAAACATCCGATCATTTATATTAAAAAATGGCACTTTTCTTTGAATATCAAAATAACACCTCTTATTGGAAAACCCTTTATTACAACAATCAGCCTTAAGACATGTACAGCGATTTAAATTACACTGCGTTTTTACAGCGATACTCGTGATTTTCCGGCCATGGTGGGAAAGGTGATGACGCCATAGATATTTTTCTTTAAATGGCAACGTAGCATTTTTCTTGTATTTTTTTAATAGTCCTAGAAGTTCTCTTTACATTTTTACTTGACAGTCTTACTCTTTATGATAGCAATATTAATATAGAATTGATCTAGGTTATGTAACAAAAACTGGGAAAATGCTCTAAATGTTTCCGTTTAGGTCATTTATTTAGTCACTACTTTAAAGCAACAAAAGAAAGAAACTAAACAGTGAATTTGTATTCATTAGTGTTTGATTAATTAGGCTATTAAATTAAATGTTCAAAATATCAATCATGGACAACCTGGCAACGTTGTAACCAATGAGTTCTTGTTCAGCTTTATATACGGCTTCTGAAATTATACGCTCAATTTCATCATCATCACAAATTCCATCTAGTTTTTTTAATATTTTGAAGTTTGTTATTAGATCTTGCTGTGCAGATGTTAAATAGTGTCAATGACGTCATCGCTTTTTCCAGTATGGCCCGAACATCAAATATCAGTGTATAAAAGTTTTGTTTTTTGTTGATCTATCAATGTATATGTACTCCATGTTTTTGATTTTTTTTTTTATAAAACACTTCAGTTTCCATTTTCTTACCCACTCAAAAATGAATCTTTTTAAAATAAAAATACTTTATTAATGATTTTATTATTACTTATTAAAGATAACATTTAAAATACTTCAGTTTAAGGCACATTTTCCTTTAATACATAGAATCTTATAAAACAGAAATTGTTACTTCCACATGGATTAAACAAATAAATTAAAAATAATTTTATTGAATTTTATTCATTTACAACTAATTTCAACAATCAATCTGTACAAAAATGGAAAAGTGTTCAGTTACTTTAAATTTGATCTTAAATACAAAAAGATATTCCTTAATATATTTACAGTGAAATGAGCTTAAAAAAAAAGTAAAAAGTACCTAAACCCAAAAGTTTTGAAAAGCATGTCTTCTGTAAGTTGTCTGCTACAATTATTGAATAACTGAATACAAGACAAATTACATAAAAACACATTTTAATTAAGCACTACTAGCCTGATTAATTTTAATTTCCGACTTTAAACCACCTTCAGATCTGTCTGAAACATCGTATTTTTTTATAAAAGTACTAATTAAACTATCTAAACGTTCTGGATGATTAAGATGAACATGATGCGTACCTTCAACATTATGAATTTCAAAGTTTTTATTTGATTTTTTAATTACTTCTATTACTTCCAATAAATTTTGTTTATTTTCAAAAAATGGACTATGAGATGCTTTACTTGCAAATAATGGGCATGTTATTCTGTGTGCACTATCAACTATATCCTTTTGTGCCCACCCAAGTAAATCAGATTCCAATGAGACTTTCAATCTGCCATCGCGTGTAAAATAATATTTACCTGGTTCCTTTGTTGATGGAGCTGTATTACGTTTAAGGATATATTTACATGAATCTAAAGCAATCGATTTCATTGTACCCTCATGCAACATCTTTTCCAACATTTCAAATGCATAAGCAGGTGGTTCTTTCTTCAAACTGTTTAAGTAGTCATATTTTATAAAATTCTGAATAATTTTCACCATGCGTTCAATTCTTTTATCTTCATGCACTAATGGTTTTAAACCATCTATACAAATCAAGAAATCCACTGTGTCTGGATATAGCAGAGTATACTGATAATTCATAATAGCACCCATTGAATGGCCCAGAAGTGATACTTTAGACCAATTAAAATAATCGACGATGCGTTTTAATAAAACAACATTATCGATTCTATGATAAAATACACCAGGTGGTAACTGTGAAGACAATCCATGCCCAGGTAAATCAATAGCTAGATATCCAACATGCGAGGGTAAGCGCGGAATTAAAGTATCAAATGATCCACAATTATCCTAAAAAACATCTTAGGATTTAAAACTAATCATAATAAATCACATT
Source organism: Ignelater luminosus (assembly GCA_011009095.1). Classification (NCBI taxonomy): domain Eukaryota; kingdom Metazoa; phylum Arthropoda; class Insecta; order Coleoptera; family Elateridae; genus Ignelater; species Ignelater luminosus. The sequence continues at coordinate 320,128 of VTPC01090404.1, forward strand.
AAATAATTACCTACCTCCCATCCATGACTACATAGAATTGGTCGTTTCTCTTGTGGTCCCCACCATTTACCTGCTATATGTCCCCATGGGGCAGGTATTTTAATTTCTTCGCATGTTACACTTTCAGTAGAAAACTGGCGAATAAATCTTGGTAAATTTCTAATACTCTGTCTTAATGATAACATTCTTCTGTAGATTATTATTTAATATTATATTATTGATGTATTGAATCAGTTTTATTATTTATTGCTCAAGAGTCACGGTCATATAATTTAAATTTTGCTTTTTTAAATAACAGTTCAAAGTTCGTCCTATTTTGAATTAGAAATATGTGATGGGAGGTAGTATTTCTAACTACTGGTTTTGCCAAAATCTAGAAAGAAACTCGCATTGAAAATATTTAATTTCTTGATTATTAATACTGAAATATGTATTTACGTACAATTTTCTTTATAAACAGTTATAATATTCTAGGTTATGTCATTTTTTTAAAAAAGATGTTAAACACCGATGCCATGTTAAACAGAGCAGATTATGCAAGGTTATGTCACCACGATGGTTGGCTTTTATATACAGGGAGTTTAAAATAAAGTTATACGATTTTGTAGTGCTCAAATTTCTTTGATTAACATGATGTTAATGTAGTTCGTCGCTTTAAACTTTTGGATATCATTTAATTATAACATAACACTATGTAGAATAATAATACGTAGAATAGAAAAGTAATAATCTGCAGAGCTGGTTTATAGCTTAAAATGTTGCTAAAAGTTACAAGAAACATCTGGAATTGAAACCCAGAAATCAATAATTCAATTATTGATAGGGTTGCCAGATTGTAAAAAGCAAATAATAGAAGATAAGATGAGAAAATATAGGAGAATATAGGAGATCACGTGAAAATTTTCTAACTTATTGCATTAACGCAAGATAGTTTAAACATTGTAAGAAACAACAAATACAACTTTATTTCCACAATTTAAAAACGTCTGAGAATGCAAAGCATTACCACAACAAACTCGTGTTTTGTTACTTTTTTCAAATTCTGGCGGCCATTTTGACCATGTTCCCGAGGTGATATCAAAAAACTAAAAGTATACGTTTGTTTTATTTTTTGATGTAGAATATGATTCTAAAGTAAAAAATTTTTTTTTGAAAATCTTTCAATTTTTGGCGGCTATTTTGACCATGTTCCCGAAGAGTTTGCCAAAATCTAGAAAGAAACTCGCATTGAAAACATTTAATTTCTTGATTATTAATACTGAAATATATATTTACGTACAATTTTCTTTATAAACAGTTATAATTATCTAGGTTGTGTCATACCACATTGTCTTTAGTTTTTGATGTAGAATCCAAATCTGAAGTCGAAATTTCAAAATTTGGCAAAAAATGCGGACAGACAGACAGAAAGACTTCGCAAATTCAGTAACGACTCCTTCGGAATTCGTTGAACATAAAATAGTATTTTCGATACAAGTGCGCTGTCACATCACTTTTCAGGCGCAAGGTCGAAATTTGAAGCACGAAGTGCACGCCGAGTACTGCCAAAACGGCCGAGCGCCTGAAAAGTGACAGCGCACTGGTATCAAACAAAATTTTTTGTATTCGTTTACCCAAAATGAGAAAAAACATTAATTTACAATAAATCTTGAGGTTAACCGTGACAGATGTTAAATTAGGTACATAAACAAAAAGTTTATATATTTAGTTATATACCACTTTTTTGATTAAGTATCTCACAAAACGATTACAAAAAAGTTTTTTTAATATCAAACAAACAATCAATATCACTTAATTAAAATGTTGGTTAGGCAACACACTTAACATAAACGAAAGTTTAAGTCCGAAATATGAAATAAGTTTTTTTTTTTCTATTCTTTTGTTAAGGATTATAAATTATAATGAAAAACAGTAAACTATAGGAGATTTACTCCTATATTCAATAGTAAATAGTTGATAGGAGATTTTAGTTAAATATAGGAGACTCCTATTAAATATAGATGATCTGGCAACCCTAATTATTGATCGCGATTTTTGCTTTACAACGAAATCTATCTTTTTATAGATCACATCACACATTTACATAGTATTTCTAACCCACCGAAATATTAATAGTAACTACAGCGTATGTAACGTTTCTCGCCATGGCCGCTTTGCGCCATATTGAGACCATTGAGGGTACCGTAGGCGTTGACTTACATTTTACGATTTTCTTAAGTTTTTGTTCTAAATATTAAATTTGTAAATATTGTAGTCTCAGTGGTTGCAAAGAAAATGAGAAATGAAGAAGAAGATGTAAGAATTCTCAAAGGAACAAGAAGATCAACAGATCAACATAATAACATTTCGCTGGTTCACTAAAACGTGTGACTGTAAATAGCCTAATTAAAATAAGGATTACTACTGCTATTTAAATAAAAAGAAAAACCAGTGTTTCTTACCTATAACATACAGGGTGTTTGGTTCATCGCCGTATATTCGAAATAGAACTCATCTAACTTCATATGCTATTAAGTGCCACGGTTTTTGAGATATTGTCATTTTTCATCATTTCACCCAACTGGATGTATTTCCCCATTTAAATGTGAAATGTGAAGTTTTTACAGAACAATCTAGACCAGATCTTGGATGAAGTGCCACTAGATATTAGCCGACAAATGATTTTTCGAAACGATGGATGCCTTACCCGCTATCGGATAGCCGTAAGGGACTTTTTAAATGCCAACTTTCCCAATAGATGGATAGGACGAAACGGGCCGATAATATGGCCTGCTCGATCACCAGATTTGACGCCCCTAGATTATTATGTCTGAGGCCCATCACTACTTAATAGTCCAATCAAACAAGTGCATTCAATGTCGATTTAATGCACTTTAATAGTTCAATTAAACGATTGTAATAAAACGTGAAGTTCAACGCAAACTGATACGGGCCTGCAACATGTACAAATAACAAAATTTACGGTTTAAAATGCAAAAATCAACACCACCAATGGTTATGAAGCCAAAGCTATAACTAATAACGTGTTATCAAGTTTTGCTTTTGTGTGGCCAAACGGTTCCTTTGTATTCAAGTCGCCTGTTAGTCCTAAGAATCTGCATGTGGTTAAAAGTGTGATATGTCATTTTAAAGGGCAAAGAGCAAGGATGTTTTTAAAAATGTTTGAACATAATTACGCATTGGATTTTTCTCTTTTATAGCCTTATGAAGTAAAAGTTAAATTTTAGGCAGGACTCTCACAGACCTTCGATCGCCTTCGATAGATAACTATTAATCCCTGACCGAAAGAAGACGATTAGAACTTATCGAAGGAGTTCTACAACCTCTCTCACTAAGGTTCTTATAGGGCAAATGAAATTTTGAATTTGCCGCTATTTTCCTGTAATTAAATAACCTCCCATGAACCTCAGAAAGTGTTTAATTCTGGTCATGATTTTGGCATTGTTTGTAAAGTAATACATAAACAATAACAGTCATCATCATAATCATAATAGTAAGAAAATGAATATTCGCCAACACACATCCAGCTTCAGCTGTAACAATTCAAGATTTCAAACGGTCAACAAATCGCCCGGGGTCTGTTTACATCCTCGAGATCGCCTACCTGCTCCATGTAACAATACCGAGGGTCGTCCAGCTTTAAAACTATACTACGTGTTTTATTTACGCAAATCCTCAACATTGCATAATCGCAATTTTTGACTTCAAAAAGGGGTCTAATACGGTTATAAAAGAACCGTATTACGTTTGTATGCTGTAATAGGGAATTCCTTGGGATTTCCTGCAACATTACGGCTTTTAAAAAAATAAACAAATCCTTGTTTCGATGCTATAACGGACTGTGTTTCACTCCGAGGGTTCTAAACATTTTTTTAAAAATCTATTTTATATAATAAATGTGTAATATGACTATCAGCGTTCCCCCGTTATTTGTTTTTAGCTATTTATTACTGCTCGCAGGTGATAACAATAACAAATCAACATAACCTAGCACATAAGCTGTTTTTAAAAATCTGATTTCTTTTTCCGATGCGGGTATGCATGCGCTCTACGTTCATTCTACTATGTTCTTAGGTCAAGATGAGTCAAATTTCAAACATGTTTAAAATGATGGGCCGGCGTAAGCCAACCTAAGACGATCGATGCAGTGAGAGAACGACTGAAAGATACGCTTGTTTGAAATTTTGACCTATCGAAGACAACCCAAGAAATAATTCTGCGAGAGTCCTGTCTTAGAGTCATAATTTTCTTAACGTTCTCCGGGTCTAGTTTGTTTAATCACTTGTAGGAGTGGATGGAAATGACTAAAATTGATAAAGTAGCTATGAAAGATTATAAAATTATCATTACCTTCAAATTAAAAGTTTCCAATAGTGTGGTGTTCACATTTAAATAGGGAAATACGTCCAGTTGGGTGAAATTATGAAAAATGACAATATCTCAAAAACCATTGCACTTTGTATAATAGCATATTAGGTTAGATGAGTTCCAAATCATGTCTTCTACCACCCCTTTTCGGATATACGGCGGTGAACAAACACCCTGTATATTGTAAAAATTTCTCTGATTTCGCTGGTTACGCCTACATCGATCTTGATGAGGGTACTCGATTGTTTGTACCATTTTTGCTTTAAAGTTTATATGCATTAGGCGTATACGCTTTGGTTACTATTAAGCAGTGATGTGCGTGTCAACAATGCCGACGTCAACAATTTATTCTTGACATGTCAACAATAAGAATTGTTGGCATGACCTTATTGATGTCAACTATGTCAACAATGTCAACAATTTAGACATTATGAATGCACATGCGCAAAGCTGTTAAACTTAATTTTTCCTTTATTATTTAAATCATAAATAGTTTATTACAATAATTTTTATTTGACTTAAAGTATGTGAGGGCAAATAGGAGGCACAGGGAATTGTGAGATGCTTAAGTACGTTCAAGTCTAATGTACGTATAGAATAATTTTGATTAGAAAAAAAATAAATGCTAGGATGTTGTCCATCATGTTAGCATTTGTTTTTTCAATTAATAAACTCTTTTGCATTAAGATACTTGTGTATACTAACTGTCACATTGCTAGAATTGCCCCCACCACAGTTTATACCTTACAGAACCAGTTGGATCACTTCCCCTACATTTTGTCTTCCACTTCAAGAAACTCGCGGTATATGCGCAGAGCACTATTTTCTGTCCAGAAGTAGAGGGATAAAAAACCTAACCTTAATCTTCAAAGAAATAATCTCATCAAAGATTGTATTATTTAAATGAAATCAACTTGCATATTCTGTAAGTGAATTAGTGAAATTGTTGAGTGTTGGTAAGTTACATTAGTTGTGAAATTTGAATATCAACTGCATATATAACCTCCCCTACAAGCGCGCGGTCTACAGTTTAGCGTGCGCAGACCGAAAACCAGGAACACGAAAGATCAAAAGAACCGCTCTGAGTGATCTAACTGATTCTGTAAGGTATAAACTGTGCCCCCACATATCCGAACTAAAAATCTTAGTATGGGCCTATGGAGCTATGAGTAAACATACTTGTAATTTTACTAATTCCATGGAAATAAGAATAAAGACATAGGATTTAGTTTTTTAATGCCATTTTATTTAAATAATATTTTGGTTTTTCTTTTCCATCTTTAGTTACTGTCACAGTCTTTTATAATTGAAAACCCAATTCATCAAAATTCTTATTCTTGGGCCTTTCAGCCATTTTGATTCTTGAATTGTCTTGAACATCTTATTAATGTAATGTAATAACTGGCATAAGCATAAAGGCCCATTTACAACCAATTCACTAACGGCACACTTCAACCGCGAAGTCTGAATTTCGTGTTAAGTATATGGCACCACCGGTAGATGTTTACATTAAAAATTCGCTGTCGACTTGGCTAAACTTTGACTTCGGTGGCGAAGTTGAAGTGTGCAAACTGCAAATCTCCACTTCAATTAAATTCAGCTTTGACACATGCGCAATTTGCCTTATTTAAAACTTAGATTGTTTTTATTTGTTTTGATTGTAATTGTAATTCTGTTATAACCCAAAATGTCGTAAAATTGGTTTTTATTATGTTTTTTATTTGTAAAAAGCTGCGAACCTGAAAATGAATTTTGGAATTAAAATAAAAACAAAAATATTTAGTTACTACAACTGCAGATAAATGTGAAATTGAGATTTTTTTGAAATGTTGGTTTTAAATGCCGTTTGTAGGCTACACTATAATTATGGATGTTAGTTGCCTTATTAGATAATTTAGCTGTGTCTTGGTGTTGAAGAGACAATACCAGATTGGTAATATAAAACGCAACTAACACAAAGCAAGAAGATACTGGGTACATCCAATTCTACATACACAAACTTAAATAATATCAAAAGGTTATGCCACTAATAACGAAAGCTAGCGAATTAAAACTCTATTTGTATTAATATTCTAAGAGATGGCATTCCACAGAAATTCACTCTTGAAGTTGTAATTGTAAATAACGAAAATGATGCATCGGATTCAGAATTGGATTCTAAAGTGCGCCGCTTTCGAAGTGGTTGTAAATGGGCCTTAAGTTCATAACAAGTCTCTTTTATGGCGTTCTTATTTGCATTTTTATTAATGTTAACGTCAATTGTGAATTTTCTTTTAAATAGTCCGATTTTGAGTTTCGACGCCAGATATCGCCTACGTTGGCCGTAAACAAAACAATAGTGTGCTGTCATTCGTGAAAGGTATGACATCTTATGCATTTTCCTCATATACATACGTACATAGAAATTATATACTGAGCATCATCAACTCAAAAGTGAAGCCCTATTAGAAAGAGAAGTTTGGGATTCTTGCAACAACTCCTCTCGCAACACCTTGAAGACGATAACGCGCAGACGCGACAAAGTGCCAGGTTCTATTTTATTATTTGCTCCGGCCGTTTTACTGCCCCACAATTTTTAACGATCATGCGTATTGCTTTCTTGGAGGCACTGCATGACTTAAAAA